>OX451740.1:248385076-248890435 GCA_948472305.1 Vicia faba | reverse complement strand
AATAAAAGAAAAAAATGTCAAAAGTGGAATATGTGAGATTCAACCCCGTGACACTACCTATACACTTGTAACTCCTTAAATATGTTTTGCCAATTGTACAAGTCCATTCATTCGAAATTACAAGGCATTAGGAAATATATGAAGGGTGGGCCAAATTTTGGGTGTGACAGTTGCCCCTATTTAATTACTTTTCGATTGAAGCATGCGAGTATACGAAGTTTTACACGTTCGGGTCAGAGGGTTATTAAATAATAGAAGACCTCAATATTTGACCAAAAGATTTATAAATATTTGAAAAATAGCTTTGAAAGTAAAAAAGTGGGAAAAATGGCAACGATGACGCGAATAACTCATCAATGTCTGAAACATGGATTAATATATCTATCTTTACCAAGGGACTAAACCAATAGATATGATAAAAGACGCCATCATAGATTTTATATTCCTACCATATTCTAGGGGGTAGATAATGCGGGTATCAACTCTATTTATGCCAAAGGAATAAACCAATAGAGTCGAAAAAGGTCTGAAAACAACGTGCTAACGCTTCGGGACTAACATAGTAAGTTGTATCGTAGACTTTGCATATTTATCACAACCTAGGGGTAAATAATGCGGTATTAATCTTATCTTTTCCAAGGGACTAAGCCAATAAGATCGAAAAAAATTGGAAAAAGAACTTATCATTGCTCAGGGACCCATATGAACAGTTATATTACTGATTTGCATATCCACCACAACCTAGGGGGTAGATAATGTTGGTATAATCTCTATTCATGCCAAGGAACTAAACCAATAGAGTTGAAAAGGTTTTAAAATAACTTGCTAACGCTTTAGTACTAACATAGTAAGTTGTATCACAAATTTTGCATATTTATCACAACCTAGGGGATAAACAAGGTGGGCTTGAAATTTTGAAGTTGAATTTAAAATTGATAATTCGAACTTGAGTAACTAAGCCAAAGATATGAATCGTAGATATGTCTCCTAGTTTAATTTTGGTTTGTAGTACCTCTAAATGTTATGTTTGTTCTTAACCGAGGTATCTAATGTAATAGTGTAAACAATTCTAAGATTTGAATTTGTGATTTGTGCATGTAACTTATCTCGTAAATAGGCCTTGAGATTTTTCGAAGTGTTCATGGGCCTACATGATTGAATGTAATACATGGTTAGAAGGATTATGCTTTGATATGGTTATGCTTGACATATGTGTTGATGCATGGTATGTTTTTGTAATGTATGCTTGATGTTATTATGACAATGCTATGAGAGTGATACGTAAGGTTGCTTACGCTTAAATGCTAGTGGGAAATGTATGAGGCTGCTTATACTTGAATGAAATGCTGATAGAACTGCATGAGGCTACTCATGCTCGTAGGGATGCCTACGAATAAAATGATGATAGACATACATGAGGCTGCTCATGCTCGTAAATTTTCCTACAATGAAATGTTGATTCAATTGTGTGAGGATGCTCACATCTTAATGCTAGTGAAGTTGCTC
Source organism: Vicia faba (assembly GCA_948472305.1). NCBI lineage: Eukaryota > Viridiplantae > Streptophyta > Magnoliopsida > Fabales > Fabaceae > Vicia > Vicia faba. The sequence goes on along the minus strand of OX451740.1, from coordinate 248,888,929 downwards.
ATGTCTTTATGAAATGTAAATGGTGCATGAGGCTACTAAAGCTTCGTAAGACTGCTTACGAATGAATTGATATATGAAGTTACATGAGGCTGCACACATCTAGAATGGTTGCAAATTAGTAAGGTTGCTTACATTTTGGACTGATGATATGCATCAGTAGGGTTACCGGAAGACGACAATCAGGTGATTGGAAAATGAAAAATCAATAAGGTTACTTACATCGATAAGGTTATCGAGAAACATCAATCATGTGATTAGAAACAGAGCAATCAGTAAGGTTACTGACATCGGTAAGGTTACTCGGAAAACATCAATCAGGTGATTGGAAAATCAACAATTAGTAGGTTACTTACATCAGTAAGCACTACAAATAACTTGTGTTTTGCCACGTGAAAGCCACGTCGCTAACACCCAAATCACGCCACTACTCAAATTTTGCCACCTTAAGAAACACGTCGCTATATAGCGCGTGGCAATCTTGTTGCGGCGTGAAAAGCATGTCACCAAGTTGCCACGTGAAATTCACGCTGCAACATACTGTATAGGGTCAAAGCAATTCAGAGCAGAGCAGAGGGTCAGAGCAGGTTTACATTTATATTTACGTTACCTGTAGCGACGTGTTTTTCACGTCACTAATTAGTGACATGAAAAACACGCCGCAACTTGTTTTATTTAAAAAATATATATTTTGTGTTTTAAATATATTAATTCCGTTTTAATAATTAATATTATTTTTTGTTTTATTAAATTTATAAATTAAATATTATAATTTATTTATTAAATACAGTATTATAAATCAAATTATCAAAAACAAAACTAATATATCTAAATGTATAAATAAATATACTTAATATTATAAATTTAATAAACTCAAATTTAAATTTATATATAATATTTTTAAATATACCATATCATTATAAATTTATATTACACAAATAAAAAACTAAATACAAAATAAAAATAAAACTAAGCAGAATCATTAGAGTCGTCGGAAATGTCGGGAAGAAAGTCATCATTATTTTGGTGGTTATTATTTTGGCCACCACTGTTGGGATTTCTACCAAATGCTTGCATAAATTATCGCATTTGCTCCTCCATATCAGCTTGCCTCTTCGCCATTGCCTAAATTTGTCTATTATGTTCACCCCTCAATTGCCTCCATTCGGGCATCCATTTGGGCCTTCAATGCCGCCTCACGATCTTCGGACTCGCGTCTAGCCAATTGTCTTACCAGTTCTAACTGATCCGGTGTTAAATTTGTTTGACGTGACCCGCATTCACCGTATGCAGCTCTCTGATACAGATTTCTATCCCCACTCCTCAAGGTGCCCGCCAAATTTCCACCACCAAAAAACACCCGTTAGGCCCCTTTCCCCCAACAACTTGACTCCAAATATAGAAATCCACATCTGGATGAACTGGTTTTTCTGGAGGTGTATACTGAGGATTATGGGTCAGAAATTCTACAAGCAACGCCTGATAATCCTCCTACACATACAATAAAAAAATCAAGTTAAATGTATAAGTAACATTAATGAAATTAAATGAAATAAAAAAAAATAATAAAAAATAAATAGCCACGTGATTGTAACGCCACAACTTATCAGTTGCCACTCAATTTTCACGCCACAACATGTCACTTGCTACATGAAAATCACGTCACAAAATTGCTTTAAAAAAATATAAACATAAATTTACTTAATTACCAGGGCTTTTTTTGTGCGCTCGTCAATAAATCCTCCTGATTTCTTTGTCCGAGTCTCCTTAACCAGCTCAGTCATCAATGGTTGTCTCCCCAAACGCTTAGCCTAAATATAAAAATTAACTTAAATTAATAATATGTTATAAATTCAAATATGACCTTAAAAAGTGGTAATAATTACCATGCGTCGAGCATGCTCAGCAGTACTAATGCTTCCAACAGCATTAATGCAACCCCCTTTTTCCGATGCCCTCATCTTCTTTGCAGTTTCATATTTAGCCTTAAATTCATCTGATTCCCAATACTTAAGAAGTTGTTCAAAAACTTCTTTGCCTATCCATTTGGGACGAATGCCCAAAAGGTGCCAATTTTCTCTAACACGTCGTAGCATGTCAGAAAGTCGTCTTGAACTCCTCCCGAAATATTTTTTTTTTACTTTGTTATGGTTCAGGGGATCCCAAACACATTTCGCCTGCAATGTTGTATGACATTAAAATAAATAGTTAGATAAATTATAACAATAATGAAGGTCATTTAAATAAAAATAACTTAAGAAATAAATTAATTATACCTGAAATTGCTTGAACCATTCTTCTTTATCGGAAACTTCTCTAAAACTCTTCAAAAATTTTGTATAATTCTGCTGAATTATATAATTGATAACCTTAGCAGCAGTCCGACTCGGCCCGAAACTAAAACAACAATAATTTAATTAGCATAATTAATTATATAAAGTTATATTAAAAATGGAAATGTGTACTTATAAATAAAAATCAATAAATAAGAAACTTACGAGTTCCCTTCAGGCAATATCCAAAATCTCCTATCAATGGTATGAATCTCACTCGGATCATCATCCCCTCGAAGATCTCTCCCATCTATCTGATCATCATCCACACCAAGATCGTCATCATCCGACTCTGTGTGGGATGTGGGGGTGCGACCAGTCTGTGTGGGTCGTGAAGAGGTGGATCCTCCAGGCTGCTGGACGGATGGGGGCATCTGTGTAGAAAGTGGGGTGCTGGATCCTCCAGGCTGCTGCACGAATGAGGGCACATGTGTGGGAAATGGAAAACTGTGCTGGAAGGATGAGGGCACCTGTGTCTGCTGGAAGGATGGCACCTGTGTCTGCTGGAAGGATGAGGGCACCTGTGTCTGCTGGAAGGATGAGGGTACCTGTGTTTGCTGGAATGGTAAACCAGGTGGGGCCCTAGATGGACTAATAAAACATGTACTCCCAGATGGGAACTGAAGAGGACTCTGAGATGATAGTAATGGAGTAAATGGCATAGTACTGTCCATGGACATATGATGAACCTAACTCTGCGGGGGAGGACACATGGCTGAGTGAGGTGACTGGCATACTACTACCCTTGGACGCCTGGGCTTCCTACCACTATCACTAGGACCTTTACCCTTATTATCTTTGGGTGGCATTTTTACCTAATGAAAGAAAATACAAGTTAACATATACATATTCTCATGAATACATATTCATTAAATCATTCAATAAATGGTTCTTTGAGTAAAATTATAAGACACAATTCTCATGAATACATATTCATTAAATCATTCAATAAATGGTTCGTTAAGTAAAGTTACAAGACACAATTCTCATGAATATAGGTTCACTATTCTGAATCGTCATGCTCGTCATCCATTTCATCATCGTCATCTGATGTGATACTATCCTCAGATCCAGAATCTTCATGATCTTCATCCTCATCAACTTGATTCCCCTCAACCATTGTATCAGACAAACTTGTAGTGTGTTCATCTGGAATCACATCATTAACTTCAACTTCATCAACTTGGTAAGCAACATCCTCCACTAGATCGTCAGTTTCAATATGACCCAATGGTTTTGTTTTTATTACAACACAACATTGTCGTTTACGTGGAACAAATGAAGGATAAGGAACATAATAAACTTGCCTAACAATATTTGACATTATGAAAGGGTCGTACTCTTTGTACCTCCGGTCCATTTGAATCTCAACAGTACCATATGTCTTATCTATTTTTGTGCCTCTAGTTGGATCATACCATTCACAATAAAACAAGACAACTTTATTTTCCGAGTCCAAGTAATTGTATACTAACTCGTAGATATGTTTAACAAAACCATAGAAGTCATCTTCACCACCATCTGTAACTCCTTTCACAAATACGCCATTGTTTATGGTTTTTTTCCTTCAGTCCATTCATGAGTGTGAAATTTATATCCGTTCACGAAGTATGTGTGCCATTTGTTTGCACTTTGATGAGGGCCATTAGACAAGTTTCTCAAATGGAGTATTTCTGGAGTTGGTGCAACAACCCTATACAATTTCTCCTTGAACCATGTTGGAAATTGGGCATGAATGACACCAGATGTTGATTGTACACCGGTACTTTCAAAGTAGGCGTTGTTAAATTCCCTAAAAAGAAACACACTATAAGTTTCAAGGTAATCAATTTTATATATTCACACTATAAAGAAAATTAAGAAGTTGGATTATACTTACTCAAGATATGGTTTAACTTCAATGCAGTTGATCAAGACATGAACATGTGCAGATTGCATTTCTTGTTGGGTCAACCAATGCTCACCCTTCTTTCCAGAGGGATGACCTGGAAGCCAGAAGACTGATAAGGTGTACTGACTTCTTTCGATAACATTTACAGGATTCCTTATGATTCTTGGAGTTAACATCAAGTGCTTGAAATAGTGACTGCAAAAATGTGAAGTTTCTCGATGCAAGTAATATGCACATATTGATCCTTCAACTCTAGCTTTATTTTTCACTGATCGCTTTGAATCACTCATGAACCTTTCAAACGGATACATCCACCTATATTGAACAGGTCCTCCTAGATAAGCCTCATATGCAAGATGCACAGGTAGATGTTCCATGGAGTCAAAAAAACCAGGAGGAAATACTTGTTCCAACTTACAGAGAATGACTGGAATATTTTGGTCCAACTTAATGATGTCATCCACTCTTAAAGCTGAAGCACAAATATCTCTAAAAAATTGACTAATTTCAGTGAGTGGATTAAGCACATGTTTGGGTAGAGAACCGAACGCAATTGGTAGCAATTGTTCCATAAAAACATGGCAATCATGACTTTTCATACCATGCAACTTCCCAGTGTTAGCATCAGCACACCTTTCTAAATTTGAAGAATACCCGTCGGGCATTCTCAAACCTTTTAGCCATCCACAAACCGCTTTAGCTTCTTGGGGGGTCAGACTGAAACAAGCTTTGGGTTTAAATAATTTTCCATTTGGTTGAGGCTTCAATTCCAACTCTTTACGATTACACCAAATTTCCATGTCTTGTCTAGCCTTCACATTATCTTTTGTTCTGTCTTTAACATCCATCACTGTGTTAAATACGTTATCAAAAAAATTCTTCTCAATATGCATAACATCAAGATTATGGCGCAACAAATTATCTTTCCAATACGGGAGGTCCCAAAATATACTTCTTTTTGTCCAATTATGTGTGACCCCATATCCTTCAATTCTACATGCTTTGCCAGTATCTGTAAACTTTGGAAGTTCACAAACTTGGTTCCATATAGCAACTGGTGCCAGTCGAGTCGGAGGCAGATCTGTTACCCGTTCGTCCTTTTTGAAATTTGTCTTGTTTTTTCTAAAGGGATGATTTGATGGTAGGAATTTGTGGTGACAGTCAAACCACGAGCTTTTCCCCCCTTTTTCCAATGTAAACGCCTTAGTGCATTCCATGCAATGCGGACAACCCATTCTGCCATGCGTACCCTAACCAGACAACATGCCATATGCTGGAAAGTCGTTAATGGTCCACATCAAGGTAGCTCGCATAGAAAAGTTTTATTTACGGGATATATCATAAGTCTATTCTCCATTATTCCACAACCTCTTCAAATCATCAATTAAAGGTTGTAAGTACACATCAATTCCGGTTTTTGGACTCGACGGTCCTGGAATGACGCACGTCAAAAACATGTATGGTTTTGTCATGCACATCTCAGGAGGGAGATTGTAAGGGGTTACAATAACTGGCCAACAAGAATACGCACTTCCGGACGCTTGGACATATGGAGCAAAACCATCAGAGCATAATCCAAGCCTGACATTTCTAGGTTCAGCGGCAAAATCAGGATGTACCTCATCAAAGTGCTTCCATGCATGGCCGTCAGATGGGTGTCGCATATTGCCTGGGCTTGTTTTGTTTGTATGATGCCATGTCATTTGACTTGCACTGTGCATTGAAGAAAACATTCTTTTTAACCTTGGTATTATCGGAAGATAAAACATGGACTTTACTGCTACCCGTTTTTGGTTACTGTTAATGGCTCTATTGCGAACTTTATATCTTGGACTATGACAAAACTTACATTCCTCTGACGATCCATCTTGAGTACCAAACTCGTTGTCATAAAACAACATACAACCATTAATGCAAAAATCAATCTTTCTTACTCTTAAACCCAACCTCGACACCAACTTTTTTGCATCATAGAAACTCGCAGGCAAGTTGTCTTTCGTTGCAGTTGAGTCCAACATCATTTTTGCGAAGTGCTCCAAACACTGATCAGGAACATTCCAATTTGACTTGGAGGCCAATAATCTAACACACATTGATAGCTTTGAGTCTGACGACCCCTCAAACAACGGCGTATTCATCTCATTCAACAACTGATAAAATCTATGCGCTTCCTTATTCGGCAACTCTTCCCCGTCAAAGTCTTCAGGTTGATCATAGGTCACGTTAACACCAAAAGCATCACCAACCATGTCACCTATCAGATTAAAGTTTTCTTCAAATTCCATAGGTGGTTGCATAACCGGTTGACTACTTGAAGCATCTGTGTTGGTAGTCTCTGGTACATTACTCGGCAGTGTTTCACCATGATGCGTCCAAACCCAATAATTTTCAATGAAACCTTTCCTATGCAAATGACGTGTTATTTCCTCTGGGTCACTAATTATATATATACATCCACATTTAAGACAAGGACACCTAACTCCTCCTTCACTTCGACAACGTTCCTGGGCAAACGTCTACACGATAAAACCATTAACTCCGTCTATAAAATTGGGTTTAAGTGCGCGTCTTCCTGGATATAGTCTATCGTACATCCAACTACGATAATACATATAATATTCCATTTACTGCAAATTTATATAATCAAAACCTATTTAATTAGAAATATTAATTAATCAACTTAATAATAATCCTAAACATATACAATTAAAGATAAATATATGCTTTCAACAATATTTATAAACTCCTAAAAATATTTTTAAACACTTAAAATTTAATTTAAACACCTAAATTTTATAAACTCCTAAAAATTTAAAAACTTATTAAACTCCTAAAAATTTAATTTAAACACTTAAAATTTATAAATTCCTAAAAATATTTATTTATTTTTAAACACTTAAAATTTAATTTAAACACCTAAAATTTATAAACTCCTAAAAATTTAAAAACTTATTAAACTCCTAAAAATTTAATTTAAACACTAAAAATTTATAAACTCCTAAAAATAAAAAAACTTAAACTCCTAAAATAATTATACTCATTCATCACAAACTAATAATTAATAATTATTATAAACTAAATAATTAAACCTAACATTTAACTCAAATACAGAAGAAAAAAAATATATAACCCAAATTCAACAATTTTAACCAAATTCAACAATTTTAACCCAATGCAAATTAATCAAATTCAGAAAATATACTAATTTCAAACAAACAAAAATTCAAGACATACCTTTTATCTTGTAACTCCTTCAATCTTCTTGTCCCTTTTTGCAATCTATACTTCTATATTCTCCTTCTCTATTCAAAGAAAAATTGAAAAAAAATTATACTCAAATAACACATCAAAAGCTATTAACAAAGTATATAAAACATGAAATTAAAATTACCTTACAAAATGTATGAAGATGGTAGGAATTTAAGTGTGGAGAAGAAAATTTTTTGGTGAAGAAAATGGGTATGGAGAGGAGTAGGGAAGGTTGAAGAAGAAGAAATGAGAAACAGAAACGTTGTGGAACGTTTTGATAAATTACATAAACCAAGTAGCAACGTAAAAATCACGCCGCAACGTTGCCACGTGATTTTCACGTTGCAACAAACTTACAACTGTTTTCTCTTCCTTCAAAACCTGAACACGCCAGTGTTGGAAGTTGTGATTTAATTAATTTTTGTTACATTTTAATTAGCGACGTGAATCCCACGTCGCAACTTTTTTTTACACAAAAAAGTAACTGACACACTTAATGCTTCTGTATTATATTATTAAAACACGTTGCCACGTGATTTTCACGTCGCAACTGGTTTTATTTAGCCACATGAAAATCACTTGGCAACTTCACGTGGTTGGGTAAGCATTTTCTTGTAGTGGTTACCAGGAAAACATCAATAAGGTGATTGGAAAAATGAACAATCAGTAAAGTTACTGGCATCGGTAAGGTTACCAGGAAACATCAATAAGGTGATTGGAAAATGAACAATCAGTAAGGTTACTGACATTGGTAAGGTTACCAGGAAACATCAATCAGGTGATTGGAAAATGAACAATCTGTAAGGTTACTGGCATCAGTAAGGTTACCGAGAGGCGTTAATCAGGTGATTGGATTAGGAATTTATGAGAGGTGGACCAAAATCAATGTCATTTGCAAAAGGCGACAAGAAGAAGGTATGATTTGAGGAATTACCTATTGTTGAGGTTCAAGGTAGAGTAGATAACTTAATGATAATGATGATTGTCCTTGTAGGAACCATGGTTTATGTTATGAGTTATGATTGATTATGCTTAGGTGATGTGCATTTTGATTGATGCGTGAAATGTAATGATTGATCAATGCATGTAATGAGTTACTTGGGTATGTATCAATGGATGTTGGACTTTGAAATGCAAATGAACAATTGAGTCTGTAGGGTAAATGCCAAGTGAGATTGGGCTTTTGAGATTGCATGAAGTGTGACGATTGATGCATGCAATATGTTATTCTTGGGTTGTGTAAATAAAGATTGGGCCTTTGGGGCTTTTGATATGTTCCAAACGGTGTTGGGATTTCTGACCATGCTTGGGTTACAAGGCTTTGTATGATTCATGTTATGTGAATAATGTAGATGAATGAGATAATATGTACAACTCGATACTAGAGTGAAGCAACCTAATGAATGCATTACAATGAATTATGATTACTTGGATGTTTTCGAATGGTGTCCCTATGAAGGTTCATGGACGGTTAATATTGAGAGGATTTTTTATGTAACATGGCTGCTTGTCGCACGATGGTAGGGTGTTATGCTAGCATGACTTCCTAATACTCGTTTCGAACTCGAAGACTGATGATATAGAAAAGAGCTTCACCGGTTTCATACCCCAAATTTTTCCTACCCTTATATCTTTTCATTTGGCTTATTTCATTGCATTGGCATACTTACCATTAGGTCATATTCATCGCTACATTCATGGGATCAAGATTCTTAGAGTTTCTCCTGGTTCAAGTTTATCCATCAGGAAAGGGTTTGAGTTTCTCAAGGAAATTTTTGTTGGATCTCATGTTCATGAGCTTCTTTCAATTTCATTAGGCTCCTTTGATTTCTCAGGAATCTCTGAGAAATTAGGGTTTGATCTTCAGTCACCATCTCCTAAGTTATTCAATCAAAAATTAGGGTTTTGGCCCCTTTTAAGCTGTGAGGTTAATTTTCATCATGACTTGGTTTCTATGATCAATTGATAGCCCAAGGTATCAAGCATTACCATTGGATTCATCACAAGATTACTAAAAGCATTGCATTGGATGATTGTTGAAAATTTGACCTAGTTGACTGAAAAGTCAACTTTCTAACAAAGGCATTTTCAGACATTTTTCTTGAGCAACTTGGTTCTCAATGACTTGTATATGTCTTAAGGTTTTATCATATGGATTGTGGACCCTTGTTTGGCATTGTTTGAAGTTCAATTGCTGAATCTTGATTATTTGGTCAATTGAGCAAAAGTCAACAAAAGCCAATTGTTGACCAAGTGGACTTCTGGTCAAAGTTGAATTCAATAATCATGTTTCAACATCATGTGGCCTATGGTTGAATAAATTCAAGATAAATATTGATTTTGTAGTTAAATTGTTCATGAAGGTATCTTGGTGAAATTGGAAAATTTTCTAAGTGTGGAAAGTCATAAAGTTGAACTTCAAAAATTCATAATTTCTTTATTTTTTATTGAAAACGTGCAAACTTTACATGGTTGGAAAGATAAAAAAAAATCTACAACTTTGTCAATATGGTCTCATGCTAAAAAAGTGATTATTTTGAGAGTTATGGAGAAAGAAATTATAAGTCACTTTTGAAAATTATAGGTCATTTCTCAAAATTTCAGATTTTCATGGCCAATTTTGATGACTTTAATGGATTCAAATGAGAAACCTTCCAACATGAAAGTTGTAGCACGTCTCAAAAACTTTCCAAAGAGTACAAGCTTGTCCATTGATTCAAATAATTGAGCAAGTTGTTCCCTTTAGGCTGGGACTGCTTTTTATTGAATTTTGTCAAACCAAATTTTGCAATTTCTTGGTTTCTCCAATTATAGCCATTCTCTTTTACTCCAATCAAGCCCATAAGCTATTTGGATCGTGTATAAGATAATCAAACCTTCTATTCATACCCATGCATGCAATTGTACCAAGTTTGTACAAAAAACCTCAAATTTACCAAAAATAACCATTTCTCTATTTCTCTCTCCACACTCTACTAACTTGTACTATCTTTTGATCACATGCTACTGCATATATGAGCTGTCTAAAGTGCACAAAAGGCCTCCCTATATCTACACAAAATGCAGGCTTGGTGACCAAGGCTCATTTTTTCAATTTCTTCTAAAAACACCCTCCAACGTCTCTTAGCTTGTAATGACCTCTCTACCATCACTTTGAGACTCTATATAAGGACACCCTTGCCTTCATTCACTGACACACATGCAGCTTTGAGCTCTATACCAATTTTTTTTCTATTCTTGCAATTTTTCCAAATCTTTTCAAGCAAGCAAGCTTCTAAAGAATCTCCTCCACTAAGCTCTTTATTTGAGCTCCAATAAGAAGAATCATTCACAAATTTTGGATTTCTCATCTCATCTCAAGTGCAAAAGGGAAATGGGCTCTTTCTCCACTAGGTAACTTCACTAAACCCTAGATCTTCACATGTTGCGTCTGAAAATTGTGTAATGTTGTTCTTATGTTGCTACTGAACATCTCCCTTTAGAACTTTTTTCATTAATTTTTGTTGCTTTTTAAGTTATTCAGATTTGGAAAAATATGTGAAATATTGATTTTATGCCCCCTTCTCGCCCAGATTTCTCTCTCATTTCTCAACCTTTTCAAAAACTTCTTGAACCAAAGTTGTAGATATTTTTAAGATATACAACTTTGGTGTTTACACTTTTTAATTTCATCAAGAATTGAGAGGGAAATCTAGGATTGAAGTCAGCATACATTCTTGAAAATATGAGTGATTTTTTATTTTTTTAGTCAACTTCCCGCTCATATTTCTCCCCCGTCTCTCAACCATTTCAGAAATTTCTTGAATCAAAGATGTAGATCTTTCTGAGATCTACAACTTTGATGTTTACAATTTTCAATTTCGTTGAGAATCGAGTGAGAAAAGTGGACAGAAAGAGACTAGAAAAGTCACGGTTTTTACACGGGCTAGGTTTCATTTTGTAATGTTTTCTAGGTTTTGCATGCCACACGGCGTGTTCTGACTGCAAGATCATGTTTTTTGTCTTGTAACGTGATTGGTTGGTCATTACTGGTGGGTCCCTTGCGCTGATTTTCATGATGAGCTTTGACCACATATTTTCTCTTAATTTTTATTACTTGTTTATTTTCATAATTTATTTCTTATGTTTTCTTTAATTATTTAAAATATTTTTATTAGTCCAATAAATATAAAAAAATATATACTGAAAGATAATTGACTCTAATTTCTAAATGTGATTTTTATTTTATTTTTAACATGTATTTTATATTTTTCATTTTTCATTTGGTTTAAGGTATTCTATTTTGTTTTATTTTACATAGTTTTAGTATAAAATTAATTCTGACTTTTTAGGAACTATAAAAAATCACAAAAATATTTTCATGTTCCTCTGAGTTTTCTTGAATTTTTTATGGTCTTATACCTCATTTATTTTAGGTTTTGTTTGGTTTTCAAAATTTGAGAAATGATTTAATGGTTTTTGAGGTTTTATTGCTTCTTTTTGAAGTTACAATATAATTCACTCAGTTCTATTAATCTCGTAATTCTAAAAAAAATATGTTTGAGCTTATTTAAGATGTGTAGATCATGTTTCTCATTTTTTATATTTTTAATTCTGATTTTAATTTTTTTTTACAATTTTTTTTGTTTGGTGGTCATTTAAGTCTAGTTTTGAGCTAGTATTGATCTTTTGATTTAATTTTGATATCTCCGTGAACTTTTAAGTTGAGAAATGAATGGATTCTGTCTTGTAAGAGATTTGAACTCCTTTGATCATTTTTGTTTGGATTTCATATCCTATTTTTCTTCTTTTATGGAATTTTATTGTGAACATATCCCTTTGGCCTAGTGTAATTTAGTCAAGCTTCCAAAGCTTATGGACAGAATTTAAGGCCAATCTTTAGGTATGTTATGATTATTTGAGTGCTTTAATGATATGTCAACATGTTTTTATTTGTTGGAAATTTTATGTTGATCATTTGATTTTTACCTTGAGCATAGAGTTTGTGTGGTTTATAAAACTCTAATTTAATTGCATTTGATATGTAAATCATGTTCTTGTACAATTTTTGGTTGTAATTGATACTTAGAGGTATGATAAGATCAAGGATAGTCTTCTAAAGGATTTAGAGGCATTTGAATCTAATTGATCACTTTAATCTTCCTCCTTGAATGTGATTCATTTTGTGTTCCTTTTGCTTGTTTTGTGAGGTACATGGAATGCATTTATTCAATATTTGGGAATTTTATTTTCATTTCTATACCTCATACTCATGACATGTTTAGGGTATTAAGTTCAAAATTGTTGAACCATTTAAGCACCCTAACTTGTTTTTGTTTATGTGCCTAAATTCACCAAATGTGATCAAGGTTAGAAGTTTGTTTTGATGCATTATTTTTTCAAATACCTTTGATCCATAATGAAAGAACCTTTGTGTCTTTGATACTGACTTATAAAGTCATCATGACTTTAAGGCATATCTCCCATGATTCTATGACATGCATTTAATTATAAGTCCATCTTGATGATAATTGGGAGCAAAATTTCTCTTCTTTTCAACCTTATTTTCATTCTTCTTTGATTGGTGATGTCTCAAAGACACATGATCCACCTTTGTCACTTAATATGTGACCTGATGCTTAAGTAAGGATGTCTTGAAGTCCATGTTCATGGACAATTCTAAGACTACTTGATGAATTTCATTGGTTGTTTGTTTATCATTCATGAGACTTTGACATGTCATTTACCTTGAGCATTTCAAATTGTTGCTTCTAAGTACTTTAATGGTTGATTACACTTGAGTTATCTTATAATTCCATGATGTTAAGGCCTCTTGTGCCTTGCTCCTTTGATCCTTGATTGATACTTAATTATCAATTCAACATGGTGACTATTTATGAGCTATAGTTTGCTTTCTCCCACCTTGTTTCTTTCTTATTTAATTGGTGAGACCTCTAAGGTTAAGGATCCATGTTGGACCTGATTACTTGAAGTTTGATTTCATATAAGTGTGAACCATTCAATAATTTCATCTACTCTTGTCTCATTTCTTTCAACTTAAGTTAACTCCTATCTTGGAGATTGTTTTGATATTTTCTTTAGCTAGTTTTGTATATTGAGCACTATCACCTTGTGTATGTCATGATAGATACATGAGAGCATATATTTTCTAATTCCTCATTGAGTTTTGTATTTCTATCATCTTTTTCCTTCTTTATTTGTTTAATCATTGCTTACTTTCACCTTATCTTCATTTGTTCAAGAGCACTTTTTTGCTTATCATTTCTCTCTTCTTCTTTCATGCAAGAATAACATGTTCTATTAGGATGTTAGTTTCATCTTATTTAAGATGTAAACTAAATATATCCTAGGTTATTAACCAAGAATTAACTTAAGTAGAATTTTCCCTTTCAAACCTTAACCTTAGGGCCATCATTGTATGATAACATTAGGATCTTGTTAGTCTCCCTTAGACTTTTTCATTCCCGTTTGCATATCCTTAAAACTAAAACTTCTTATTTTCTTTAAAACTTCTCAAAACACTTAATAAACAATTGATTAGAGCCACATTATTGTATCCCAAAATTTTCCCTCTCATTTTACTCAAGGCATGTCCATTGAGGTCCCCAACTTGCCCAAGGATGACCAAGAATTGACCAGACAAATTCTCCTCCTAAGGAAATGAACCTCTAACTAGGGTTTCAATTTTCATCAATATGTGTGAGCTCCAATGGTATCAAATTTTTTCCATGGTCCTAATATGTCTTCAAGATTGTCCGTGACAAATTTCATGCCTTGCATTACAAGTTTGCTCAGTCAACTGCTCAAATGCCTGAAAATCAACTACACTAGGTCAAAAGTCAACTATGGCCTATATACAGTCAAACTTCAAGATTTTTGGTCAACATCAACATTTTGAAGTTATATCCATCATTTTATCAAGGTATGATCATTATTCCTCAAGAAATGCTCTTAATTCATCAAAAGTCAAAAAATGCTAATTAGGGGTTTCTATAGGAAAAGTCAACCAAACTTTGACCAGGCATAACTTTCACATACTTCATCCATTTTTCCCAAACCAAAGCTAATTTTTAAGGTAATCCAATTCCTTACAACTTCTCTTCGTCCCAAGAGTTCAAGAGATACACCATTTGAAAGATACAAGTTCATACATTGCAGGTCACTTTTAGAAAGTTAACAAAATCCACTTTTTTCCAAGACCTTTTACATCAAGATAAAATCTTCAAATGCAAAAATGATAAAAATAGGGATTGAAGTAGACATCTTGAGCTTTCCAAAAAGTAAAATATCATCATCATGAGATAAAAATTGAGCAAGTTATGGCTTTCCCAAGTTTAGAAAATTTCAAGAAACAGCAATGTGCAAACTTGAACTTTTAAGGCATGGATAAACTTTTTGGACTTCAAACACTTTCATGACATTATGAAGGGCCTCTAAAATCACTCTTGCATGACTTTGATTTTATTTGCATTTATTTTGATTTTTATTCAATTTAAATTTAAATAAATACAAGATAATGCATAAAATGATAGGTTATTGTTTTGGACATTTGGGCTAATGTGTTGGGTCAGCCTTGGCCCATAATTTCGTGCAAAATGTGT
This sequence comes from Vicia faba, assembly GCA_948472305.1. Taxonomy (NCBI): domain Eukaryota; kingdom Viridiplantae; phylum Streptophyta; class Magnoliopsida; order Fabales; family Fabaceae; genus Vicia; species Vicia faba. Next base: position 248,873,858 of record OX451740.1, on the reverse strand, counting down.
CCAGGTTCATGTACCAAGCAAAGATGGCAAGAATCACACAAAAATGGATAGTTTTCAATTGTGATTTTTGTTTAAAACCATAAGTTAATGCTTGATTCTTTCCATTCAAGCTTGTTTCCTCCCTCTACCCTATAAATATAACTCATGTGCAAGCCAAACGGACGGAACTCACAGCCTGAAACAACTCTACATGATTTTGCAAGAAAATATCAAAGTTGTTAAACTCAAAAACACAACTCCATCCTGTTTCAACCCTAACAAAGGATCAAATCACACTTCTGGAGGTTCTCTGACACATTTCCAGCCATTATCAAGCCTTGAAGCATTGCCAAACGCGTCAACCAACTCTCATAGTTTGCTTCATTTTCTAAACTCGTTTTGTACAATTCACGTAATATCAATGTGTTTTGACCATGCATATGTAATCATTTAAGTATTTTCATTTGGTATAGCTGTATTGCAGTTTTGGTGCAGGTATCGTGATTGGCCATTTCTAGGGTACCTTAGAATTGGGGTTTGTCGATTCAATCAAAATTAGGCTTAAACAGGGGCACCATCATGCTTAGAAGAGTGAGGCCAGTCGATCCATGGCCTCATATATAATTTATATTGAGTATTTTGTTTGTTTCGGGATGCAAAGGCTATAGTGACAAGCATAAAACTGTCACTATAGGTCTTGTTGTCTAATACAACTGAGGGAGGTAGAGGATGTAGTGTGGCAGCCCCTGATTGGCCAGTTTGAACTGCACGCGTTTTTTTTTAAATTTTCCAGATATTAACATTTTTGTATATAATATATTATTGTTGTTATATGCATGATTGAATGGGCAGCACGGTTGGTAATGAAGCGCGTTTGTGAAGGATAGGACCTGGGTTCGAGTCCCAGGTCCAACATTTTGTTTTATAATGTTTGTCAATCACATATTCAGTACATATGGACTATGCAAGTTCACCGTATGCCTCCAAGTCACACCCACCAGATCTTGCCTGGTCTAAATCCAATGGTGACAAGCGCTCATATCCACCATATACCCTCAAGAGCTATCTTCATTGGATCCAGAAGCCAGTTTGGGCTCCATTTCATTTGGGCCCAGCGAAATTTAGCCCCCCCCCCCCCCCCCCCCCCCCCCCCCCCCCCCCCCCATTTTGCTTTAAATACCTTATGCCCATTTAATTTTTTTTTGTATTGTTTTAATTATTTTGTCTTTTTTTTAACCAAATATAATAATAAAAAAAACTCATAAAAAATAGGTTTAGATATTTTGATTAAATAGTTAATTTCTTAATTAATTAATTAATCTAATTTTAATTATTTTCTTAATTTTAAATAAACAAGAATTTAGGATTTATTTTAATTTTAATATTTCTTTTCATAAATATAAAAAACCCACAAAAAGTTTAGTTTATTTTCTAAATAGACTTTAGGAAAACTAATTTAATTTTTCTCTTAAATCAAAAATAAACAAAAAAAGATTTCTTATTGCCTTAGGTTCTTAGAAGTATTTTCTAATATTTTGCGCGTTATTATTTTCTCGCTTTTTTTTACTGTAACTGCCTTCTGGATGTAATAGACTGTAACTAGGTTTTATTTTCTGCTTTTAATTTATGTACTCCCGATTTTGTACATTGTAAATACCACATCCCCGAAGCCATATAATAGTCTAGACTTTTACTTTCCGCACTTTACATTTCCCGCAAAATTTAAACTGCTAGTGTTGTACCCCAAAATTTGCCCTCCCATATTCATCAAGAATTGTCAAAGTCAAGGTCACAAAATTTCCCCAGGGTTGTGCAGCTCAACAGGCTCCTATACAGTCAAAACTAGGGTTTGAGTTCTGGTCAAGCAAATGAACTTTTCAAAGGCCCAATCAAGTCTCATATGCTTACAAAGATGGTCAAGTATCCTCATGTCAAGTTTCAAGGCATTCAGCTCAAGATTGCACAGTCAAAACCCTAAATTGCACTACAGTCAACTGTAGGGGCAAAATGGTCATTTGGCAGTCAAAAGTTCAAATTTTTGGTCAATATATCATTTTGAAGCCACAAACATCATTTGATCAATGCTTGATCATGATTCTCAAAATTTGGCTCAGAAATCATCAAAGATGCAAAAGTTGCTATATTTGGACAGCTGAAAAAGTCAACTGAAATTGACCAGGGCATAACTTTCACATGGATTATCAGAAAAATTCCATCCAAAGCTCATTTTGAAGAGAAAGACATTTCCTACAATTCATCTTCATGTTCCAAGTCCAAGAAATGCTCTCACAAAAAGTTATCAATTTCAACATTATAGGTCATTTTCAAAAGTCAACAAAAAGTGACTTTAAGTCAAAGGCCATAACTTGAGATTGGTAAATCAAAATGACATGGGACCAAAGGCATTGGTTAAAGGACTCAAAGACCTTTCCAAAATGTCCAAGAACATGTGAAAAGCTTAAAAATTGACCAAGTTATGCCTTGTGGAAGTTGGGAAATTTTTAGGAATTTTGAAAAGTCAACATTGATGCAAAAGGCCTAAAAATGCAAATGGGCCCATTTTTCTTCCAAATTTCTTCATGCCAAGCCTATGCACGACCACTAGGCCCAAGGGGAAGTATTCTCATATTTTTTAATTATTTATTTGAATTAATATTAATTTATATTCATTTAAATGATTTTAATTCATGAAAAATATAACCTTAAGCAAAACAAATCTTTTTATGCATGATTTAAACTTGAGATTTCGTGCACATGCCAATATAGAAGGTTTTGGCTTGATTGAGACCTAATTGATACAAATGCACATGGAAAAGATTCAAAAAGATTTCATAAAAAATCAAATATACAAAACCATGAATGCTTGAGATTTTGTGTAATTTTCTTGACCTAAATCACTCCATATATGATCAGCATCAGAACCCTAATCAAAAGAGACTAAAGGCTGCGCTGAAAACCTCATTACAAACTTGCAAAATTTCTCAAAAAAATCCAATTCTGAAATCAAGGTTATAGGGCGATTCAAGGCATCAAACCAATTGCAATAGCTTCCTTGGACCATTCAGAACCTTTCTCAATCAATAACAACAACAAAAAGACCCTGAATTGGTACATACGAGTCCAACTGTATCAAAAAAATCTTGAGATTACATAGCACGATTTAAGCATTATTTTGCATTTTTTTTCATGGATCCATGTTTATATTGATGTTTCTGAACTAACTGCAATGTTTGATTGTGTTTTTAAGTCACCCACGCGAATTCACCATTGACGGATTTCTAGGGTTACAGGTTGTAATTTTGGGGCTTTTGTCAAGAGGAAAAATCACAGCTTTAGACCTTGGCCATTGGACTCAGTGTATCTAGACGGAGAGATTCCAACCCTCGCGCTCAATTTATGAGCGTCGAGGGTCTAATCGCTATTTTCTGAAATATAGCTTTAGACCACGCTACAAAAACCGTTGCCCATTAGTTTTGTTTACAGGGTGGGGAAGGAGACGGAGACGTGTCCATCAACCATTGGACTGTTTGAAATTCGCGCGTGTTTCATCAGTTAGCGTTATTTTTCTCTTATATTATTTATGATGTATTATATATTAAATGAATTCGCTTAGCTCAGCTGGCAGGGACTAACACTTATGACCTTCAAGACCTGGGTTCAAGTCCCAGGTCTGGCCAAAACTCCATATTATTTTTCAATATATCATTCTATGCAGCGTTAACATGAAAGACCACCATACACACTCAATATCCACCAGCCATGTGTCCTGGAAAGCAAATCAAGGGCCATGATCAAGGGAGTACTCTAAGCACCAGTCAATGCGTTGCACACAATCTAAGAAAGTCAACGAATCAACTCTTACTGGGCCAGGCTTTTTCAGAAAACACCTCCTTATTTGGGGCATCACCCCACCCTGGTTTGTATTTTTTTATTTTTCTTCTTGCATTTATTTTTATTGTATTATTTATTTTTGTTGCTATCAATTAATTTATTTTTTCTACAAAATACAAAACTCCATTAAAAATACAGAAAAGACAAAAAATATAATTTTTATATTATAATTATTTTCACAAATTAATATGTAAATAATTTAGTAAATTAGGTTTAACTTTTAATTCCTTTTTTTTATATAAATAAAAATCCAAAAACAATTAGAATTAGGTAAATTAATAGTTTCCACTCTTTTAATTTTTTTTTCTTTTGTTTCATCATATTATTTAAATTGTACATAATCAATTAGGTTTAATTTAGGTCATATTTTAATTCTTTCGTAATAAATAAAAATATTAGAATTAGGGCTTGCCGTTTAATTTAATTTTAATTAATTTCCTTTTTTCATTAAATCTAAAAAATACAAAATACCAAAAAGCATTTAATCATTTAATTTTTAATTCTCATTAACTTTTAATTATTTGCAAAAGGGTCCAACGCCCTAGTTTCGTTTTAATTATTCAATTTTGCGCATTTACTTTTTATCGTTTAATTATAATTTTGTAAATATCCCAAAGCCATGTAATTTAATTTTCTCGCACTTTTATTTATTCGCTTTATTCATTTTCCGCTAAATCGGGTCCGGTTTAATTTTGGCGATGTGGACCCGCGCCATTTGTAATAGTCTAGCTTTATTTCCCGCAAATTTTTTAACTGTTAATAATTGCATGCAAGAATGAATGTCTAAATAAAATCAAGCGTAGATCACAATGAACATGACAAGACAAATATCAATGAAAACGACACACGAATCGCACACACCACCCCTAGGGTACGCCTCACTGTTGCCTTGCCTTGAAAGGTGATCGTCGAGTAGAGGATGTCTTAGTAAGTCCTCATGATCCGGGAACCTGGCATGAGGGTAGCTTCTAAGGTATCTTCCCATTGCTCCGGTGATCACCATGTCCCGAACCTCGAATTGACCCGAACACCTCCAACGGTGGTGCTACCTACCTCTCAATGGTGGGATGGCACTACTTTTAAGGACATCTACACAGACGAATTCCTTAGGGTAGGTAGGTTCTCAAGGATACTTGCTCTAATCTCAAAACAAACTCAAAAGACTTTTCATACTGACACTTTTCAAAAGCTTTCAAAACAAACTTTTCAAACACTCTGACGTATGAGTCGATCTGAAATTTTTCCAAGAAACTTTTTTAAACCCACATTGAAAAGCAAACAAAATAATTTTGAAAACACATTGAGCAAGTATCTAAGAGCCCATGGATAACCATGGATAGAAAGGGTGCTAACACCTTCCCTTTCTATAACCTACCTCCCGAACCGAGAGCGATCTCTTAAAAAGGAATTTTTCTGTGCTTTTGTCCTTTCCTATTGGAGAAAATAAAAGACGGTGGCGACTCTTGCTTCCGCGACATTTCGCGAACCAGCGTTAAACAGTCAGTTCCAGATCCACCGATCACAGAACTGGCGACTCTGCTGGGGAATAAAACTCTTAAACTTAAAGTGAGGTGTACCTTAGGGCTAGGTCATAACTATGTTTTCAATTGTCTTCTTTGCTTGCTTTATAATTGTGGGTTGCTTGGGAGTTCTATAGGTCCTACACCCGGATCTGGGGGATACCTTTCTTAGAAAGTAGCAACAAGGCTGTGAGGGAACTGTGCGGGGTATACCGACACGGTTGAAACAGTCTGCTACGTTGATGTGGCACTTTGGTGTGTACCGGTAACCCTTGAGTTCAGTCAAGGAGAGTACGGGGCCTCCGCGTGGTGTCGTGAAGCATCAACAGACCTTAGGAACCTTAATGGAACTATCTTGGCCTCTTTAGGGTAGTGAGATCACTGACTTTGGTGCAGTCCGAGGTTGGTGGATACTCGATACTACGCTCAATTGAGGGTTGCTTTCCTGGAATATTTCGGTCGCCAGTTCAGTGGCTAAATCGAAACGATGAACAATGAAAGCAATCCCGTGATATTGGGAACCTTAGAACCCGGTTACTTTGATTAGGACAGGTATGAACCCACCAACTCAAGAGGGTACTACCCAGACCCCATGCTGGCCTTAAACCTTAAGGGCTTGTCTTGTGTGCCTTGTTTGCCCTACATGTTTGTCTTTGTAAATATCTGTGGTGTGTTTAATCATAGCATCATGACATCATCCAGCATCATATGCATTGACTAACCATTTCAGGGGTTCGAATTTTCATCTTTGTTCTTGTTTTGTAGGACATGGAAACTGCTCGTAGAAAGACAATTCAGGTCAATCTTGTAAGGATCCCTCCTCAGCTTAAGGAGCTTATATCCAGGATTCCCGAGAACTCTTCATTCAGTGACAGACATGGAAGCCTCATCAGCTTGGTCAACACCAACATTGAGGAAGATATGATAAAGGTCTTGTTCCAGTTCTTTGACCCTCTGCATCACTGCTTTACCTTCTTGGACTATCAGTTGGTACCTACATTGGAGGAGTTCTCCCGGCTCCTGAAGATCCCTATCCTTGATCAGCTACCTTTCAACGGTACAGAAAAGGAACCTAAGCTTGAAGAGATTGCTAAAGCCTTGCACCTACAGTCATCTGACCTCAAGGGACATTGGGAAGTTAGAAGTGGCGTCAAAGGGTTCTTAGCCAGGTTTCTGTTTGAGAAAGCCCTTGAATGTTGGAATTCTCTTGACTTGCAAGCTTTTGAAGAAGTGATAGCCCTCCTTGTTTATGGTTTGGTGTTGTTCCCTAATCCAGATCAGCTCATTGATATCAGTGCCGTTCAGATCTTTATGTCCAGAAATCCTATACCTACATTGCTGGGGGATATCCTTCACTCATGTTACACTCGAACCATGAGAAAAAGAGGTGTCCTTATGTGTTGCACTCCTCTCCTGGGAAGGTGGTTTATTTCGCACCTTCCCCAATCAGTCCTGAAGAATGAGCGGGGTTTGAGATGGTCACAACGGTTGATGACGCTTACGCATGCAGATATACATTGGTGTCCTAGATCCAGAGGAGATGTCACTATCATTGATCGTTGTGGGGAGTACCCTAATGTTCCTTTACTTGGAATCAGAGGAGGTATTACTTATAGCCCATGCCTGGCTTGGAGACAGTTTGGTTATGCTCGGAGGGATGGTCCTCATGACATGCTAATTCCCGACATAGTTTTTGACTTCGGCAGTGATACTCAAGGACTTCGTCAGAGATTTATCAGAGCCTGGAGGATGCCTAGTAGAATAGACAGCAAGACACTGGGGCACCGGAACTCCATCCCTTTGGAGCCATATCTCAAATGGGTACGCGCCCGTTCTCAGAAGTTAGTGATGCCTTATCCTCACATGCTTCCAGTAATCAAAGAGCCTGTCTTGGAAGGGGAAGTGCCTCATGTTATTCAGCACCCTGATATGCCCACATCCTGGGAAGAGATGCAGAAGAGCTGGATCCAGCTTAAGGAGGAAAGGAATTCTCTTGAGACTAGTCTGCATGCCAGTGAAAAGAAAGTCCTGGAGCTCACTCGTCTGTTGCATGAGGAGAGGAATCTCAACACCTACATAGCTCCGAAGAGGATGCGCAGTGTATTCTGGGATTGACTTGACTTTTGTATTTCCTTCTGCCCATGAGGCCTTGATGTATTAAACAGTGATTTCATTAATGATAACGTGTGTTCTTTTCTTGTCTACAACGAATTTGAACTTTTGAACCCTTGAATACATTGCATACGCATTTCATACATCATGTGCATAGCAGGTTTTTCCCTTTTTCAGGTTGCTTACAGTTCTTCGCTGTTTATTTCAGCATCATGAATTCCGGATCTGAATCAACTGAGGCTTCAATCAAGGCTCTCCAGGCGCAGAATGCGCAGTTTCAAGAATTAATCCTGGGTCTAGCTAAAGGCCAAGATGAACTGAAGACCATGCTCCTGAAGAAGGAGAAGAAGAAGAAAAGAAGAACTGTTCTATTCAACACGGGCCGAAGGTTGGGTAATACTCTACACAATGAAGAGGTTGCTTCTTCTGTTGGCAGGAGTCCTTCTCAGGCAGAAGCAAGGGTTCCTAGTCCGGTGGTCTCCGACAACGAGACAGATTTTGATGAAGAGCAGTACCCTCCTGAAGACAACAAATACAAACAACTGGAGGACAGGTTGAAGGCTATGGAGGTGCAACAGACACCTGGGCTGGATTTCGGAGATCTGGGTTTGTCGACTGGTGTGATCATTCCACATAAATTCAAAGCTCCCACCTTCTCCAAGTATGACGGGGCATCCTGTCCCAAGCTGCATTTGAGGTCCTATGTGCGAAAGATTCAGCCGTACTCTGCGGACAAGAATCTATGGATCCACTTCTTCCAGGAGAGTCTTTCAGGGACTCACCTCGAATGGTTCTATCAGCTGGATGGGACCAAAGTTCGTAACTGGGAGGAGCTGGCCACTGCTTTCTACAAGCAGTATCAGTATAATGCCGACCTTGCCCCCACGCGTACCCAACTCCAGGGTATGTCGTTGGGCGTAAGCGAAGGTTTTAAAGAGTACGCGCAGAAGTGGAGAGATCTGGCTGGCAGGGTGCAGCCACCTTTGACTGATCGAGAGTTAGTGGATATGTTCTTGGGGACCCTATCTGGGCCATTCTTTAACCATCTCATTGGGAATTCTTCCGCTGGTTTCACTGATTTGATCTTAACTGGAGAGAGAATTGAAGCTGGGTTGAAGTCTGGGAAGATTGCAAAGGTTGCATCATCATCTGGGTCAGACAAGAAACCATTCAAAAAGGAGTCTAGTGCCGTGTATGGCTCCAGGAAATCAGAAAGACCTGATCGCCGCCAATCTGTCAGTGCGGTCATGATTGCTACGCCTGCTGCCGCTCCCCGGCCAAATAATCCTCAAAGGGCTGATAGACCTCGGAGAGAGTTCACCCGGTTAAGCATGACCCTATCGCAAATCCTGCCACAGTTGCTAGCCACCAATTTGGTGACTGTCAAGGAGGCGCCAAAGTTCTCAAACACTACCTCTCCTAAGTACAACCCGAATGCCCGTTGTGCTTACCATTCAGATAGCCCGGGGCATGCCACTGATGACTGTTGGGCGTTAAAGAATAAGGTGCAAGACCTTATCGATGCTAAAGAGATACAATTCGAAGCGCCCGCAAAACCGAATGTAGTTACTGCCCCTATGCCTCAGCACGGGGTAAATGCTATTGATGAAGATGTTTATGCTGTTTCTGTGGAGGATCTAGCCACTCCTTTAAAGATCATTAAGAAGAACCTACTGCAGGCCGGTTTATTTCCGGGTTGTAGTGAGGGTTGCCTATTCTGTGTTGTGTCCCCATCCGGTTGTCCCTTGCTCAAGTTAGGTGTCCAAAGCTTAATGGATAGCAAGGAGATTTTATTCAAGAAGTCTGCTGTTCGTATGGTTCCGATGGAAGAAGTCTCTGTGGTGACTATCTTCAACAATCCGATCCCGGCTCTCCAGAAGAAGCCTGTCCAAATTCTGACCGTTGCACCTGTTACTATCACTGTTCCTGGGCCCCTGCCCTATGTATCCAACAAAGCTGTCCCTTGGCACTATGGGGCAGATGTATATATAAACGGAGTGAAACAAGAGCTCAACGCTGGCGCCAGCATCTGTGACATCACTGGCCCGGCCAAAGTTACCCGCAGTGGCAGGCTCTTCTCGCCTGACATTGCGCCACCTGCTGCTAGAAGACCACTCCTGATAATTCCTGCAAGTACACCTACTCCCGTTGCTGATCAAGTTGTTATTCCTGCTGCTGATCCTATTGTTTCTCCTGCTGCCGAGTCATCCAATGCTCGGGGCAAGGGAATTGAAACTGAGCCTGCCCAGATGGAGATACCCATACCCATAGCTGCTGAGGCCTCCCCACAAGAGATGGAGGAGATTTTGAAGATTATAAAGAAGAGCGATTTTAATGTTGTGGAACAGCTGGGGCATACGCCCTCCAAGATATCTATGCTCTCTTTACTGCTGTGCTCTGAGGCCCATGCAAAGGCCCTCATCTCATTCCTCAAGAAGGCCCATGTGCCACATGAAACCTCGGCAGTCCAGTTCACTGATTGTGTGGCAAGTCTAACGGCAGATAATGGCTTGGGCTTCTCAGACGCTGATTTGACCATGAAGGGGAAAGATCATAATGATGCTCTGCATGTCTCAATCGAATGCAGGGGCACCACCTTGGCACATGTGTTGGTTGATACCGGGTCATCTTTGAATGTGCTACCCAAGAAGGCTCTGGATCGTCTAGATTGTGAAGGCCTTGATTTAAAGCCCAGCAACATCATTGTCAGGGCCTTTGATGGTTCAAAGAGGATGGTCCATGGGGAGGTGGACATTCCGATTCGTGTGGGCTCTCAGGTGTTCGACTCCACTTTTTATGTGATGGATATCCGTCCATCTTACTCTTGTCTGCTGGGTCGACCCTGGATACATAAGGCTGGGGCAGTGACCTCTACCTTGCATCAAAAGCTGAAGTACCCCGTCAGAGGGAAGATTGTCACCGTGCAAGGTGAGGAAGAATACATGGTGAGCCACCTAAACTCGTTCAGATACATTGAGATGGATGGGGAGTTCATTGAGACCCCCTTTCAGCATTTCGAGGAGGTGTTTCCAATTGCAGCAGAAACAACAGAAGCAAGTAGTCCTCTGAAGATGGCTTCCCTAAAGGATGCCAGGGCTGTGGTGCAGAAGGGTGAAGGTGCCAACTGGGGCAGACTTCAGGACTTCACCCAGAAGACTGATAAGCTTGGGCTGGGTTTCACCTCAGAAGGGCAGAGAGCTATGAGGAAAGAGAAGATCGGAAGGCCTCCGGTATTTATCAAGGGTTCAGAAGTGAATGCTGTCGGGGAGGACCTTGAAGTGGACGAAGCCGAATTCAACAGCTGGATTTATCCGACGGCCGAAGAAGGATTGAACAATTGGAGTGCAAAGGATCATACCCCTGTTACCTTTGTGACACAGTAATGAATTCCCATGTTTTGTTATTTTGTAATAAACAATGATAAACTCTAAGGCCCGGTGTCTTACCCGAGGCACCGTGGTTCTATTTGTGAGGGCATATGAACTGTCATTTTATACATCATAAATGAAAATCTTGGACTATTTTCGCATTGCAAATATTGTGTTCCTTTTTTCTTCCTTTCATTTCCTTTACATAATTTTCAAAACAGCTGTATTTACACACACACTCACTCATACAGGTTCCAATCCACTCTGGATCTCGCTGATAACAGCTCTGCTAATGCCAATTGTGACTTCGAAAATCCGATCAACTTAGCCGAAGACGAAGGTGAAGATGATTGCGAAGTGCCTGGCGAGCTTGCAAGACTGTTACTTCAGGAAGAGAGGGCAATTCAACCACATGAAGAGCCGGTGGAAACCATAAACCTGGGTACTGAAGCAGATAGAAAAGAGGTAAAGATTGGTGCTAACCTAGAGCTCAGCGTGAAGCAACGGTTAACCAAGATGTTACACGACTATATGGAGATCTTTGCCTGGTCCTACGAAGACATGCCAGGGTTGGATACCGATATTGTCGTCCATCATTTGCCAACTAGGGAAGACTGCCCTCCAGTTAAACAAAAGGTTCGTCGGATGCGTCCAGAGATGTCAGAGAAGATTAAGGCTGAGGTGATGAAACAGTTTGATGCCGGATTCCTTGCAGTAACTTCTTACCCTCAGTGGGTTGCTAATGTGGTGCCAGTACCTAAAAAGGATGGCAAGGTCAGAATGTGTGTTGATTACAGGGATCTAAACAGGGCCAGCCCCAAGGATGACTTCCCCTTACCTCACATTGATGTCCTTGTGGATAATACAGCTCAGCACAAGGTATTCTCTTTCATGGATGGCTTTTCAGGCTACAATCAGATCAAGATGGCACCTGAAGACATGGAGAAGACTACATTTGTTACTCAGTGGGGCACCTTCTGTTACAAGGTCATGCCGTTCGGATTAAAGAATGCTGGGGCAACCTACCAGCGTGCCATGGTTGCCTTGTTTCATGATATGATCCATCATGAGATCGAAGTGTATGTGGACGACATGATTGCTAGGTCCCAGACTGAAGAAGAGCATCTAGATCATCTGCAGAAGTTGTTTGACCGGTTGAAACTGTACAAACTGAGATTGAACCCGAACAAGTGCACCTTCGGGGTAAGATCTGGGAAGTTGCTAGGCTTCGTGGTCAGTGATAAAGGTATTCAAGTGGACCCTGCTAAGGTCAAAGCCATTCAAGAGATGCCAGTTCCCAAGACAGAGAAGGAAGTCAGAGGCTTTTTAGGACGCCTGAACTACATTGCTCGATTCATCTCTCATCTAACTGCTACCTGTGAGCCAATCTTCAAGCTACTGAAGAAAGATCAGGTAGTACGTTGGAACGATGAATGTCAGGCTGCTTTCGACAAAATCAAAGAGTATCTTCAAGAACCACCCATCCTAATGCCACCGGTTGAAGGGAGACCTCTGATACTATATCTGACAGTGCTAGACAACTCAATGGGGTGTGTGCTGGGGCAGCATGACGAGTCTGGCCGAAAAGAGCATGCCATTTATTACCTTAGCAAAAAGTTTACCGACTGTGAGACCCGATACTCACTGCTTGAGAAAACTTGCTGCGCTTTGGTATGGGCTGCTCGCCGGCTGAGACAGTATATGCTGACTCACACTACCTTGTTGATCTCAAAAATGGATCCAATAAAGTATATATTTGAAAAACCTGCTCTGTCTGGGAGAATTGCAAGATGGCAAATGATCTTGACGGAATACGACATTCAGTATACAACCCAGAAAGCCATCAAGGGGAGTGTATTGGCAGACCACTTAGCTCATCAAGCTGTAGATGACTACCAATCAATGAACTTCGAGTTTCCGGACGAAAGCATCATGATAGTAACTGACTGCGAAGTACCTGGACCGGATGAAGGACCCGAGCCAGGATCCCGATGGTCTATGCACTTTGACGGAGCTTCCAATGCTTTGGGAAATGGTATCGGCGCCATTATCATATCTCCACAAGGTACTCATACTCCACTCACTGCCCGGCTGTGTTTTAACTGTACCAACAACATGGCGGAGTATGAGGCATGTATCATGGGTCTTCAAGCTGCGATCGACTTAAGGATCAAGTTCCTCAGTGTCTTCGGAGATTCCGCTCTTGTGATCAATCAGATCAATGGAGAGTGGGATACGAAACATCCAAATTTGATTCCTTACAGAGAATGTGTGTTGACCCTGATTCCCCACTTTACAGAGATAACCTTTGAGCACTTTCCAAGAGAAGAGAATCAGTTAGCGGACGCGTTAGCTACAATGTCTTCAATGTTCAAGGTTAAATGGGATAATGAAGCTCCCCAGATCACCATCTGGAAACTGGACGAGCCGGCATACTGTTGTGATCTCGAAACTGAATTGGTAATTGAGAAGCCTTGGTACCATGAAGTGAAGAGATATCTGGAAGCTCAGGAATACCCTGAAGGTGCCTCTGTCAATGATAAGAAATTCCTGAGGAGGTTTGCAGCCAAATTCTTCCTAAGCAACGGCATCTTGTACAAGAGAAACCATGATTCAACCTTACTGCGTTGTGTGGACAAAATTGAAGCGGAAAGAATCATGGAAGAGCTACATGAAGGGACCTTTGGTACGCACTCCAGTGGGCACACTATGGCTAAGAAGATCCTACGGGCAGGATATTACTGGTCCACTATGGAAGCCGACTGTTACCAACATTCGAGAACATGCCACAAGTGCCAGATCTATGCAGATAAGGTGCATGTTCCTCCGGTTCCCTTGAATGTTCTGACTGCGCCTTGGCCATTTGCAATGTGGGGCATAGACATGATCGGCGAGATAAGACCTACGGCATCCAATGGACATCGCTTCATCCTTGTGGCGATTGACTATTTTACGAAGTGGGTTGAAGCAGCATCCTATGCTACAGTAACCAAGACTGTTGTGGCACGGTTTATTCGGCACAATCTGATTTGTCGATACGGCGTCCCCGAGCGGATTATTACAGACAACGGTACCAATCTGAACAACAAGATGATTGCTGAGCTCTGCGAACAGTTCAAAATACAGCACCACAATTCTTCTCCTTACAGACCGAAGATGAATGGGGCTGTAGAAGCAGCGAATAAGAACATCAAGAAGATCGTGCAGAAGATGACAGTAACGTACAAAGATTGGCACGAGATGTTACCATTCGCTCTGCATGGGTACCGTACCTCAGCAAGGACGTCAACCGGGGCAACTCCCTTCTCTCTGGTTTATGGTATGGAGGCAGTCTTGCCGATCGAAGTGCAAATTCCCTCTCTCCGGATAATGAAGGATGCAAACCTGAACGAAGATGATTGGATCCAGACACGACTTGATCAACTCAATCTCATTGACGAAAAGCGACTTGCTGCAATCTGTCATGGTCAGACGTATCAGAAACGGATGATCAGGGCATTTAACAAGAAAGTCAGACCACAGGAATATCAAGTTGGGGATCTGGTTATCAAGAGAATCATCCTTCCTCAGAGTGATCCAAGGGGCAAATGGACCCCTACATATGAAGGGCCATTTGTGGTTAAGCATGTGTTCTCAGGAGGAGCAATGATCTTAACCAACATGGATGGTGACGACCTTCCTCACCCCGCCAATGCAGACATAGTTAAAAAATACTACGCATGAAAAAAGACCCGCTAGGCTGACATGCCTAGGCAAAAATTAGGGCTTCCCGTCGAACCAAAAGGGTTCGGGCAAAATGTAGGGATGAAAATGAAAAAAATCTGTACACCCGGCAAGTCGAAAACCTGAAAGGGCGGCTTGGGCAAAAATGGGTATCCCGGTGGACTGAAAACCCGAAAGGGCGGTCCAGGCAAAAATTAGGGATAAAAGCGTAAAACTATGTCTCATTGATCACTTTGCATCCAGAATCCGGTATCTGCATCAAGCTCAAACGGCATCGATCAGTCAGCTTCACCTTCAACCAAGGTCATCAAGTGATGAGACGCTCGGAGTTATAAAAGCAATAGCAGAGTTGAAACCCAGTGGATCATTCATCTTTCACACAGCTGTTTTATCTTTCTTTTGTACAAAACTTGTATAAACTCTTTTGATCGGCGACGTACCTCTTACTAGGACGTCAGCCTCTTGTACACAAAACGCCTATTTTCAGGCCATTCAAAAATCAATAAAAATACATTTTCAGTTAAACGTGCCAAGTATTTTTCCTTTTTTCTGTTTTGTTTTGCGAAGAACGTCCAAGGTTCAATTTGTGATGTATGCATTGACAATAATTTGCTAACTCATGAATATTTGCATACGAAACAAAGGAATTCATTGCAGGTGACACTAGAAACAGGGGCAATAAAGAGTTGTCTGAGCAGTCTAATTGTTCTATCCCCCAAGGTACTAAGGTAGGTTCAGCTACGGAACACGGCCAAGTGTATCTTAATTCCCCAGAGAGTGGTTCGACAAAGTCAATACATTCTTCTCCAAGCAAAGTCATCAAATATCAAGGAAATTGGGTATCCTCCCGTAGATCTCCATACTTCCCCAGCAGCAATACACAAACATCCCCGGCAGTCTTGGTCTAAAGATTGTTCCCCGACGGTATACCACTATTCAAAGGAATCACTTCCCTGCAATTCAAACCTCCCCCAGAAGAGTCCAACCCAGTTTCCCCAGGAAAGTTGGAATTCATATCCCCAAACAATAAAGCTTATCCCCAGTAGATTCTGGAAGCTTACCCCTCGCAGAACACGAACGCGTCGTCCCGGCTTGATTCAAAGAGTTATTTCCGTAATAGGATATAACTGGGTTATCCTCAGCCAAAAGCCACGGAAAGAGCGTCCTCGGCAAAGTATCTTCCTACCCCCCAGCGAAGTCTATCAACACTTCCAGCACAACAGAGATATCCCCAGCATAACTCATCAACGGTATCCCCAGCGGAGTTATCCTCATCAACACAGCAAAGCACCGCTATCCCCACAGAGTAGCACTTCCCAGCATGATCGCTAGAGTATCTTTTCTCCCGCAGAAATTAGTTCATTTGCCAAGTTTATTCCTCAACGGAGTTATCTTCTCCTATCGGTATTCTTGCAACGAATCATCCACAGCGGAAGCAAAATCTCTTCCTCAACATCAGCCCAGGATATGACTTCCCGGCACCCGTCAAGGATTTATTTTCCTAGACAAAAACATACATGAATCATCATATACATCATTATAACATGCATGTACACATCATATCATATAAATCGTATCCATGTCTGCTTGATCCATATCATGCATTGCATATAACTGACCTTTACTTTCAGGAAGGGTGCAGTTGAAACTCTCAAACATATTTCAAGGATTTCTCTAGTCCAATTAAATCGACTCCAAACAGATTTTTCTGATAAAGACTCAGTAGAAGTTCTCTTGGTCCCCTCTCCAACGGCGTGTGAGGTGGTAATTCCTTTTTCAAGATGTTCTCCTCTCCGGCATGAGCGTGAGGTGATATTCTCTTATGGTCCCCTCTCCAACAGCGTGTGAGGTGGTAATTCCTTTTTTAAGATGTTTCCCTCTCCGACGATGAGCGTGAGGTGATATTCTCTTATGGTCCCCTCTCCGACGGCGTGTGAGGTGGTAATTCCTTTTTTAAGATGTTTCCCTCTCCGACGATGAGCGTGAGGTGATAGTCTCTTATGGTCCCCTCTCCGACGGTGAGCGTGAGGTGGTAATTCCTTTTTCAAGATGTTTTCCTCTCCGACGATGAGCGTGAGGTGATAGTCTTTTGTGGTCCCCTCTTCGACGGTGAGCGTGAGGTGGTAATTCCTTCTCCAGATGTTCCCCTCTCCGGCATTAGCGTGAGGTGATATTCTCTTATGGTCCCCTCTCCAGCGGCGTGTGAGGTAGTAATTCCTTCTTCAGATGATTCCCTCTCCGGCATGAGCGTGAGGTGATATCTCCTTTCAGATTATAATTTCCTATAGTTCCCTCTCCAACGTGAGTGAGGTAACTCCCTTTGAGATTGTAATGTCCTTTGGTTCTCTTCCTGACACTACGAAGATGGTAATTCTCGCCAAGATTTTCTCAACGAGCGTTGTTAAGATCATTCAGGATTCTCTTACCCTTCATGCTAAGGCAGTAACCATCCCTGGTTCATTCATCAGCGTTTGAAGCTCCAGACCCAGCTCCCGTAATCAGTCAGGACACATCTATATCAAGCATCTAAAATCAGCTCCTGCGACGTGTCAGGTACTCATTTTTCTGTTTTGCAGGTATGCAGGTTCTCGCTGAGGAATCTCCTACGCAATCAACACCCAGATGGCATCTGTAAGCCCATCGTCCTATCCAAGCAACATCCAAATGGCATCTATAAGCCCATTCCCTCATCATCATTGCTACTATGTGAGCGCAAATTTCTGGGCACTTTAGTGTTCAATCATCTTCTACCCTCGGATTACGAAAGGCACGTCAGCCAATCTACACCCTCAGGTCTAAGAAGATTGAACAGGGGCAACTGTTGTACCCCAAAATTTGCCCTCCCATATTCATCAAGAATTGTCAAAGTCAAGGTCACAAAATTTCCCCAGGGTTGTGCAGCTCAACAGGCTCCTATACAGTCAAAACTAGGGTTTGAGTTCTGGTCAAGCAAATGAACTTTTCAAAGGCCCAATCAAGTCTCATATGCTTACAAAGATGGTCAAGTATCCTCATGTCAAGTTTCAAGGCATTCAGCTCAAGATTGCACAGTCAAAACCCTAAATTGCACTACAGTCAACTGTAGGGGCAAAATGGTCATTTGGCAGTCAAAAGTTCAAATTTTTGGTCAATATATCATTTTGAAGCCACAAACATCATTTGATCAATGCTTGATCATGATTCTCAAAATTTGGCTCAGAAATCATCAAAGATGCAAAAGTTGCTATATTTGGACAGCTGAAAAAGTCAACTGAAATTGACCAGGGCATAACTTTCACATGGATTATCAGAAAAATTCCATCCAAAGCTCATTTTGAAGAGAAAGACATTTCCTACAATTCATCTTCATGTTCCAAGTCCAAGAAATGCTCTCACAAAAAGTTATCAATTTCAACATTATAGGTCATTTTCAAAAGTCAACAAAAAGTGACTTTAAGTCAAAGGCCATAACTTGAGATTGGTAAATCAAAATGACATGGGACCAAAGGCATTGGTTAAAGGACTCAAAGACCTTTCCAAAATGTCCAAGAACATGTGAAAAGCTTAAAAATTGACCAAGTTATGCCTTGTGGAAGTTGGGAAATTTTTAGGAATTTTGAAAAGTCAACATTGATGCAAAAGGCCTAAAAATGCAAATGGGCCCATTTTTCTTCCAAATTTCTTCATGCCAAGCCTATGCACGACCACTAGGCCCAAGGGGAAGTATTCTCATATTTTTTAATTATTTATTTGAATTAATATTAATTTATATTCATTTAAATGATTTTAATTCATGAAAAATATAACCTTAAGCAAAACAAATCTTTTTATGCATGATTTAAACTTGAGATTTCGTGCACATGCCAATATAGAAGGTTTTGGCTTGATTGAGACCTAATTGATACAAATGCACATGGAAAAGATTCAAAAAGATTTCATAAAAAATCAAATATACAAAACCATGAATGCTTGAGATTTTGTGTAATTTTCTTGACCTAAATCACTCCATATATGATCAGCATCAGAACCCTAATCAAAAGAGACTAAAGGCTGCGCTGAAAACCTCATTACAAACTTGCAAAATTTCTCAAAAAAATCCAATTCTGAAATCAAGGTTATAGGGCGATTCAAGGCATCAAACCAATTGCAATAGCTTCCTTGGACCATTCAGAACCTTTCTCAATCAATAACAACAACAAAAAGACCCTGAATTGGTACATACGAGTCCAACTGTATCAAAAAAATCTTGAGATTACATAGCACGATTTAAGCATTATTTTGCATTTTTTTTCATGGATCCATGTTTATATTGATGTTTCTGAACTAACTGCAATGTTTGATTGTGTTTTTAAGTCACCCACGCGAATTCACCATTGACGGATTTCTAGGGTTACAGGTTGTAATTTTGGGGCTTTTGTCAAGAGGAAAAATCACAGCTTTAGACCTTGGCCATTGGACTCAGTGTATCTAGACGGAGAGATTCCAACCCTCGCGCTCAATTTATGAGCGTCGAGGGTCTAATCGCTATTTTCTGAAATATAGCTTTAGACCACGCTACAAAAACCGTTGCCCATTAGTTTTGTTTACAGGGTGGGGAAGGAGACGGAGACGTGTCCATCAACCATTGGACTGTTTGAAATTCGCGCGTGTTTCATCAGTTAGCGTTATTTTTCTCTTATATTATTTATGATGTATTATATATTAAATGAATTCGCTTAGCTCAGCTGGCAGGGACTAACACTTATGACCTTCAAGACCTGGGTTCAAGTCCCAGGTCTGGCCAAAACTCCATATTATTTTTCAATATATCATTCTATGCAGCGTTAACATGAAAGACCACCATACACACTCAATATCCACCAGCCATGTGTCCTGGAAAGCAAATCAAGGGCCATGATCAAGGGAGTACTCTAAGCACCAGTCAATGCGTTGCAC
The DNA here is from genome assembly GCA_948472305.1 of Vicia faba. NCBI lineage: Eukaryota > Viridiplantae > Streptophyta > Magnoliopsida > Fabales > Fabaceae > Vicia > Vicia faba. The sequence continues at coordinate 248,854,351 of OX451740.1, read as the reverse complement.
ACAATCTAAGAAAGTCAACGAATCAACTCTTACTGGGCCAGGCTTTTTCAGAAAACACCTCCTTATTTGGGGCATCACCCCACCCTGGTTTGTATTTTTTTATTTTTCTTCTTGCATTTATTTTTATTGTATTATTTATTTTTGTTGCTATCAATTAATTTATTTTTTCTACAAAATACAAAACTCCATTAAAAATACAGAAAAGACAAAAAATATAATTTTTATATTATAATTATTTTCACAAATTAATATGTAAATAATTTAGTAAATTAGGTTTAACTTTTAATTCCTTTTTTTTATATAAATAAAAATCCAAAAACAATTAGAATTAGGTAAATTAATAGTTTCCACTCTTTTAATTTTTTTTTCTTTTGTTTCATCATATTATTTAAATTGTACATAATCAATTAGGTTTAATTTAGGTCATATTTTAATTCTTTCGTAATAAATAAAAATATTAGAATTAGGGCTTGCCGTTTAATTTAATTTTAATTAATTTCCTTTTTTCATTAAATCTAAAAAATACAAAATACCAAAAAGCATTTAATCATTTAATTTTTAATTCTCATTAACTTTTAATTATTTGCAAAAGGGTCCAACGCCCTAGTTTCGTTTTAATTATTCAATTTTGCGCATTTACTTTTTATCGTTTAATTATAATTTTGTAAATATCCCAAAGCCATGTAATTTAATTTTCTCGCACTTTTATTTATTCGCTTTATTCATTTTCCGCTAAATCGGGTCCGGTTTAATTTTGGCGATGTGGACCCGCGCCATTTGTAATAGTCTAGCTTTATTTCCCGCAAATTTTTTAACTGTTAATAATTGCATGCAAGAATGAATGTCTAAATAAAATCAAGCGTAGATCACAATGAACATGACAAGACAAATATCAATGAAAACGACACACGAATCGCACACACCACCCCTAGGGTACGCCTCACTGTTGCCTTGCCTTGAAAGGTGATCGTCGAGTAGAGGATGTCTTAGTAAGTCCTCATGATCCGGGAACCTGGCATGAGGGTAGCTTCTAAGGTATCTTCCCATTGCTCCGGTGATCACCATGTCCCGAACCTCGAATTGACCCGAACACCTCCAACGGTGGTGCTACCTACCTCTCAATGGTGGGATGGCACTACTTTTAAGGACATCTACACAGACGAATTCCTTAGGGTAGGTAGGTTCTCAAGGATACTTGCTCTAATCTCAAAACAAACTCAAAAGACTTTTCATACTGACACTTTTCAAAAGCTTTCAAAACAAACTTTTCAAACACTCTGACGTATGAGTCGATCTGAAATTTTTCCAAGAAACTTTTTTAAACCCACATTGAAAAGCAAACAAAATAATTTTGAAAACACATTGAGCAAGTATCTAAGAGCCCATGGATAACCATGGATAGAAAGGGTGCTAACACCTTCCCTTTCTATAACCTACCTCCCGAACCGAGAGCGATCTCTTAAAAAGGAATTTTTCTGTGCTTTTGTCCTTTCCTATTGGAGAAAATAAAAGACGGTGGCGACTCTTGCTTCCGCGACATTTCGCGAACCAGCGTTAAACAGTCAGTTCCAGATCCACCGATCACAGCTAGTAATTAGGATTGTATGACAAGCTTGAAATTAAAACGTTAGAAAAACCTAATTTACAAAGATAAATGAACCGAAATAAATCATTCTCACACTTGCACCTCTATGGTATCTCTCACTTTGGTTGCCTTCGAAAACGGTCACAATTCTCGAAACGTGAGAATATTTAGTGGTTGTCCTTTAGTTCAAGAGATCACAAGTCCCTCAACGACCCTTTCGATGTCGCCTCGATTAAAAAGGGATCTCAGAACTTTAGGACAATTACTAAAAGGTCTTGCCCAGTTTCCTTAGTGACTGTAAACGTCCCTTCAATAGTCTCTCAACATCCAACGATAGGGCTACCTACTCACTGATAGTAGGATAGCACTATCTAAAGGAAAGGAGGAAAAGAATGCCTTTTTCGAGTAGGTAGATAGATGTTAGGTACTTTCTCAAAAACCATTATTTCACACTACACTTTCAAAACCATTTTCAAAAATGCTTTATCAACACTCTTGGGAACTGATACAAGAGTTAGCATAAAGCAAACAAACTTTTCAAAACAAACAAACACGAAAGCAATTTTCAAAATGAGCAAGTACCTAAGAGCCCGTGGAAAACTACAGATAGAAAGGGTGCTAACACGTTCCCTTTCCATAATCTACCCCCCTTACTCAAAAACTCTCGAAAAAGGTCTTTTTATGTTCTTTTCACCCTTGTTAGAACAAGATTGGTTCTGATCATATCTCAAAGTTTTGATGATAACAATAAAATATATTTTATATAATTGATACTCTGATGAGATATTTATTTGTTTCAGATAATGTTCTGACAGAAGCATTTTGACGTGCTGAGCTGAAAATAAATGAAGAAGTTCTTTGATGAAAGAACTATTTGTTTTAGTGCAAGTTTTGATGCTGACTCTGATAAGAAACTATTTAATGCATCTTCTAACGCTTAGCAGGTTTCCATGTTCAGAAGTACTTTGAAAGCAAGTGTTGTTCAGAAGTAATTTGAAAGCAAGCGCTGATCAGAAGTATTTTAAAAGCAAGTGTTGTTCAGAAGTAGTTTGAAAGCAAGCATTGATCAGAAGTACTTTGAAAGCAAGCTATGTTCATAAGGATTCTGCAAGGAAGACGTGAAGCATATTTTGAAGCAAGACGTGAAGCTAGTTCTGAAAGAATAAAGAAGCTAACATGTCTTGTCAAGTTTCAGGAAACATGCTCTGACAAGTGTTGTTTGCTCATTTAATGCAAAGACGGCTACATGCACTCAAGTGTCTATGCTAGTTCATTGGAAAATGAAATACTGCAAGGAAACACGCAAACATTTAATGCTCTCCACTTTTGAAGGCAGCAACAGTCATTTTCTTGATGCTATTATGATACGGTGGGAGAACTGACTTGAGGGTTTTGCGTTTTATCGCAAATGTTGCGTTATCAAGAGTCACCACCGACTTTTCTTTTATCCAAAAGGAAAGGTGAAAAAGCACAGGAAATACCTTTGAGATTGTTTCTTGAGTTCGGGGGGTATATTATGAAAAGAGAAGGTATTAGCACCCTTTTCATCCATGGTTTTTCATGGGTTCTTAGTTACTTGCTAGATCACTTACTTTTGTTTGAAATTATGCTTTGTATGGTTTTGAAATGGAGCAAGTAACTAGAAGTAATCTACCTACTCAAATGTCTTTCTTGTTCATTTTCTTTTCCTTTGATATTGTTGTCTTACCATTGATTTGGTAAGCAACCCTATCTTTGGATGTAAACGGGATGGGCGTGGGTCATCGTATAGCCATGATTAGCAATGTTGCAAAGTATCTTAGCATTTTTTAAGGGACCAAGATCATTTTGTAAGGCAACTTTGAATAGCGTCATCGAGGGACTATGATCTTATACTTTTTTTTTTGCTAAGATACTTCACATGCATAATATGGCCATTTTTGTATAAGGCAACCAAGTGGAGTAACCCTAAGGGTGCTTGTGTGCAAGTATGTTATTTTCATGCTTGGTTTTGTCTTGGATTAGGGTTTTCTATTTGATTTGTTTTTATCTTGCCATTCAAACCCTAATTACTAACATGTTATGTAAAAGCGATAAATTGCGTAATTTAAAGATTACTACGTTATTACAACATTTAATGGGAGGGGGTATACAAATTATGAATGAGGATTTGCAATAATGTAAACCTAATTTAATCTATTACAACCAAATCGAATTTGTACGAATATTTGAATAAATAATATACAATATAAATTAAATATGCAATGGTATGTATATGCAAGAAAAAGATTTTTGTTTTTGTTTTTTTATATGAAAAAGAGTTCTTGAACTAAACCTAATAATTTAAGAAAAAGAAATTATTTTTAGAAATTGGTTAACCCTAATTCTAATTTGTTAAAAGAAAATCAAGTTCTTTAAATATTATTTTTGTGTATTTTTGTCTTGAAAATAATAAATAGTATTTTATGAAATATTTAGTCTTTTTTGTATGTCAAATAAATATTTATAAGTGAGAAAAAATAAATAAAATATTAACCTAAGTCTATTTTATTTTACAAGTTTTATTTAAGAAAGAATAGTTAATATATAATTTAATAAAAAACATTTTTCATGAGAAAATAAAATAAAATGAACAAAATGAAATATTTAACATTTTTATATTTTTTATGATTTAATAATATTTAATAAAAATATTTACTGAAGTAAACAAAAATAAATAAATAAATGAAAATAAATTGGGCCAGGGGTGTCTTGAGTAATCAGGAGGTAGTATGTTAGAAAAAAATATGAGGCCCAGTTGTTGAGCCCACGCTGCAAAAAATGTCAAAAAATGAAGCTGAAAAATAAGAAAAGTGCAAAAAGGCAGCGCCAAGGTTCGAACCCATGACCTATGCATTTTCAGCGCGCTACCTTGCCACTGGAGTGGTTGTACATTCGTTAGTTCAAATGAAACAAGAAACACATAACACATAACGCCTCCTTGCCATGTACTTCATCTTCTTCCTCAAGCTAGTCGGACCCCCTGTATCTTTCTCATTTCTCTATGAAAATGGAAACTTCAAACATGAAAATGGTAGTACTTTTTTCCACGATTTCAACCATGTAACTCATGTAAACTAACAGTCAATGATCAAAGCTAATTTCAATGGCCCTAATTTTAAACCTAATTTTTACAGAAATTTGAAATCTAAAATTCTCCATCTCCATACACAATAAATATAAATGAAATCTATGAATAGGGTTGGTTTTAGCACAAAGATATCTACATTTTATCTTCACAAATCGAGACCAATGGATGCCTGTATGAAGAGATAGAAGTTAGAGTTCTTACCTCTTTCAGCTGAGATCGTGAATGGATTTTGAGTGATTTTTAAGAAGGCCTGGGGATTCCTTTAGCTTTCCTGAACCTCCCTGAGTGTGTTCCAATCTTTACCTTGTTTTAAAAGTGCCTGAATCTCTCTATCCAAGTCAACCTGCAAGCTTGAAATGAAAAAAGGGCAGATGGAGAAGGAGGAGTTACAGTGAAGTGATGATGGTCTGGAACACTTAAATATGATGTAGGTTAAGTGTTTAGGTGATTAGAACTTGAAACACACGAGTGTATTTTTGGATTGCTATGCTTGATGCAAAACTACAAGTTATGACAGGTTTTTGGTGATAGAGAGTTTGGGAGAGTTTCTGGCCTTGAGAAATCATGTGTTAGGTTATAATGTGTTTGTGTATAAGTATAGAAAAGGTTTCAAATCAATTCCACAACAGGTTTCTGAGTTATAGGAGTTCTTCATGAAATGGCTTGAAATCAAAGTGAGAAATTGCCAACTTCTTCTCTTCGATTCTCTCTACTCAAGAATGATCTCAAGGAGTTCTTAGACATTTTTGAAAGCTTGCAATATTATCTATAACTAATCTTTGAAATTATTTTCAATATTCCTCTTGGAACTATGTGAAAAGTTTCCATGAAGTTAGGTCAAAAACCTGCCTAAATTAGGGCAAAATTTCACTAAGTTATTTTAGTTCATGGGCATGTATTCACAAAATTATATCTTGAGATCCAAGCATCGTTAGGAAAAAATGTGTGAAGAAAAGTTGTAGATTTCATGGAGATCTACAACTTTCATGTTGAGAACTTTCTTTGAATCATCTTGCATCATGGTGGAAATTTGGCTTAAAGTTGAGAAAAAATAAGAAATTTTCTATACTTAGAAAAATTTCTAAGTTAAGAAAATTTCAAATTTCAAAACAAAATCTTCAATCTTTGATTTCTTGATGAATAAGTTTCAAATTTTTCCATGTTTTGATGAATTATGATCCTTGGCACTTGATTTTGACCAAAAAGTCAAAGTTTGACTTTTCAGTATACAGTTGACTTTTGATCAGTTGACTGCAAATTTCATCTGTCAATCCAATGGATTTTCAATGTTTTGAACCATGTTTTTGGGTCAAGATGATGCAATTGAACTATTGAAATCATGCTTCAAACCAATTGGTCATTTTCCAGGTCAAAAATCAAAAATTGCCCTCTCTCAGTCAAAACCCTAATTTTGACCATTTTTTCCTTTTAATGATTTGATCAAATTTCTTGAGGAATTATAGTCCAAACTTGATCAAATGATACATGTGAGTCTAAAATGTTTATGTGGTTCAAAAATTATGAATTTTGACTGTAAATTGGCCATGGTTGACTTTTCCCCCAATACAGCTGATTTTTAGGTCAACTGTCTAATTGATTGATCAAAAATGTGATTCAAAGCTTGAAACTTGACATGAGTAATCTTAGGGGTCTATAATGATACTTGAAAGTCATATGAATCATTGATAGTCCAAAAATCTTTGTGTAATCCCAAACCCTAATTTGGGGTACAACATCTATAAATAAAAGATCATTTATTGCAAGCAAAATCTGAAGCTCAGCCCAATAACGTGAAAATATTCTGAAGATCACAAATCATTTTATAAACACTTTGTACAAAAATAATCTTAGTGAAAAATCACAGTTTGTGATATAGCTTTTTTAGAAGAAATTTTATTTCACTATCTATAAATATTTCATTCTTGTAATTGTTCCTTGTGAGACTAAGTTTGGTCAGATTTCTCAAGAAGACTAGCATTAGTTTGAGTCTTAGTGGTGTTAGTCACTTGTAAGTTTACTTGTGCATTGTTAGTCACAACAGTTGTTGTGTGATTGTAATCAGTTGATTATAGTGAATTAAGTCCTTGTTGAGAAAGGTGAAATCACCTTGGCGGGTGGACTGGAGTAGTTTGAGTTCAAATAAACCAGGATAAAAATAACTGTGTCTTTCCATTATTGTTGAGCATTTAAGAAAAATAAAAAGAGAAACTTATTCAACCCCATCCCCCCTTCTAAGTGTTTTCTCACCCTTCAATTGGTATCAGAGCTTGACTCTAAGCACAACACTTAACTGTGTCAGGAAAAGATCCAAAAATAAAACACAATGGCAAATGAACAAAATAACAATAACTACACCAGACCTCCAGTGTTTGATGGAGAAGATTTTGATTATTGGAAAGATTGACTAGAAAGTTTCTTTCTTGGTCATGATAGTGATTTATGGGATATAGTCTTGGATGGTTACACACATCCTATAGACTCGGAAGGAAACAAGATTGATAAAAAAAATATGGATAGAAAACAAAAAGCTAATTTCAAAAATCACCACAGAGCTAGAAATATTTTTCTAAATGCTACATCTAAAATGGAATATGAAAAGATCACAAATAGAGATACAACACATGATATGTTTGAGTATCTCAAAATGACTCATGAAGGAAACAATCAAGTGAAGGAGACTAAAGCTCTGGCTCTCATCCAGAAGTATGAAGCCTTCAAGATGGAAGAAAGTGAATCTATAGAAGTTATGTTCTCAAGGTTCCAAACTCTGATTGCTGGCCTGAGAGTTCTGAACAAGGGATATTCTAAGGCAGACCACGTTAAGAAGATCATCATAAGTTTATCCAGAAGATGGGCACCTATGGTCACTGCTTTCAAAGTATGAAAAGATCTGAACAACGTGTCTCTTGAAGAACTCATCAGCACTCTCAGAATTCATGAGATAGAACTTAATGAGCATGAGCCTCAGAAGAAAGGTAAGTCTGTTGCCCTTAAGTCAATTATAAAATATGAAACTAACGCTTTTCAGGGTGAAGAAGGAAACTCTGAAGAATCTGCTTCAGAAGAAGATGAACTATCCTTGCTCTCCAGAAGGATCAATAAGTTGTGGAAGCACAGGCAGAAGAATTTCAGAAACTCCAGAAGAATAGGAAATGACTCTGAACAATCCTCTGGACACAGAATATCAAGTAACAGAATATCAAGTAACAGAATTATTACCTGCTATGAATGCAATAAACAAGGTCACTACAAAAGTGAGTGTCCAAGGCTTCAGAAGGAGAAACATAAAGGGAAATTCGTTAAGGAAAAGAAGAAAAGTCTTACGGCAACATGGGATGACTCTGAATCTTCTGAAGACGGAACAGAATCAGAAGATGAACAAGCCAATATAGCTCAAATGGACAACTTATTAGATGTCTCAGAATCTTCTGAATTAGAATCAGAATCAGACGCTGAAGAGGTATTTCCTGACTTTACTGTTAATTTTACTAAAGCTGAACTAGGAGAAAGTCTGAGTGAAATTCTGGAAAGATATCAGCAGCTTCGAGTCAAATTCAGGAACCTGAAAAAGGATCGTGCTTCTGACTCTGAAGTAACTGAGAGCCTGAGATCAGAAAACTCTGAGTTAAAAGAAAAGATTTCAAAACTAGAAAATGATCTACAAAACTCTCAGAAGGAAATATTCTCATAGGATCCCAGTAATGCTGATAAGATCATAAAGAAATATGATCAAAGCTTTCAGAAGTTTCTGGCTAAAAACATAGATAGAAGCAAAATGGCTTCAATGAACTATGGAGTTATCAAGAAAGACAGAATAGGTATAGGATACAAAGGCAAAGTATCTCAGCCTAAGAAAGTTAAGGATCTGGTTATCAAACGCACTCCTCTCTATTCGCACTTCACCACTGGGCAAACACATGATATAAAATATGTTGGTAAGGCGTTTTATGCTAAACCAAAGTTCAAACAGAACTTTAAATACTCTAACCCAAGAGGACCCAAAAAGATATGGGTACCAAAAGACAAAATCGTCTATGTTGCATATATTTTTAACAACAAGGTTGAAACTCCAGTATTAACACCTGGACTCTGGATGCTCTCTACTCATGGAGGAAAGAAAGCATATGTTCCAAAGCCTGGAATCTAAAAGATTCGCAGGTTTCAGAGGCAATCAGAAACAAGATTTTTGGCTCTGAAACTATTGGAAACAGGAATGGAAATACAACATCAGAAACTCTGTGAGAAGCTTGTCAAAAAGGAAAGTTTTCAAAACCTTCTTTTAAATCATAAAATGTTGTTTCTTCCTCTGGGCCATTAGAACTATTTCATATTTCTATCCTTTTGGATGTACTTGTTTTATTCTGAACTCTAAAGATAATATGAACAAGTTTGATTCTAAAGCACAAAAGTGTTTTCTGCTTGGATATTCTGAATGCTCAAAAGGATATAGAATATACAACACAGAAACTCTGATTGTTGAAGAATCAATCAAAGTCAGGTTTGATGATAAGCTTGGCCAACAACAACCAAAGCAAATTGATATTTCTATAGGTACAGAAGATCATCTCTCAAACTCTGAAAAGTCAGAAGCAAAGAAAGACTCAGAAGCAAAGGAAGACTCAGAAGCAAAGGAAGACTCAGAAGATCCTCCTCTTCACAATGCTCTGGATAATCTCAGAATCTCTGAATAACCCACTCAGAAAAGGTTTCCCAGAATTTCTTCAGCTCATAAAGAAGACGTGATTATTGGAAGGAAAAAAGATCCCATCAGAACAAGATCCTCTCTCAGAATCAATGAAGATTCATTGTTTGGATTGGTATCTCTGATTGAGCCAACTTCTATTGATGAAGCTCTGGAAGACAATGATTGGATCTTAGCAATGCAAGATGAACTCAATCAATTTTCCAGAAATGATGTATGGGATCTAAGTTCCAAGACCTAAAGGATTCAACATTATAGGAACTAAATGGGTTTTCAGAAACAAACTAAATGAGCAAGGAGAGGTGGTCATAAATAAAGCACGACTGGTTGCACAGGGTTATAGTCAACAATAAGGAATTGATTATAATGAAACCTTTGCCCCAGTCGCCAGGTTAGAATCTATTAGATAATTAATTTCTTTTGCTGTTCAAAATAAAATTTCATTATATCAAATGGATGTTAAAAGTGCATTTTTAAATGTCTATATAGAAGAAGAAGTTTATGTACATCAACCTCCTGGCTTTAATGACTCAAAACATCCAGAACATGTTTTTAAATTAAAAAAGTCTTTGTACGGTTTAAAAAAAGCTCCCAGAGCTTGGTATGAACGTTTGAGTAATTTTCTTTAAGAAAAAGATTTTACCAGAGGGAAAGTGGACACAAATTTATTCAGAAAGACATTTAAAAATGACATTTTAGTTTGTCAAATTTATGTTGATGATATTATTTTTGGAACCTCCAATATCTCCCTTGGAAAAGAATTTGTTGAGACCATGCAGGCAGAATTTTAAATGAGCATGATGGGAGAATTGAAGTTCTTTCTGGGAATACAAATTAACCAAACTCCAAAAGGTACTTACATACATCAGAGGAAGTATGTTAAAGAACTTATGAAGAAATTTCAGATGTCAGAAAGCAAAGATGCTAAGACACCAATGCATCCAACATGCATTCTGGGAAAAGATGAAGTAAGTATGAAGGTAGATCAGAAGCTCTACAGAGGTATGAGTGGATCCCTTCTCTATCTAACTACATCTAGACATGATATATTATTCAGCGTATGTTTATGTGCTAGATTCCAATCAGATCCTAGAGAATCTCACTTAACTGCTGTTAAGAGAATTCTGAGGTATCTTAAAGGTACTACTAATCTGGGTCTGTGTTACAGAAGATCAAAAGAATTCAGACTAGTAGATTATTGTGATGCTGACTTTGCTGGAGATAGAATTGAAAGGAAGAGCACCTTTGGAAGCTGCCAGTTTCTGGGTGACAATATTATCTCATGGTACAGCAAGAAGCAAGCAACAATTGCACTTTCAACCACAGAAGTTAAATATATATTTGCTGCTGGATGTAGTTCTCAGATGATCTGGATAAAAAGTCAGCTAGAAGATTTTAATCTTTATGAAAGTAAGATTCCTATCTTCTGTGATAATACCTCTGCAATTTGTCTTTCTAAAAATCCCATTTTACATTCTAAAGCTAAACACATAGAAATTAAATATCATTTTATAAGGGACTACATTCAGAAAGGAATTTTAAATTTAATCTTTGTAAAAACAGACCATCAATGGGCTGATATTTTCACCAAACCCCTTTCAGAAGATAGATTTAAATTCATTTTGAAACATATTTGTATGGAATTATGTCCTGAATAAAATTGTATTTATCTTCTGTGTTTGCCTTCAGAATGTTCTGAAATGAATGTTCTGATTAGCAACTCTTCAGAAGTTAGAAGAGAAGTTACATCAGAAGCTATATATAAAGTTCTAAAATAATCTACCATTTCATTACAAGTATAGTTCAGCAGTTCATGATATCAAACATCTGTCCCATGCAACCTTCAGGATATGAACACGTGTTGTGTTTCTGAAAGGTCATGCGTGCAAAGTTATTGACGTCGTTCCAAGGCAACTGTTATGATTTGCTCAAATCTCACGCTTTCCCCTCAAATTTTCAAAATCATTAAATGCTAATAATGATTAGATTCTTTTTAATTAATGAATATAACAAGAATCTTCATCTGAGATCAAGAATCTTCTTATGGCTCTTGTTTCTAAAAAAAATTGGTATCATTCTGATTCTTGTTTTTATTTTGTTTTGTACCTCTGAATCTTTTTTATTAAAAAAAAAAGAGGGAGAAAAACCTTTTACGCTCTTCAATGATTTTTTATATACTTTTTGATTATGACAAAAAGGGGGAGAAAATGAGTATTTTGATCTAATCTCTGATTAACAGTTTTTGGACTAAGTCTCAAACATTCTAACAAAATACAAAGATTTCTTTCTATGTTTAAAAGAATTTTGCAGGTATCACTAAACTCTAGAAGTTTAATTCAACTGAACATTATCTTCAAAAGACTCACTGAAGAAATCCTAGAACAAAATTTCAAAACTCTGATGAAAATTCTTAGGAAGTTTTTCTTATAGAAATATTTATTTCAGGGGGAGATTCTTATCTCTTATTCAATTTTACTTCTAAATCTGAATATTTTTGTCATCATCAAAAAGGGGGAGATTGTTAGAACAAGAATGGTTCTGATCATATCTCAGAGTTTTGATGATAACAACAAAATATATTTTATATAATTGATACTCTGATGAGATACTTATTTGTTTCAGATAATGTTCTGACATAAGCATTTTGACGTGCTGAGCTGAAAATATATGAAGAAGTTCTTTGCTGAAAGAACTATTTGTTTTAGCGCAAGTTCTGATGCTGACTCTGATAAGAAACTATTTAATGCATCTTCTAACGCTTAACAGGTTTCCATGTTCAGAAGTACTTTGAAAGCAAGTGTTGTTCAGAAGTAATTTGAAAGAAAGCGTTGATCAGAAGTACTTTGAAAATAAGTGTTGTTCAGAAGTAATTTGAAAGCAAGCGTTGATCAGAAGTACTTTGAAAGCAAGCTATGTTCAGAAGGATTCTGCAAGCAAGACGTGAAGCATATTCTGAAGCAAGACGTGAAGCTGATTCTGAAAGAATAAAGAAGCTAACAAGTCTTGTCAAGTTTCAGGAAACATGCTCTGACAAGTGTCGTTTGCTCATTTAATGCAAAGACGGCTACATGCACTCAAGTGTCTATGCTAGTTCATTGGAAAATGAAATACTACAAGCAAACACGCAAACATTTAATGCTCTCCACTTTTTAAGGTAGCAACAGTCATTTTCTTGATGCTATAAATAGAAGATCATTTATTGCAAGCAAAATCTGAAGCTCAGACCAATAACGTGAAAATATTCTGAAGATCACAAATCATTTTACAAACACTTTGTACAAAAATAATCTTAGTGAAGAATCACAGTTTGTGATATAGCTTTTTTAGAAGCAATTTTATTTCACTATCTATAAAGATTCCATTCTTGTAATTGTTCCTTGAGAGACCAAGTTTGGTCAGATTTCTCAAGAAGACTAGGACTAGTTTGAGTCTTAGTGGTGTTAGTCACTTGTAAGTTTACTTGTGCATTGTTAGTCACAACAGTTGTTGTGTGATTGTAATCAGTTGATTATAGTGAATTAAGTCCTTGTTGAGAAAGGTGAAATCACCTTGGCGGGTGGACTGGAGTAGTTTGAGTTCAAACGAACCAGGATAAAAATAACTGTGTCTTTCCATTATTGTTAAGAATTTAACAAAAAGAAAAAGAGAAACTTATTCACCCTCCCCCCTTATAAGTGTTTTCTCACCCTCCAACCATTTCCTTTGTTGGACAAAAGAAAAGTCGATGACGACTCTTACTTACCGCATATTTGCGAATACAAAATTAAAACCAGTATAATAGTCGGTTCTTCCATCGTATCACACACACATCTAAGAGACTTTAGTAACGGGAAGAATGAGAGGGTATAAACACTTACTTGTTCTTCTTTAGTTCATAAGTATCTGGTGTGATTCAAATACCAAACTTTGTTTTCACAAAGTAGAGGTATGATAAGTGTCCTAGTAGTGGGATACATTTATCATCTTCCCTACAAAAAACACCAACCAGTTCAAACTTCTTTTTCCATTTAGATTTTCTTTTAAAAATCTTTTCAAAAGCGAATGTGTCTTAGCCATTCCAACATGAAGCGAACTCAATGACTTAAGCCTCTCCCACGAGCAACCAACAAGTCAATGTTCCAATGTTTGGAATGTCTAACGCATCATTCTCATAAAAAACACATAACAAACCAAAAAACATTTTTGAGAAGAACTATGAGTGCCCTGATCCCCTATTGCATGAAAGGTGGTACGTAGGCACTAAAGGTTCGCAGCCGCAGCAGGCACAACTAATAAAAACCTCCTTTTTGTATATACTTTGCTTGCATTCCCTTTTATATTTAAGCTTTAGACTTAGATTCTTATACACCCTTATATTATAATAAACTTGAGTGGATCACGTGGAGTACCACGAACGTGAAGGGTGCTAATACCTTCTCCTTATGTAATTGACTTCCTTACCCTTTCTCTTGTTCTTGAGACCATGCTCTTTCCTTCCTTTAGGTTTATTCAGTGTTTCCTTTCCCTCTCTTGGGATAAATAACATTGATGGTGACTCTTCTATCTTTTTCCTATCATTCGTGCTTCGATGAAAATCCTGCATGCGACAACCAAGGATTGTGAAAGTATGAAGAGGGCTTGCCTTTTGTGGCATTTCTTTCCCCAATATTTGAATTTTGAAAGGTATTCATCAATATTCAGGGTCTAGAGGAAGTATCCTTAGAAGGAACTTGGATCTCACCATAAGGTGATATGAACTTGAGATGTACTGCCCCAACATTTGAGTCTTGAAGGATCTGGCCTTGATATGGATTGCCCCTAGTATTTAAATCTTGAAAGGTATGCCCTTGTGTTTAAATTTTCGAAATATATGCCCCCTAATTAATTGGTGCTTTGAGGTGTGACCCAAGCTGACTGAATCTTAGAATGATTTCCCCTAGTTAATAGGATCTTCATGTAATATACCCCTATGATCATTAGGATTTTCCCTTTGAAGCAGTAGGATCCCTGGGTGTTTTTCCCCTATCTAGGAGCTTCTTGAAATGAATCATCTTTGATCAAATCGTTCTTGAGATTTCCTTGATACTAAGTATTGATTCGCGTATAAAATTATACAATTTGAAAAGTAATTCTAACGTGATGCACATGAAAGTTTTGAAATAAAAATTGGTTATGGAAAATAGATATGGTGTATAATGGATGAGTACAGATGGATCTGTGAAAAATAAATGTGGTTAGCAACAAATTAACAAACATTAGGAGTCAGTTTAACACAAAGTTTACTGAGTATGCTTTCTAGTGAACCTAGCTTCGATTAGGACTTTTTAAGGTTATAATGTGGCCTGGTTCACGGTTAAAGAAACAAAGGATATAAGGATTAAATTTAAAATTTAACCCACCCAATTATCCTTGATGTTCTCCATTCCTAAATTCAATTAACTCAACAAATGTGTTCAACCTACAAGAGAATTTTTGTAGTCGCAATGATGAGTAGCGTTGATAAGGTTCAAGTACTGATGAGATCTTTGAGGTGGCAGTAACAAGCTTGTTTCCATTTTTTCTTTGCTTTTAATCCCTTATTTTTTCATGGACCAATTCTTTTGAATTTTTTGGTCCATCAGGATGCCCTAACTTTTGTCTAAGTCGATTTTTTTTAGATTTTTCCTTTTTTACTTAGCGGGCTATCTTCTTTTTTGGAAATAAATCTTGAGATTTTGCTTTTGGTTTAGATTCTTTGTGACTGCCATATTGACCTTTGTGAGCTCCATATTCATCGTTTCCTTGATCTTGGATGATGTATGTGAGAAAGAACATCTTGAGAGCTTTATCTTCATTACTTCCTCGATCTGGAATGACGAATGCGAGGAAGATGATGTGCTTGAACCTCTTGCTTGAATGGACTGATTCTCTTGAGATTTGAATGCATAATTGAATTAAATGAAAGACTACTCTTCCCCTGGTTAAGATTAAGGTTTTTTTTAAATAGAAACAACTCCAACTTCTGGCTCGAGGGGAGTGTTTGGAGATTAACTCCTTTATTTCTCCAGTGTTTAGGAAGTGAAATAATTCCTTACATTGTCAGCTAAGTCTTACTACTGAAAGCATACGTCAGCGAATTCAGTTATTTATATTTACATCATTCTCCCTTAAAGTTTGTTAAAGGTGATGAAAATGGAAAGGCGAAAAGCGAAATGGAAAAGTATTTATATATATTTTTTGCATATGGAAAAATAAGAAAGAATGAATACGAATGGATTAATTCCAAAAACATGCATGATTATTTTATTAGAATTACCGATTAAAAGTAGAAATTTTCCATAAATATAACTTAGCAAAAGTGAAATTACAAATTGAAATGATAAAGGCCTAATGATCTAGGGATGAGCCTCTTTATTGATCCAATGACTTTGGGAAAGCTCCTTGATGATATTGGACTTGTCAAAGTAAGGGATGACCTTTGTATTTTCCTCTGTCTAGGCATACCTCTTTTAGTGATAGGGTAATTTCTCTTGATATTGTTGCCCTTGATATGGAGGAATCACCCACAGTAGTTGCATCTGAGGCGTTATGTAGGTCTGTAGTTGTCATGGTGAAGGGTTGCCTTTCCTTTCCAATAGGACTTGTATCTCTTGAGCTCCTCCATAGATTTTTAGAAACATTCTTTGAGTTCATCTGTGAGTATCGAGAAACCTGCTAGGTGGATAATAGTTGGATAAGGGTGAAGGTCGAAATATATGCAAGGTTTATAATATGCAAATATATGTACATGTATATGAATGAAAATGTATGGATATGCAAAAAGATTTTTCATTTTTAGGTTATGCTAAAAAATTTCATAGAGATTCAATGCATTGTGGGATAAATACAAAGATAAACCTAAAGACAAAACTCATAATGGGTGGAAGTTAAAGAAACCCCTACAGGCTAGGGATTGCGATAAACAAAAGGAAATCCATATAGACTAGGGATTATGACACACAAAAGGATCCTCTACAAGCTAGGGATTCAGACAGACAAATGGAAGCCCTACGGGCTAAACAAAAGAAGACCCTTACGGGTTTAGAGGATATTAATAAAATGTTCTTCACGGGAAGGTTCCCTATGAAGGACGGGATGTTAATAGAGCAACCTAGAGAATGACTTCTATAAAATTTATAAGTCTTTTCTACCCAACACCCCACGAGAGTGTCTTCAAAGGGTATCCTTAGTATGTAGGTTCATAAGTTCATTCTAAGGGTATTCTACCCTTCCCCATAAGGGTAGTTTCCTTAAGGTATCATGGATAACACAAAAGGGAAAAGGCACAAGATCCTCCCTTAAGTGGAGCCTCTTTGTAGACCAAGACATTCGTCTTATAGGTCATACAAGGTTTCACCATGAGATTTTATTTTTGGGGTTATTCATAGAGTCATTGATCAAATTCAAAGTCCTATCTCCAAGGGGGACTATCCCTTTAAAGATATTTCTAGGAAGTCGACTGACTCTAAAAAAAGTTGTCGCAAAAACTCATTGGGATATTAAACCCCCTTGGCCAATTGATAATCCTTCTTCTAAGGTTTAATACTTTTGTTACAATGAAATACCACCAACAATATAAACAGATACGGTAATAAATGGAATAACAATAAATAAACAAATGAATAAACAAATATGGAAACAAATAACATGCTATAAATAGAAAACCAAAAACCCTAGACCTACAAGGAGAGGTAAACTCTAACCCTAGGGTTGAGTCCCCGAATATTTTCCAGTTGTCGTAACCGGAAAAAAATAAGTGAATCGCCACCATTAATTTTTTTTCCTAAGGACGGGAAAGGAATAGAAAAACCCGAATTTTCAGAGATTTCTAGGTTCGCAAGTTTATTAGATAAAGGGAAGGTGTTAGGAACTGATAAATTCTTAATTCATGTTAAATTTTCCTATTAAAACATAGCATTTATCTTACTAAAATGATAAGTTTTTAACATAAAAATGAATAAAAGTGATATTGTGCAAGTCTACTTTGGTTCTGTTATCATTTGTGTAGGTTAAAGGCCTTTTGCAAAAACCAGGAATCAGACACTTCGCTAAGCGAAGTTGCAACGAGCAGGAAAGTTCGCTTACCGAACTAAGTTCGCATAGCGAACTATGGCGGTTTCCGGAAGATATTTGAAAAGACTTATGGTTAAAGAAAAAACCTTCGCTAAGCGAACTAAGTTCGCTTAGTTAACTCTGGCAGTTTCTAAAAGATATTTGAAAAAGCTTAAGAATGAAGAAAGAAACTTCTCTAAGCGAGCCAAACTTCACTTAGCAAACTCAGAGCAGAAGACTTAGTGCAGAAGAAAACAGGGACTTTGCTTAGCGAAGTATAGTTCCCTTAGCAAACTCAGGCGGCCAGAATTGCTATAAAAGGGAAAGAAACTCGGCTCAATAGGAAAGTTGACTTTTTATCTTGTAATAAAATATAGAATTGTAATAGAAGTAGGAATAGAGGAGGTTTTTAGGTAGAAGGGTTGGTTACGCATCAAGAGCCGGGAAATCATCGTTGATGCTCGTTCAACTCAATTCTTCGATTGTGCTCCAAGCTACCGTGAGTAGCTAAATCCCTCTCTTGTTGGGATTGGTCGTAGTTCATCAAAACAGTTTGTATTTACTTTCATCATGGTGTTATATGCAATTTATGTTTGAATCATTATCGTTGTTATCTTTGTTTAACCATTTATATCATGGATTGAATTGATACTGACAAATGTGATTCTAATCTAGATCAAAGATTAATAACTATTAAACTTTAAATTCTAGACATAGATTTAGGTTTAATATTCACTAAAAGTATCGAATCTTAATGCTGCCGTATTGTTTAATAGGCTGAAAAATCATTGATTAAAACATAATGTAAGAAATACCATCAAAGTTTAGACATGAACTTTGTTTGTGTGTGATACATGATGATCTTGAAACATTCATAAATTATGTATAACTGATCTGAGATTTTCATATTGAATCGGTGGATGAAAACCAATTCCAAACAAGTCTATTTCTCTGAATCTTACCTTTCGTTATCTTAAGCATTTTACTTTTCATAAATTATCAATCAAACTTCTTGAAAACTTATGCTTAGAATAATAGAAATTTTTTAATGGTTTTGATATCGCTCCAATCCCTACGGATACGATAAAACAATACTTTCATTTGATCATACTCAACATAAAATTGGCGTCGTTTCCGGGGATTGGAATTTAAGATATTATAACATTGCAATAGTTTATATACTTCTAAGTTGTGTAAATATTTTATATATTGTATACATTTGTTTTTCGCAATGTTTGTTCAAGTGTGTGTTTAGGTGTGAACTTTTTGTTTATGCTTCAAAGCATGGTGACTCTTCATGGCGATCATTAGGTTCAATACAACAGACATACGACACAAAGAAAACATGGAATCTTGGAGCTAGGTGAAAATGAAACAATCTTGGCACAAAACAAACTTATCACCCAAGCAATGGAAGAATTAACCAAGAAACTATCCAATCTTCCATAAAAAGTAGCCTTTTGTGAGCTTTGTACAGGTGACCATCCAACCGGTTTTTGTCCTCTGATTAATGAAGAAATTAATTATTTAGGAGGCAATCAGAATCCATACCAAAGTTACACTCAAACTGACAAACTCTCAAAAATAGAAGACACATTGAATCAGTTTATGCAGTTGTCCATGGAAAACCAGAAAAATACTGATGCTTCAATCAAAAAACTTGAAATGCAAGTAGGCAGATAGAAAAACAGCTGGATGAACAAGAAAAAGGAATCTTCACCACAAACATTTAAAATAATCCAAAATAAACCTATAATCCAATCATAACAAATATTGGTGGAGCGGTTGAAACGAAAGTTGGGGAGAGTGTTGAAAAGGATAAAGTTGTTGGTGAAAATCAAGAAGAAAACGAAAAGATTGAGAAAAAGGAGGAAGAAAACAATTTTGATCCTGAAAGCGTTACATTACCAGTTATCTATGAAAATATCAAATTGGATAAAACTTTGATTGACCTTTATTCAAGCACCAATCTTTTTCCGCTATCCTTCCTTGAAAAGATCGGTAATCTAGATATAGAGCCTACAACAATGTTAAACAACAAGGAAGATCACTCAAAGACTAAAACTCCTGATGAAATAGGCCTATAATTAAAGAGTATAAATATCAAAGCAATGCCAAATGATGATCTTTGAAGAATTCATATAAACAGCCCTAACACAGACGTCGAGCTAATGACATTAAACAAGCAATTGTTGGGAGGTAACCCAACCTTTTTAAATATTTATGTTTGTTATATTGCATAATTAGTCAAATAGAATGAAGAAAATATCATGAATGACATAACACAAAGAAAATTCTGCATAAAAACTGAATTCTGCAGAGTTCGCTAAGCGAAGCTCCGATTCGCTAATCGAAACTCATTTTGGTATGAGTTCACTAAGCGAGCCCTGTTATCGCAAAGAGAACATAGAAGAATCGAAAAAACGCTAATCATGACAGTTTCTTCATTGTCAAGTCTTTATGTGTTTACTTTAGTATTTAGCTGTAAGTGTCCTATGTCCAAATCCTAATGTCTTGTTTACTCTTTTATCCTCTGAAATGAGATGGAAAGGCAGGGAGTGTAAGAGCGAATTCACATGAATCAAAGGCACAAGGGTAAACGACACAATTGTGAAAGAATTTCACAAACCAAGGGAAGTGTTTATTGCTTTTTTAAAATAATTAGCATGAATATGACATGAGTAATCTGCATAAAATCAGTTCATTCAATCCTAGGCCATGACATGTTTCCTTATGAATCACTTAGTTCTAAACCATAAAATTGAGGTAACCTTTATTTGTTCACCATACGCTTAAGAGACTGACTAATTCTTGTTTTAACTCGTTTGATTCATGCTTAATCTTGCATTTATGTTGATTATTGTAAAAACATAGAAGGGATCAAGGCATTTCGTTGAAAATTGAACATAACTAGCAAGCCAAATGTAGCATCAATGTCCTTCTGAGTGAGTGATCATTTGCGACCCCTTTTGAGCCATTGACATGAATCCATCATTTAAGAACTGAACAATGCATTGAGTAAACCTATTAGTTAATATTGTTTTATTTCTTTAAAAATCATAAAAAGTTCATATATGATATATTCTATTTTTCTTGAATTAAACCTTGAAACCATTGATATTGTTTGCCAAATTTTAAAGAGCATTCAAAGAAAAGAAGGTTTTGTTCAAAGTTGGGGAGAAAAAGCAAAAATTACTTGTTCAAAAGAAAGGAAAATAGAAAGCTGTAAATTACAAAAAGAAAAATGAAAGAAAGAGAAAAGTGAGAAAAGAAAAGACAATGATTACTCAAAATGAATGTGTTCTAAAGAAAGAAACAAGAAAGGTTTGGATGAATGATATGATACAAAAAGAATCAAAACCTATTAATGCACTTCAAAGAAAGAAAAACCAAAAAACCACTTTTTTCCATTAGCCATAAGAATAACACTTCATTGGTACCTTGGCCACGTTACAACCATAAAAAGACCTTAGTGGTCTTTGTCTTTGCATATCAACATATCTTTCTTAGATGAATGCATGAATTAATCAAGATGTTAGCAAGTTTTTCATTTGAGAGATCAAAAGACCTCATCATTTTTACTTATAGAAAAAAAGTGTGATAGGTTTGATTTATGATTAACATGTTCATTGCTTTGGATTGCTTGACATGAATTTTATGTGGAAAACTTGTTTCATGAATATGTCTAAATACTAAAGAAAGTAATAATGCATCAACACTTGGATGTGCCAATTAAAAAACCATGAGCCTTGACTACTTCATTGAAATTTTTTGTTGATCATGTGAAAATTGGTATAAAAACTCTTACTTTTGTTTTACTTTGATTGAGGACAAACAAAGATTTAAGTTGGGGAGAGTTTGATAAATGCTTAATTCTTGTTAAAATGTCCTATTAAAACATAGATTTAAGTTGGAGAAAGTCTTATGAAATATTCTGGTGTTAATTGAAATCCTTTACTGTCAAGAACTTGTGGTTTTCTCTTCGCATCTTCATTGGTTCTTAAAGATTCCCAATCAAGATAATTGAAACAAAATGATCCAATCTTTCCAATAATTCTGTAATCTTGAAACTGTATTCCAAACAAATACGCACTGTATATTCCATTTCCTGACCGAGCAAATGTTTTAAAAAAAACGCAAATCATATGGTTAACCTGGATTAAACAATCATGAGTGTCCCAAATGACAGTCTTAAATTTCATCTCTTATCCCAAACAAACATGCCTTAAGAACAAACACTGTCTTTTCAGTAAACTTGAGAAAACATGAGAACATGTGAAAGCCAATTGGATTTCTAAGAATTCACTTTCTTCTGAGAATTGCAAGAAAAACCCTAATTACTAGTTTACTGCCACAGAAGAAATTTGTCTGATCGATTCCTGAGCCGACTTGAATATCTGAGAAACCCTAGGGTTGTGTCTTCTATGAAAAATGGGAGGGCAAATTTTGGGATACAACAATGATGATGACCGGTGTGATGAGAAGTTGATGGTTATTGTGCACAATTGGAAGCATTGATGAAGGGATCTTGACGTCATATGGTGGCTTGCAGAGTGCTGAGTAGAAGGATGATGATGACCGACAAATCCATCGGAGGTTGCTCAGAAGTTTTTTCTTTTTCTCCCTTGTACTCTCGGCTTTGAGAGCAAGATCTCTTGGTGAGTATTATTCAGACGGCCGGTGTCAGAGTCGTGCTGAGTCGTTAGCAGTTGGTCAAGGGTTTGCGTGCTTCCAACGAAGGCATAGTGGTTAGTGATGATTGTCAGTATCTAGTGTTAATGGCTGAAGTTGTTGCTTGGTGCTCGGTGCAGTGTTAAGTGTGTGTGTTATTGTCAAGTGTAGTGCATCATAGAGGAAGATGACAAAGCAGATTCATTGGGGAAGGCATGTTTGAATATGAAATTTCGTGTGTGGTGGTGTCGTTGGCTCTGAGTTACGAAGATGCTATTATCGTTTGTTCGACCTATGTTATTTTCTTTCTGCTTTTTCTTTCGATTTTGGCTTTATTGTTACAAGGATGAATAAGATGTTATTGAATTTTTGATGGCTTGGTTACAAGTTATAGTTGATGATGATGAAAAGGTTATGATGAATTTGATTGTTATTTCAAGGTTGGGTGTTGTGTTTGAGTTTGATTCATGAGATTGGTTTGAAAGCTTGTGAGATTATGGTTTGAATGGTGTTGGTAAGGTTTGTCATGGTGTAAGGAAGATTTGGGAAAAAACTATGGAGGTTGATGGTTTTGAAGGTTTACTTGAGAAACATGTTTTTATATGGTGAAGTTTTGGGTTTGAACATGAAGCTTTGATAGTGGTTCTTTTTTTCTCACGTGATCAAAGAACTATAAGAGAAATATCGGTTTGACTCTCTCTCTTTTTGTTTAGAATTGTGAATGAAAGTTTCACTGTGAGGAATAAGGGTTTTTGGGAGAAGGATTACAATGGCTAGTAAATGTATGGAAGTATTTACATGGAAAGGAGGTTTTGTGCGTGTAAATTGGGTTAATGGAATTGTTGGCCTCCCCTAATAGTTAGAATGAACACCTATTTATACTTAAAAATTAGGTTAAAAAAAATTAAGCCCAAAAATCAAATATTTAATCATTCACTAAAAGTTCTAAATCAAATTTTAATATTGATTTGTAATTCCTAATAATTGATTGAATATCTAATTAAGACTTTTACCAACTAAATTTAAAACTATTATATTTTTTGGACTATAAAATGCATAAAATAAAAATAAGAAAATATTTAAAAATATATATTTAAATAAAAAATGAAAATTTAATTAAAAAAATAATATAAATTTTTTTTTTATTTCTTATGATTTAATAATAAAAATAAAAAATGAAACAAAAAGGAAAATAAATTTAGAAACAATAAAAGAAAAAAATGTCAAAAGTGAAATATGTGAGATTTGAACATGTGACACTATCTATACACTTGTAACTCCTTAAATATGCTTTGCCAATTGTGCTACTCCATTCATTCGAAATTACAAGGTATTAGGAAATATATGAAGGGTGGGGAAATTTTTGGGTGTGACACATGGCTTGGTAGCCTCCAGAGTAGGTGAGTTACAACGAGCTGGGTTAACAACTCTTTGTGTTCTTTTACCTTCTACACTTTATAATTTTGCATAGTTTAGTTTGGTAAAATTTTCTGTTCTGTCAGCAGGAGTCATAACATCTGTCGTGACATTGTGATTGTGTGTTGAAACATCAGTCTTGACATTTATATTATGTGTGCCAGAATTTCAACACACTTTCATTCCAAATACTTTGAAAGCCTCCTCAATATCCTTTAAGAGTCCTTCATCCCATTCAAGCTCAAATCCCCATTTACATGTACATGTTCGATACCTTTTCTTCTCCTCTTTTGCATTTGTGACAATATTTAGGGATTTAGACGAGAACGGAAACCTACTGGAGCCTTTGAATTGCAATGAGCACATATCCTCGTGGAATTATTTTTAGAGGAACACCAAACATCTTGATGAGGCATTTTGGGTAGTAGTGAGAGTTCCATTAACTTCTATAGAAATAGTAACATTGGTAGAGATAGTAACTCACTTTTCCCTTATATTTTCTCATGAAACATGAAGATAATGGTCGCCTCAGATACTGAGTGCAAGAGCGTCAAGGATATCAAGTCTCATTACATCATTGAAGAAAAGATAGTCTCCTTTCGACAACATGTCATCCTTTCCTCTTCGGGTGATGAGAAAGAAGTCATCCTAGAGACGTGTTCCTCCACATAGAATGCCAATATAGATTCATTTGGAGATTATCGTTGTCCCTACTTATACTTTTACCTCCCTATCATACATGACCTAGGTATCATAATCCCCTTTTTCGTGTTTGAAGCGGAGGTTCTAAAAGTGATCAATGTTGCCTCATCCCATATCATGCCAACAATTGGAGCTTGATTAGGACGTTCAGGATCATATGTCAGTGGTTGGGGGTTTATCATACCTTATGAATGTTTTTCTTCTTTTACAACACAAATACGAGCGTTATAGGGGGTTGGGTGACCCTGAACACCCTACTGGGGGGAGGGGTCTCTGTTGAGACCATACTCCAATCATGATAAGAATTGGAAGGATAAGTTTGTGAGGGTGAAAGGGGGATACGGTCCGTATATGGTTACCATTGGGAAAAATGATATCCCTCGCTTCCTTTTAGTATAGACATAAAATATAGTGGTGAGCATCGGGTACAAATTTTATTATATTACATCTGACAAGATAGAGGTGGTCAAAAGCTCTTGGATGAATTTGAGGTCATAATTTCTCGTATCATGATTGCGTTTGGATTAGATGGAGGATATGGACAACTATTTGAGTAAGTTCGATATTGTAATGACTCTTATTTAGGATTTTCGCATGGTCAGATTATTAATATTTACTCTTCCTTTTTTAAGATAAATGTTGAAGATCTCTTTGACCGAAAGGAAGGTGCGCCTGGTCAAGAAAAATGTTGAGCGTCTAAGAGCAAGCAAGCCTCATAGTCTCCCAGATGGATTGAATACTATAGGGGCCAATAGGCACGTCGAAGGTGAGGCATCCCCCGATCCTCATGCCCTCGAAAGGGTAAGGCAACCCATGCCCATGAAGTAGAGGTGCGAGTGAACATTAATCTCCCGCAAGGAATAATTTTCCTCTTCAGCCCTCTATGTAGAATGATCTTATTTTTGACCCAATAAAGTTATTAGCACTCGCCTTCCCTTCCATGAATATTTTCCTGGTTAGTGTAAGGCCATCTTCAATGATCCTTTGAAAGCTTTGAGTCGTTCCAAAGCATCCCATTAGATGATTTCTGTAGAACTCCCTTTATCAATCAACACCCTTTTAATCTCCCAATCGTCAAACCTTAAACTTATGACCATGGGATCATTATCATATGGATGAATTCCTTTAACATCCTTCTCAGAGAAGGCGATATTAGATTTTGGGGATTTTGTCTTGCTTATATCAGAGTTAGTGGGAAAGCCTTCAATGGTTAGGATTTGGAGAGTGTAACTTCTGCTGGAGGAACTAGTCTCTTTTCCCCCCGATGAATCCTCGTGTGATGGTATAAGGGTGTGATGTGTTATCATGTCCTAGCTCCCCTTGCTTGGTTCCTTGCCATTTGTAGACCCAGTGTTCCTAGAGAAATCTTGTTGTTATGAGATGGGCCCGTTTATCATTTGGGCATCGCCTTTAATGCATTTATTTTATATGACCTTATTGGATGAGGCATTATATCTTCTTCTTAAGTTGATAGTAATCTTCGGTGTGATTCCCTTGACCTTATGGAACTTGCACCATCTATTAGTATTAAGCCCCATGACATATGACTTTCGTGTTGGTGGTTGTGGAATGTCGCTCACATGCATGAATTCACGCCATATCTTCTCGTAGCGAGTATTCGAAGGTGTGAAGTTCTCGGCAGGTTTTGCGCTTAACTTGAACTTCATCCTATCTCTAATGGGCAAGGTGTAGTAGTTCTTTCTTGGCTGCTGCGAACTGTTAGTGTTGTTAGTTACACGCTCTTTGACATATTTGGTCGTCTTTTCAACATTTCTTTCCTCACCCTTTATATAACATTATGCATGTGTCACCACCTCAGCAAATGAGGCTACAAGCCTCTAGGAAATGGATTCATTAAAGTGACCCACCCTTAGATGATTTTGAAATTCTCCCCAAACATCTCATGGTGGGGTAAACGACATTGATAGTCTCCTCATTGAAGCGGGAAAAGTATTTCCTCTGAGATTTAGAAGTGCCTTGGCGAATGTTAAAGAGGTTGGTGGCAGCCATCTTTCTGTTGTTGCTTGCTGCAAACTGATGAACTAGGTTTTTCACCAAGTCTTGGTAGCTGGTGATAGAGATATGATACAGACCCATGTACCATCTTAAGGTAGCATCTCTGAAGGTGCGAGAGAGAAGCTTGCATTTTAAGGAATCATACACTACAATAATTTCCATTTGTATATTGATGGAGGTGGTATGCTCATATGGGTCAATGCGCCTATCAAACTTAGCCAGCGAGAGTGACTTGAAATTCTCTAGCACCGACAACTTTTGTATCTCATCTGATAGAGGATATAAGCCTAGGATTCCAGTCTCTTATGGAGGGTCAACCTCTATTGACATTGCTGAATATGGAGGATGTTGTCCTCCAATATTTGATTCTAGCGGCAGTCCAAGGTAACTTGCATCTCTGCCATAGTGTTCTCCTTGCCGTCAGACTCACTATTGGACGAAGTTGCTACCTTCTTGTTCACCATGATGTATTGAGGAATTGAACGTGAGGATGCAAATCTAGATGAATGTAGTAATGTTGGCCCAATTTAATTTTACCATGTCTCACTGTGGGCACTAATTGTACTTGTTAAAAGTATAATACATGACAATTCCTTGTTGTGTAGGGCTGTTAGAGGTTTTGGGGGTTGCTGTAGGGTTAGAGCAAGATCACGCATGGATGATGAGAAGCTTTTTATGTGCTTTTTTTTGCATAATGAAATGGATGATCATCCTCAATCTCTGGATAGAGTTATTTATAAGAATCTTGTGGGCCTGAGTCTCAGATACCAAGAAGATATGTTTAGTACTTCCCATTCTTAGGAGCATGAGAAGAGGATAGTTATGTTTCCTATTTCTTTGGGGAACTTGGCTTAACTCCATTTGAATCCCTCTCTTGTACCATAACAAATTGGGATACATCACCTTCACGCTTCCATAAGAAGGCAACTGATATGAAAAATGGTTGTCATTTTCAAATAAAGGGCGCCCGTTCTAATAAACTGACGACCATGAAGCTGGTGCAGTTAACATGTTATGTCATTCCCCTTCCATGTTATGTCTTGTGGGTCCTTTACAAGTATACCAATACAATATCATCCAGCAATTTCAGTAACTGCTACATTTTTGTTCTTGGACCCCTTATGCATTATTGCTTACGTTTTTTGGCATAATCATGTTTTTTGTCATCTCAATCACATTTTTCTTCTCTTCGCCATCCAAATGACCCACAACTAGATGGTGTGCTAACTTACGATCTAATTAAAGATTATGTACATGAAACAACATATTAAATTTTCAAATATTTGTCATTGTATAGTACTCACGCAACTTAAAAGGACATCCACATTTTTTATATGGTGCATCATGTTTAAACTTTTTATTTGTTTCTTTATACTCACCATATCTTTCACAACTCATCATAACATAAATTTGTCTTCAATCAGAATCATAATTGGCCTCTCGATAACTATCCCAAAACCTAACTTAAAAGCTTCAGCATACACCATTTAAACATATGATCATGTAACATTAACTTCTATTTAGTAACAAAATATTTCCGACATCAACTTTAGCATTATCGGGTTTATGAACACCTTATTCATCAATCTTTAATGCATTAGCATCTGGACCAACCACATTTAATTTCTCATATGTTGGATTGAAATTTCTCATATGTTGGATTGACGGCTACATAGTATATCATATCTACAATTATTGCATTTAAAAGAGACATAGTCAAACAAATATTACACTAATCCAGAAAAATCCTTTCGAGCAAGGTTTGAAATGGTCTAAACATTTCCTTTTCAACGATATCAAACATTATCAAAATAAAATAAAAAACAAATATAAAAAAGTAGAAAGAGATATAAGATACATACACATACATTACTTATAACTTAAAATAATGAGTTTCACGATGTTGAAATACATATTAATATTGTAAATAATTGAATTAAAAAAATTGTGAAAATTTTAGAAATATAAAAGCACGCTTTGGAAACTTTCTTCTAGATAAAAGACTCTCTCAAGCTTCTATAAAAATAAAATAAAAAGACAAAATTAAATTTTTATAAATTTACTCGCAAAATTTATTGACAAATAAAAAAAATCTCATTTAGAAATCTCTCACTTAAAAACAAAACTCAAACAAATTCAAAATTTGTATTTTAATTCTCACACATTTTTGACCAACCTATTTGATATCCACTTATGCATTCATCATGCCCCTATGAAAAAGTGAGGGACAATTAAGTGATTTTAGCATCAATTTGAAAGTACATGAAATAGGGTAGAATGGTAATCACCTAAAAGGGTAAGACAAAGTGTTGGAGGAAACTATTAATAGTATGAGTTGGTTGGTAACAAACTAAGGGCACCGACGAAATGATGATTGGTTGGCAACATAGATTATACTATTATAGCATATAGATAATGTCCTCCCAACCTCAACCTTATGGTAAACTTCAACCTCAATTTTAATTTTTTGTTTTTTAAATTAAACTTTAATCTTTAAATTTAGATTAATTATGTTTTTCTTTGTCTCTAAAAAGTAGTCAACAAAAATTTTTTTTTTACAAAAAAAAATATTTTTGCTAAAAAATTCTATTTTTTATTAATCTTTATAAAATAATGTTACAAACAATTTTAACATGTACTATTAAATCAACATATATCTTTTGAATATCTTTTTAAAAAATACATTTTGAAATGACAATTTTGATGGTATGTTTAAAACATATGTTCACAAGAAAAGTTTTAAAATTTAATTTTAAGTCTAAACTTTTGTTATTTTTATCTAGAATTTTTTATATTTAAAATCTATATTTAATTTATTTCATATTTAAAATAATTATTTATTTTTTATAATATTTTAAAAACAACTAAATATTTCTTATTCCATTTAAAAATATATGTTGACTTATCATTAAAACGGCAATTGTTTACATGAGAATTTTGTAGGAAATAAACAATGATATTTTTTTAATCTTTTTTTTTCTTCCTTTTGTATAATTCTTCTTTTTCTTTAACTTAACATATTACAGCTAGTTTTGGATAACTCAATTAAAAAATATAAACCAATTTAATATAATTCATTTAATTTAGATTGATTTTTAGATATTTAAGATTTTTTTTTAAAAAGTTATATTAAAATTATAAAAATGGATTAATAGTATCAAAATAGTTAAATAATATATTTAATGTGAAACTTAACATATGATAAACTTAAAATTAACATAATTATGATAGTTGTGTTTTGTTATACTCTTGATAGAATATTGTTCTTACTGGTTGATCAGAATCTGAAAGTGGGTCGAAAGATGACGTCTGTTTGGCTGAAAAGTTGGCGAGAGGAGGAGAATGTACCTGCAAGGCACTCTGACGATCAAGTAAGAATGGGTGCAAAGAGATACAAGAAATGTGTTAGGGTTTTTAGTGTGAATATTCGATATCTAGCGCTCACGGGTGTGAGGGTTTATATAATGTCTCGGGCGCTTGGCCATTGATTCCTATTTTTGGGCCTAGATATTAGGTTCCTCAAAAATAGGTAACTGTCGGGACTTGGTCAAAACGGGCAATCGTGCATGTAACTAGTCGTTGCACCGAACATGGAAGAGATTACGGGTAGAAGCATTTATGAGCGTTTCCTGGGTGTCTGCTCTACGTGTGTCGAACAGACTGGGAGGTAGCTGCCTGCATGGGCAGGAGTGTGTCTCGGGCACCGTTGGTCTTTCCGCTCAAGGAGCGTGGTCGACCAGGGATGCCCAATAGGAGGCCTGAAGCTACTGGACCAGCGTTGTTGGGTCATGCAAAGTGTGAAGTTAGGAATGTTGAAACTGACTAGCGGTATAATAGAAGAAATTCGAGAAGGTCAAAAGTTTGATTTGAGGTTAGTCGATCGATTAACTTTGATTAACCAGGGAAAAGGAGATAAGTGCATAATTGATGAGAATGGTGTAATGAGGTTTGGTAATAGAGTGTGTGTTCCGGATATCCCAGAGCTTAAGAAGAGTATTCTTGAGGAAGGACATAGAAGCAGGTTGAGTATTCATCCTGGTGCTACGAAGATGTATCAGAATTTGAAGAAATTATTCTAGTGGCCTGGTATGAAGAAAGAATTTTCCAAATTTGTTTATGCTTGTTTGACTTGTCAGAAGTCGAAAATTGAACATCAGAAGCATATGGGACTTACACAACCGTTGAGTATTCCATAATGGAAGTGGGAAAGTGTTTGCATGGATTTTGTATCGGGTTTGCCGAAGACTGTTAAAGGTAATGATTCGATTTGGGTGATTGTGGATAGGTTGTCTAAGTCGGCGCATTTCTTACCGATGAAGATCAATGATCCTATAGAGAAGTTAGTTGAGATGTATATTGGAGAAACTATGAAATTACATGGAATACCCTCGAGTATCGTGTCAGATAGAGATTCTGTATATCATCCTTAAACGGATAGACAGACAGAAAGAACTATTCAGTCTTTAGAAGATTTGTTGAGGGCTTGTGTGTTAGAACAAGGAGGAGCTTGAGATAGTCACTTGCCATTGATTGAATTTACTTATAATAACAGTTTCCATTCTAGTATTGAGATGACAGCGTATGAAGCATTATACGGTAGGAGGTGTAAGGCTCCAATGTGTTTGTATGAGTCGGGCGAGAGTGTTGTGCTCGGACCTGAGGTTGTGCAAGAGACAAATGCGAAGATAAAGATGATTCAAGAGAAGATGAAGGCTTCTCAGAGTCGTCATAAGAGTTATCATGATAAGAGGAGAAAGGACCTTGAGTTCAAGAAAGATGATCATGTATTTTTAAGAGTTACTCTGGTAACTGGTGTTGGTAGAGCTTTGAAGGCGAGGAAACTTACATCGTATTTTGTTAGTCTGTATCAGATATCAGAGAAGATAGGTGATGTGGCTTATTGGATTACTTTTCCATCGTCACTTGCAAATTTGCATGACGTGTTTCACGTGTCTTAGTTGAGAAAGTATATTTTGGATCCTTCGCATGTGATTCAAATGGATGATGTACAAGTGAGCGATAACTTAACTTTTGAGGCATTACCATTGCGAATAGAAGGTCGGGAAGTGAAGCAATGGCGAGGAAAGGACATTTCCTTAGTGAAGGTATTATGGGGCGGACCAGCTGGTGAAAGTTGGACTTGGGAATGCGAGGATCAGATGAGAGAGTCTTATCTGATGTTGTTTTCGTCGAGTAATTTTCGAGGGCAAAAATTCTTTTAAGTGGAGGAGAGTTGTAACACCCTGAATTCTAGATTAATTATTTAATTAATGAATTTAGTGTAATTACATGAGTCATTGTGAAGTGTTTGATGTTTTGATGATTATATGTGAGCCTTTATGGTAATTTGTGAAATTATGATGAATATTAAGTGTACCATGAAGATTGAGGTAAACATGATGTTTGAATGTGATGATTTGATGAATATGATGTGTAATGAGTTACTATGAGTAGTATAGAGGTAATTAGGTGATATTGACCAATTGTGTATTTTTAGAATAATTAAAGTAATTATTTAGAATTATTTTAATTAAGATTAATAGAATAATATAAGTGTAGAGAAAATAAGGGCATTGTGGTCATTAGTGAATGGTAAGTAAGGGAATGATGGGAAGTTCATTATTAGGGGTCTAAGACGGAAATTTTGGTATAAGGAGAAGGTGTGGGATTTTATACGATCATTTTGTGCGATCATAGAATTGGGAGAAAGAAACTGACGCTGTGGAGAATCAGGCTAGGGCACAAAGACACGAGAGATTTTGATAGAGAACCAAAGAGAAGTGAATTACTGATATAATCTTAAGGTAAGGGGAGTTTTATCATTGTTATTATATTTCATTTAATGTTTAGATGATTGGTAGATTGCTTTAGGTTTTGGGGGATGGTGATTTGGTGTTGTTTGACGAGAAATTGATGAATTGATGTTGAGTAATGGTGTATAATTGATGTATATTGAATATATAATTATATGTTGTTGATAGATGATGAAACCATGTGATTAGATGGTGTTTTAGGATCTGTAACATGATAAAATCGCAAGAGAATTGGACTGGTTTATGCAGGAAATCGTAATAGGGAAACCATGTTCGTGTTGTGTCGTCAGACGACGAAGGTAGTGTCGTCTGGCGAAGACGCGTCGCCAGGAGAAAGTGAGGGCAAAGGGAGGTAGAAACGATGACGCTTTTGGATTGCATCTCCCCTAGTGTCTCCGAGCGAAGTGTCATGCGAAGGTAGTGTCACCAGGCGACAAAAGTGTGGCGCCAGGCGACGGAAGGCAGAATTGGTTGTCCAAGTTAGAAATCTTAAAATGATCATAACTTTAGTTCTAGAGCTCGGATTGAGGTTTCGCTCAAAATGTTGGATAGCTAATGCAATGAAATTTATTTATATGGAGAAAGATGTGAATTAAGGATTATATCTCAAAGACCTAAGTTAGAATAGAATTAGGTTCCGCGCGTTGAATTGCAATGATGTTTTGTTTATGATGATGTTTTGTTTATGATGATGATTTATTTATGATGATGATGTTATGATGTTGTGTTGATTACTATGATGATGTTATGATGTTATGTTGATTACTATGATGATGTCATGGTGTTTTTTTTATTACTATGATGATATGATGATGTTTGTGATGAATCATGAATGGTGATGCGTGTTGACTAGTCGTGGTCGTATTAAATATGTTGTTGTGCATCATTGCATTCATGGAATATTTTAGGACTTCAGTTCAGTGGAGTTAGGACTTAGGCCCAGAGAAGATGATACAATGATTTTCCAGTGAAGGCAACAATTCCATAGTGTGGATTAGGTGCAACAGTGAAATGCTCTTGTTCCAATCGAGAGTTTATCCTATGGTAAGGATTTTTGGAGATAAAAATGACTGAGTCATCAGTGAATTTTTGGTACACATGCTCGAGTCTATGATGTTGCATTAAATTATATGTGACATTGCATAATGATTTATTTATGATTTTTGATAATACATTGTGTATGATGATATGTGTACGTGTATTGATGAAGTTGTGAAGGTGTGAGTATAACATAAAGATATGATGATGTGTTATGCCTTGCTTATGTTCATATTTAATATGTCTATTCCTTATGTCTTATATAATGATTATAATTTACTCACCCTTTCTGCTTGAATGTTGCCTCCATGTGGGTAACATGCAGGTGAACGAGAATAGTCGTAGAAGCATTAAAGGATAGCTATAGAGTACGTCTATTTGCTTTTGTTGATTTAAAGGAGTCTTGCTCTAATATGTAACATCGGGGTTGGGATCGATTGATTTGGAACTTTTGTTCTTTGTTTTGTTTTAATATGTTGAGTTACTCTATGTGGTACTCGAGATGTTTTAATTTATAAGTATGAGTTATGAAATGTGACTAAATTTTATGAAGTATTATAATGAGGTGTTTTGAAATATGATTTATGCTGCCATGATTTGAAGAATTCAAAAGTTCATTATATCTTGTTAAATATTTTGAAAACCCATGTTACGAAACAGGATGCATTATTGTGAAGTTTTATATGAAGATATGACAATCTTGTTGGTGATATACTGATTTATTTATTAAAAATAATTGTGAATATTCCTTGGTGTTAGAAGGGTGTTACATTAGTGGCATCAGAGCAGGTCAGTCTGTCCGACCAGGTTATTGAGTCTGTAGTGTATGACAATGGAATACTATCAAGATAATTTCTAACCAGTGTGACTTTTATTGATATGAAGCAGAGAAATGGCTGGAAGGGACGATGTTTCACTTGTTGCTGCTTTGCAGGTTGTTGCTCAAGATGTGCAACATCAGCCTAATGATGGATCCCGTGTTTTAGAGACGTTCCAAAGGAATCATCCGCTTGTTTTCAAAGATAGGTTCAATCCTGATAGAGCACAAGTTCGGCTTAAGGAGATTGAGAGAATATTTCGAGTCATGGATTGCTCAGAGGCGCAAAAGGTGTGGTTTGGTACGCATCAACTGGAAGAGGAAGCTGATGACTGGTGGGTCGGCACTCGTCAGATACTGACAATGCTAGGTGAAGTGATTACTTGGGATGTGTTCATTAGGGAATTTCTGAGGAATTATTTTCCTGAGTATGTGCGCGGGAAGAAAGAGATTGAGTTTCTGGAGCTGAAACAAGGAAGTTTGACTATAACGGAGTATGCTTTGAAGTTGTGGAACTAGAAATTTTTTATCCCTATTACAGTTAAGCAACTGCTGAGTTCTCAAAGTGTATCAAGTTTGAGAATAGTTTACGTCAGGAGATCAAGCGGGCGATTGGGTATCAGCAAATCTGTGTGTTTTCAAAGCTGGTGGATAGCTGCATAATCTATGAGGAGGACAATAAAGCTCATTCAGCTCACTATAAGAGTTTGAATAAGAAAAGGCAAAGGCAATATCAAGATTGCAAGAAGCCTTATGATGCCCCAGTTGATAAAGGGAAACATAAGGCTTATGATGGGAAGAGTACAAGTGAGGGAGGTGCTCGCGCTTCTATCAAGTGCTATAGGTGTGGTGAACAAGGTCGTTGATCCAATGAATGTGAGAATAAGGTGATGAGGTGCTACAAGTGTGGTGAGTCCGATCATCGTGCTCCTGAATGCAAGAACGATGGTCCGACTTGTTTCAATTGTGGAGAGCAGGGTCGTATCAGTATGCAGTTTCAGAAACCAAGGAAGGATGCTACTGCTCAGACCAATGGTAGAGTGTTCACGCTGAGTGGATCAGAAGAACCTAAGAAGGAAAACTTGATTTGAGGTACTTGCTTTATTAACGATGTTGAATTGGTTGCTATTATTGATATTGGTGCTACTCATTCATTTATTTCACTTGAATGTGCTACTAAGTTGGGATTGAAATTATATGATATGAATGGTAATATGGTGATAAATACTCCTACTATTGGTTCTGTTACTACTACTTACGTCTGTTTGAAGTGTACTTTGACTATTTATGGTAAGAGTTTTGTGATGGATTTGGTGTGTCTTCCCTTACACCAAATCGATGTGATTCTTGGAATGAAGTGGTTGGAGTTCAAATATGTTCATATCAATTGTTATAATAAGACTTTGAGGTTCCCTAAATTTGCTGATAATAGAGAGTTGATGTTGTTGACCGCTAAGCAAGTGAATGAACGTTTGGAAGATGAAACCTTGATGTTTATGATGTTTGCATCGTTGCAAGTTGATGGTAAAGATATGAATATGGAATTATCAGTTTCCTGTGAATTTCCAGAGGTGTTTCCAGATGACATTAGTAATTTACCTCTTGAACATGAAGTGGAATTTTCTATAGGTTTGGTGCCAAGTACAAGTGCAGTGTCGATGGCTCCTTATAGAATGTCAGCTTCAGAACTGAGCGAGTTGAAGAAACAATTAGAAGAGATGCTCGAGAAGAAGTTTGTTCGACCGAGTGTTTCTTCGTGGGGTGCTCTAGTGTTGCTAGTTAAGAAGAAAGATGGAGGTATGAGGTTGTGTGTAGATTATAGACAGTTGAATAAAGTAACGATTAATAACAGGTGCCCACTGCCAATAATAGATGATTTGATGGATCAGTTGGTGGGTGCTTGTGTTTTAAATAAGATTGACTTGAGGTTGGATTATCATCAGATTCGAGTTAAACTAGATGATATTCCGAAGACAACATTTTGAACGAGGTATGGCCATTATGAATACATTGTGATGTTGTTTGGTGTATCTAATGCGCTAGGTGTTTTTATGGAGTATATGAATAGAACTTTTCATTCATATTTGGATAAGTTTGTTGTGGTGTTCATTGATGATATTTTGATCTATTCTAAATCAGGAAAAAGAGCATGCTGAGCATTTGTGGATGGTGTTAAAAGTGTTAAAGGAAAAGAAATTGTATGCAAAGTTATCAAAGTGTGAATTTTGGCTAAAAGAAGTTAGTTTTCTTGGTCATGTGATTTTTAGTGGTGGGATTATTGTGGATCCTTCTAAAGTTGATGATGTATTGCAATGGGAGGCTCCAAAGTCTGCAACGAGGCTCAAAGTTTTCTTGGTTTAGAAGGATACTATCGAAGGTTCATTGAAGGATTTTTTAAGTTTGCTTTTCCGTTAACTCAGTTTACTCTAAAGGGTCAAGCTTATGTGTGGGATGTTGCATGCGAATAAAGTTTTGTAGAATTAAAGAAGAGATGGACGACTGCTCCAGTGTTGATTTTTCCTAATCAGAATGAGTCTTTTGTGGTGAATTGTGATGCATATAAGATGGGACTTGGTGGTGTGCAAATGCATAATGGACAAGTTGTTGCTTATGCTTATAGAAAACTCAGAGTTCATGAAAGGAATTATCCTATGCATGACTTAGAGCTAGCAGCGGTGGTGTTTGTGTTAAAGATTTGGAGACATTATCTTTTTGGTTCTAAATTCAAAGTGTTCAGTGATCACAAGAGTTTGAAGTACTTATTTGAATTGAAAGAATTGAATATGAGATAGATAATGTGGCTTGAATAATTGAAAGATTATGAATTTGATTTGAGTTGCCATCCTAGTAAAGCAAGTTTAGTTGGTGATGCATTAAGTAGGAAGTCACTACATATATCGATGTTTATGGTTTGAGAGTTGGAGATGATCGAGCAATTCATAGACATGAGCTTAGTGTGTGAAGA
The DNA here is from genome assembly GCA_948472305.1 of Vicia faba. Lineage (NCBI taxonomy): Eukaryota > Viridiplantae > Streptophyta > Magnoliopsida > Fabales > Fabaceae > Vicia > Vicia faba. The sequence continues at coordinate 248,817,468 of OX451740.1, read as the reverse complement.
TACTTCCAATAGTGTGAAGTTAGGAATGTTGAAACTGACTAGAAGTATAATAGAAGAAATCCGAGAAGGTCGGAAGTTTGATTTGAGGTTAGTCGATCAATTAACTTTGATTAACTAGGGAAAAGGAGATAAGTTCAGAATTGATGAGAATGGTGTAATGAGGTTTGGTAATAGAGTGTGTGTTCCGTATATCCCATTCTTAAGAAGAGTATTCTTGAGGAAATACATATAAGCGGGTTGAGTATTCATCCCGGTGCTACGAAGATGTATCAGAACTTAAAGAAATTATTCTGGTGGCCTGGTATGAAGAAAGAAGTTTCCAAATTTGTTTATGCTTGTTTGACTTGTAAGAAGTCAAAAATTGAACATCAGAAGCCTATGGTCTTATGCAACCGTTGAGTATTCCAGAATGGAAATGGGACAATGTTTCCATGGATTTTATGTCGGTTTTACCGAAGATTGATAAAGGTAATGATTCAATTTGGGTGATTGTGGATAGGTTGACTAAGTCGGCTCATTTATTATCGATGAAGATCAATCATCCTATGGAGAATTTAGCTGAGATGTATATTGGAGAAATTATGAAATTGCATGGAATACCCTCGAGTATCATGTCGAATAGAGATCGAAGGTTTACGTCAAAATTTTGGACAGGTTTGCAGAATGCCTTGGTACTAAGTTGAGGTTTAGTTTCGCATATCATCCTCAAATGGATGGATAGACAGACAGAACTATTAAGTATTTAGAAGATTTGATGAGGGCTTGTGTGTTGGAACAAGGAGGATCTTGGGATAGTCACTCTCCTTTGATTGAATTTACTTATAATAACAGTTTCCATTCTAGTATTGGGATGGCACCATATGAAGTATTATACAGTAGGTGTAGGACTCCATTGTGTTGGTATGAGTCAGGCGAAAGTGTTGTGCTCGGACCTAAGGTTGTGCAAGAGACAACTACGAAGATAAAGATGATTCAAGAGAAGATGAAGGCTTCTCAGAGTCTTCATAATAATTATTATGATAAGAGGAGAAAGGACCTTGAGTTCAAGAAAGATGATCATGTGTTTTTGAGAGTTACTCCAGTAACCGGTATTGGTAGAGCATGTGATTCAAATGGATGATGTACAAGTGAGAGATAGCTTAACTTTTGAGGCATTACCATTGAGAATAGAAGGTCGAGAAGTGAAGCAATAGTGAGGCAAGGACATTGCCTTAGTGAAGGTATTATGGGGTGGACCAGCTAGTGAAAGTTGGACTTGGGAACGCGAGGATCAGATGAGAGAGTCTTATCTGATGTTGTTTTTGTCAGATAATTTTCAAGGGAAAAATTATTTTAAGTGGGGCAGAGTTGTAACACCCCAAATTCTAGATTAATTATTTAATTAATGAATTTAGCGTGATTACATGAGTCAATGTGAAGTGTTTGATGTTTTGATGATTATATGTGAGCCTTTATTGTAATTTGTGAAATTATGATGAATATGAAGTGTACCATGATGATTGAGGTAAACATGATGTTTGAATGTGATGATTTGATGAATATGATGTGTGATGGGTTAATATGAGTAGTACATAAAGGTTATACTAACCAATTGTGTATTTTTAGAATAATTAAAGTAATTATTTATAATCATTTTAATTAAGATTAATAGAATAATAGAAGTGTAGAAAAAATAATGGCATTATAGTCATTAGTGAAGGGTAAGTGAGGGCATGATGGGAATTTCATTATTAGGGGTCTAAGAGGGCAATTTTGGTATAAGGAGAAGGTTTGGGATTTTATACGATCATTTTGTGCAATCATAGAATTGGGAGAAAGAAACTGACGCTGTGGAGAATGGGGCTAGGGCATAAAGAGGCGAGAGCTTTTGGTAGAGAACCAAAGAGAAATGAAATGCTGCTATAATCTTAAGGTAAGGGGAGTTTTATCATTTTTATTATATTTTATTTAAGGTTTAGATGATTGGTAGATTGCCTTAGGTTTTGGTCGATGGTGATTTGGTGTTGTTTGACGAGAAATTGATGAATTTATGTTTAGTAATGTTGTATAATTGATGTATATTGAGTATAGAATTATAGGTTGTTGATAGATGATGAAACCCTGTGATTAGATGGTGTTTTAGGATTTGTAACATGATAAAATCGCAAGATAATTGGATTGGTTTTTGCAGGAAATCGCAACAGGAAAACCTTGTTCACATTGTGTCATCGAGCGATGAAGATAGTGTTGTCGGGCAAATATGTGCTGCCAGGCGAAAGTGAGGGTGAAAGGAGGAAAAAAAGATGACACTTCTGGAGTGCATCACCCATAGTGTCGTCGGGCAAAGTGTGACGCGAAGGTAGCATTTCTAGGCGACGAAAGTGTGTCGCCAGGCGGCGGAAGGCAGAATTGGTTGTCCAAGTTGGAAATTTTAAAATGATCATAAATTTAGTTCTAGAGCTCGGATTAAGGTGCAGTTCAAAGCATTGGATAAACGCACCGAACTTTAATTATGTGGAGAAAGATATAAATTAAGGAGTATATCTTCGGGACCTAAGTTAGAATATAATTAGGTTCCTCATGTTGAATTGCAATGATGTTTTGTTTATGATGATGTTTTGTTTATGATGGTGTTTTGTTTATGATGATGCTTTATTTATGATGATGATGTTATGACGTTATGTTGATTTCTATGATGATATTATGATGCTGTGTTGATTACTATGATGATTTCATGGTATTGTGTTGATTACTATGATGATATGATGATATTTATGGTGAATTATGAATGGTGATGCGTGTTGACTAGTTGTGGTCGTATTAAATATGTTGTTATGCATCATTGCATTCATGACATATTTTAGGACTTTGGTTCAGTGAAGTTAAGACTTCGGTCCAGTTAAGATGATAGGACAATTTTCTAGTGAAGGCTACAATCCTATAGTGTGGATTGGGTGCAACAATGAAGTGCTTTGGTTCCAAGCATGAATCGATCATATGATGGAGATCTTTAGAGATAACAATGACTGAGTCATCAGTAAAGTTTTGGTACCACATGTATGAGTTTATGATGTTGCATTACATCCTATGTGATGTTGCATAATGATTTATTTATGATGTTTGATTATATATTATGTATGATGATATGTGTACGTGTATTGACGAAGTTGTGAAGGTGTGAGTATAACATGAAGATATGATGATGTGTGATGCATTTCTTATGTGCATATTTACCACGTCTATTCCTTATGTCTTATATAATATTATGATTTACTCACCATTTCTGCTTCAATGTTGCCTCCACGTGGGTAACATGCAGGTGATCGAGAATAGTCGTAGAAGTATTAGAGGATAGCTACAGAGTGTGTCTATTTGCATTTGTTGATTTAAGGGAGTCTTGTTATGATATATAACACCAGGGTTGGGATTGATTGATTTGGAAATTTTGTTCTTTGTTTTGTTTTAAGATGTTGAGTCACCCTACGTGGTACTCGAGATGTTTTTATTTATAAGTATGAGTTATGAAATATGACTAAATTTTATGTATTATAATGAGGTGTTTAGAATTATGATTTCCGCTGCCATGATTTGAAGAATTAAAAAGTTGATTATATCTTGTTAAATATTTTGAAAACCCGTGTTACGTCACATGATGTATTGTTATGAAGTGTTACATGAAGATGTGACACCCTTGTTGGTGATATACTCTGATTTATTTATTAAAAATAATTGTGAATATTCCTTGGGTTTAGAAGGTGTTACGGTAAGCTCGGCCAGAAAGCGTCACCGAGTGGGGGGAGACTGTGGACTTGACCTTGGAGCAGACTCCGAAGAAATATGAGTTGCCTCCTTGCTGGCTAAAAAATAGTTACTTCAAATGGGGCCCCTCCCTGAAGGTTTTGCGGGAAGATTCTCTGTATTTGGAAGATCTGGACCAATCGATTAAGAAAAGAACCCTTGCCTAGGATGTGGCTACCATCATGTGGGTTTTGGGGCTGACTGTTGTTTATACTGAGGAGGGGGGCCTATTGCTAAGGAGGTGAGGGACCTTTGTGGATCCAATGTGGCCCTTTATACAAAGGTGACCAAGTTGAAGTCTGAGAAGGGGGAGCTGGAAAAGGAGAAGGTGACATTGACCGAGGAGAATGAGAAGTTGATCAAGTCGAAGAAGGGGTACAACAAGAAGATCATAGTTTTAGAATCCAGCGCGGCCCCGGCCGAAGACAAAACCGCATAACACAAGCACCTGAAGACTCGAGCTGAGGCGATTGCTCATCTTTGGGTGATCAAGGGGGATCTCGTAGCACTTAGAGAAAAGTGCTTCAATAATGCGCTAGAACAATTGAAGATTATTAACCCCAACTGGGTTCTTGTATAATATGGTCAACGAGAAGATTGTTGTCCCTGACTTCCTTCAGCTTGAGGAAGATGATGGTGGTGAGCAGCCAACCCAGGAGGAACTTATGTGAGAGGATCAATCCCAGCCTGGCAACTGATCGTTTCATGTTGATCTTTTTGTTTGGCATGCGTCTCATAGCTTGTAATATTGTTTTTGGGGCTTTTTCCTGTTTTGAAGTAATGTTCGGACAACTTCGGCCCATGTGGTCGTTATTTTGGCTATTTTTAGAAGGGACTTTGCCTCTCTTATGTAATCATTTCTGAAAATTGCAGCCCTTGTGGTCGTGTTTAATGTTTCCAACCTAGGTGGTCGCCCTCTTCAACTTTTGCTTTTTCAGTATTTACTTTTGCTTGTGCATGTTTCGTATGTATGCTTGTTTGCTTGAGATGCTTTATTTTGATTAAGACTTTCGGGGGTTTTCTCATTAGTGTTTGAGTCCGCCAGTGTGGGGAGACTGGTTGAGCGACCAGGGTGATTTCTGAGCATGGGCCAGAACTCAGGCCTCATTTCAAGGGCCCGAGCTCAGCAGCGTGAACTTCCCATCGTGAGCTGGTGTCATACCCCAATTTTTGACCTAAGATCCCACTTGCATTTTTGAATTTTTTATACAAAAGTCAAGGTCACTAAATATGGTCGGTTTTAACCTCTCACCTTCGAGCTTTGACTATGTGAAGATTGTCAAGTGTTTCGAACATTTTTAGCCTATGTATCACTAATTTCTAATCGCATACAAAGGTGTATGTTCATGTTTCCTTTTGTTTCATGTGCAGAGACAGGTCTGAATCAAGAGCATCAGGTGTCGCGCCTCAATTAAAGTTTTGAGTCTCCCAAGCCCGAAGTACGGTTGATTGTGGATTCTCGAAGACTGATTCATCAAGGCACAACTGTTGCACCCTAAATTTCGCCCCTAATATTTTTTAGTCGCACTTTCAAATCATATTTTGTTATTTGGTCATGATCATTAGTAAATATCTTCATTCATCACATTTTGCATCATTAGTCGCATTTAAGTTGATCAGAAAAAGTCAGTTTAAATCAAAGTTTGCATCGTCTTTCAGTTGTAAAATACCCGGCGTTTCACATCATTCATTTTTACCTGTTCACTATTTTCTTGCATGACGCCAAATTGTTTATATGTCGATAATAAAATATTTCGGTTTTATAGACAGACTGTTAAAAGCGATTCGACACTATGCGGGAAAGTAGCGAGAAAATATTTCAAGTTTTCACCTTTTACCTATCATTTTATGAATCTGCGCTTCGCGTAGATTATGACGGTATGCTCGCTTTATTTTTTCGGTACAGTTCGAAGTCTCGTTTTTAACCTTAAACGTCTGTTTAGTCTGATATTTTATTATTATTTTATTTTTGATCTTTGACTTCTTGAATATTTTTTCTTTAATCTTTGTGACATGTAGATTATTTTAATGTGTTCATTTTATTTTTTCGGATAAATTTTCGTCCGTTTTTTTATCATTTTCGGTCATTTTGGGTCTTTATTTTTTATTCATAAAATATTCAAAAAAATCATTTTAAATTGAGTTAATTTTAATACATTTAGTTTTTTTGGTTATTTTTATCATTTAAGGACTATTTGATCACAAAATATATTATTCACACAATACTCTATTCCTATTGGCTGTTGGATGAAATTGAGGATCGATACAAAATCACCAAAAACACAACTCACTTTCAATACACAGTAACCTCTCCTCTCTTCTTATATACACAACAAAAAACAAAAAAAAAGGCATTAGCAGTAAACCACGCTATGCTCCTTTCCATTCTCTTTTTCCTCACACACTAAAACAACACTTACAGTAACACTAACCCATTTTTCTTCATCCCTTCCCAAACCCATACCATCTCCTCTTCTAACTCCCATTCCTCTCAAGCAAACACCACTACGCCATCGTAACCCACCGTATCCACCCTATTCCTCTTCAATTCCGATCCCACACCAATTCCAACCCCTCTCGCCATCACCATCGTCGACCACTACCTCCCTCACGACACCCACAACACCTACGCCATCACCCTCGATTAAACCGTCACCATCCAAACCCTCTCTCACCGTAACACCATCATGAAATCCCCCTTCTCCAACCTTCTTCTCTCCGCGCATCAACACCCCACCGCCTACAATCCGCGAAGCTGTTCATCCTCCACCGGCAACCTCGACCACCATCACAAACCTATTTCATTCTTCGATTCCGTCAAACAGCAACTAATTACCATAACTCATCTCCTTTCGCTAATCGTTAATACTTCATCCATCATTGTTTCATCAACCTCTCAACATCATCGTAATCAACAAACTTCTACGTTCTCCGCGACCTGCTATGCCATAGTCAGCTCCGCCATCTTCCCGCGATCTAACCGTGTCTCACATGTCCAACGCCACTACAACTCCACTGCTGTGCTTGATAGATGTTCCGGTTAGGATTGCTTTGTTATTTCCTTTTGTTACAAACCATGTTTGAATTGGAATTTTGGGACATAAAAGTTTAATACATAGTTGCTGCCCGTTTTTTTCAATTTGGTTGATTATGACTTAATTCCAACTTGGTTCATTCTTCGAGGTCAATTTTAATTGTAACATAGGCGAATGCTATTTGTTTCCGACTTCTCAAGAATTGAAATGCGTCTTGATTTTGTTTGAAGTTTTAGTTGCTGCCTGGATTTGATTTGTTTGACCTTGACTTGTTTTGAAATCATTTGTCTATGTTTTGATTTCGGTTTGAACTATAGCATAATTTCTTTTCTTTTTCGCTTCATTTGTGAATTAAGAACCATGATAATCTTTGAGTCTGCTTTGAATCCAATGTGAACTTTTGATTCTTTTTCTTCCGTTGTGGTTGAAATAGCGATTGCTTTTGAGTTTTACTTGATGAAAAACACTTGAAATAATGTGTGCAATGCTGATTTTGTGTGTTTACATTGAATAATGTCATGAATTCTTGATTTTAATTTGTGTAAATATTCATTTATTCGTATGCATCATACAATTTCATTTTTTTTATTTTATACTTACTGACACATGTTTTAATCATTGCAATTTCATTTCATTTTCATTTTTATACCGCTTATGCTACTAACGTGTTTGTTACTGTGAAGGTTTCCGAGAATTCATTTCAAGTATTCATACTCACATAGGGCATTTTCACTTTTTCTTTCTCCCTTTACCTCTTTACTGTATTTCATTATTTTTATTTAATATTTGGTATTGTAAATATATACTTGTTCATAATATTTTGTCTATATATTTTATTCACTTAATTTGTAAATAAATTCAAGTTATATAAACATTATTCTCATCGCATTGCGATTTTATTTTTAAATTCAAACTAACTTCTAAAAATCGCACGGACGCATATAATTTTTTCCCGTGCTGTTAGTTTTGTCTGTATATTTCATGTGATGCAGGGAATCTTATACCGCGAGCTTTATTCAATATCTTGAGCCTTATCGGATACCGTGAGCTTTATCGATCGTCCTTTGCGCTTTATCTGATGCTTGGAGTATTATCTCACATTAGGTTTTTTTGATGCTGTCGGCTTGTGATTTATTTTCACCTAAGGTTTGATATACTCTTAGCTTATTTATCCGTTTGTGGCTTTAACTCCAAGGAAAAGATTTAAATTTTGTTGACTTCACGTCATCAAACACATCTCATCCAATCGTGCGAATACCCTCATTCATCTTTTGTTTGTTTACTATTTTGATTAAACCTAAGATAATTTTCCCAAAAGATTCAATTTTTAAACTCACACCTTTTAAGTCAAAACTTCGACATTAGGTTGTTGTCTCTTCAAAATCTCATCCGCACCTATCTTTAGCCAAACAAACTATTTTAATCAAACAAACAATTTTAAAAACAGATATTCAAAAGGTTCCTGCGGAGTACCGCAGATGCATTGGAGGCTAATACCTTCCCATTGTATAACCAACCCCCGAACTCTCGATCTCTTTTAAAAACACATTGTATTTTCATTACTTTTAAATATTACTTTACATTGCATATTTTAGGGTTTTATTTCGCTCTTTTCCCTTTTCCCTTGGAAATAATAAAGCGCGGTGGCGACTCTTGCTTTTTGTGAGTCAAGTTAATTAATAGCTTGATCTCCGATTTTCACCGCTACAACTGGGTGTTCTGCCATCATGGTACGACAATGGTGGAACTCGTTTGAGTTTTCCATATCGGTCTAAGAATCTGCTCGTTAAAAATGGAGACTTGTGGTCGGGAAAGCTGTGTTTGTTGTTCGATGAAGCTTGCCAACTATGACAATGTCTTAACTGTAATATTGCCTTAGTTTTTCGGTGTTTCAAGGTCGAGAAAGTTGTTCCCCGTGTAAATTTTCTAAGTAGTAGGCCTTGTTCCCCGTCTTTGCATGGATGCGATAAGGGCCTTCCCAATTTGCGGTAGCTTACCTTTGCGATATTCTTTGTGATTTCTCTTTAGGATTAGGCTACCGACTTCGAATTCACACCGTATGAATTTGGCGTCATATCGTATGGCAAATTTTTGTTTGAGAGAGGCTTCTCGTAAGGCTGCTCCTGTTTGGATTTCCTCGACAAGGTCGAGCTCCTCCCTTAATGCTATGTTGTTCATTTCTTCGTCAAGGGGAGCTTTAGTTATCTGGAGGGCTCTCTGATCTCGATCGGGATGACGGTCTTGGCTTTGTATGCTAGTCGGAAAGGAGTCACCTCGATGGATGAGTGAGCTATTGTTCGATAGGCCCAGAGTACACTATGCAGCTCCTCGACTTATATCTTTTTGGTTTCGTCGAACCTTCGTCTAAGGCCTTGCATGATCACCCTGTTTACAAACTTGGCTTGCCTATTTGTCTATGGGTGCTCGACGGACACGAAGTGTTGGATGGTGCCTAACTTGGCAATGAATTCTTGGAAAAAAAATTTCGTGAATTGCGTCCCGTTATCGGTGATAATTGCTTGGGGAATGCCGAACCGGGCAAGAATGTTTATTTTGTAGAAATGGAGAATATTTTATGTGGTTATTCTGACCAGCGCTTCTGCTTCTATCCACTTAGTGAGGTAATCCACAATTACTATTAGATATTTGTTTTGGTTTGATTCTACCACGAATGGCCAGAGGATATCCAGACCCCACCATGTGAAGGGCTAGGGGCGATAGGGACTTGAGCTCGCTCGGAGGTGCCAAGTGCACGTCCCAGTGGCATTGGCATTTGTCACACTTCTTTACATGCTCTTTCGTGTCATGCTTCATGGAAGTCTAATAATATCAAGCCCGTAATGCTTTCCTGGCCAGAGATCTTCTGCACAGGTGTTGACCGTTGATTCCTTCGTGGACTTGCAGGATGTGGGATACTTTGTTTTCTTTAACACAATTGAGGAGGGGAATGGATAATCGCCTTCTATATAATCTATCCTCGACCAAAACGTAGGAGTAAGCTCTTCCCCTAACTACGTTGGCCTATTTCTGGTTCATTGGTAATTCTCCTTTTGTGAGGTAGTTATATATCGGGGTCATCCAGCAGTTACTGTCTCCTATGACGTATATGTCTAGAGTCGAGGAGGTTTTTCAATGCTTGGTCGAGGAATTATTTCATGTATTACTTATTTGTTTCCCCCTTTCTTCTTCATGCTCTCCAGTTTTGATAGGATATATGTACGGGTGTTATGTTTTGCGAGGAACGTGTTGTACATCTACGGACTCGAATTTATTCATTCTTTCTTGGACCAAAGTCCATTATTCGGTGAGATGGTCGTTTTTGACCTGATATTCTCCCCGTGCCTGAGATGCAACGAGTTGGGAGTCTCTGAAGATCTTCACTTCTTCGGCCTCTAGATATTCATCTAGGTGCAACCCCGTTAGAAATGCTTCATACTCGATTTGGTTGTTCTAGGTCGGGAAAGACAACGTGAGGGATACTTTGATCAAAATTCCCTCTTTTTTCCAATATAATGTCTGCTCTTCTCCCTATCAAACTAGAAGCTCCATCAACGAAGATGGTCCATTTGCGCGTCCCGCTCGGGGAGACTAGTGAGGTCATCTCGACCATGAAGTCGGCTAGTACCCGAGCCTTGATGGCTATCATGCTTTCATATTTGATGTCGAACTAGAAGGGCTCTAATAACCATTTAAGCACTTTGCCCGCCATGTCAGGTCGACTTAGCAACTATTTTATTAATTGCTCTGTCCGAACAACAATTGTGTGGGCTAATAAATAGTGTCTCAGCCTCCTTGTTGCATTGATAAGAACTAAGGCTACCTTCTCAATCTGCTGATACCTTACTCTGGGGCCTTGTAAGGCTTTGCTCATAAAGTATATGGATTTCTGCCCATCGGGGGTTTCTCAGATGAGGACAACACTCATGGCCTCAAATACTACGGCCAGATAGAGGTAGTGGATATATTATTTCTCTGGTCGTGAAAGGACTAGTGGTTGTGACAGCGCCCGTTTCAGGTGGACGAGGGGGCATTCACACTCCTCGATCCACTCGAAGGTTGCCTCTTTGCATAGAAGTTTGAAGAGAGGAAGTGCGTGTTGGGCAGATTTTGCCACAAAACAAGATAATAAGGTGAGCATCCCTTTTAATATTTGAATAGATTTCTTCGAGTTCGGTGTTTAAAACTAGGAAAATGCCAGCCATTTTTCGGGATTGGCTTTGATTCCTCGTTCTGTTAGGTAGAAACCGAGGATTTTTCCTGCTTGTACACCGAATGTGCATTTTTTAGGTTGAACTGCATTCTGCTTTTCCTTGCATGTTTGAAGACTTTCTTCAAGTGGAGAGAATGGTCTGTTTCTTCTTTGGATTTTACGATCATATCGTCCATGTAGACCTCGAGCATGTCTCCTATTTCTCCTTAAAAGACCTTGTTCATCATTTGTTGGTACGTAGCGCCGATGTTTTTCAGACCGAAGGGCATTACGTTGTAGTAATAGTTTCCCAACTCAGTCATGAAGGTCATGTACTTTTTGTCTGTTTTAGCCATAGGTATCTGGTTGTATCCAGAATACGCATCTATGAACGACAGTAATTTAAAACCTGTAGAATTATCAACTAATTTGTCAATATTGGGGAGGGGATAATCATCTTTCAGGTAAGCCTGGTTGAGATCAGTATAATCAATGTACATGCGCCATTTTCCATTACTCTTTTTTCACAAGAACTACATTAGAAAGCCAGGTTGTGTACTGAGCTTCAGAAATAAAATTCGCCTCCAGGAGGTCTTTCACAGCCTGCTCAGCAGCCTCTGTTTTCTCTGGGGACTGTCGTCGCCTACACTGAGCAACTGCCTTAATGACAGGATTTATCATCAAATGATGGCAAGCTATCTCTGGGTCTAAGTTGGGCATCTCTGTTGTGCTCTAGGCAAACAAGTATGCATTCTCTCTGAGGCATGCCTTCAGCTATTTTTATGCCAAGTCAGAGAGGTCAGTGCTGATTTTGACTCCTCTAGATGGATCGTCGCCCAAGGGAATAATTTCAAACTCCCCTTCATGGATTAGGCGCACAGGGTGCGCGGGCTTCTTGCTTCTCATAGACGAGGAAAAGCTTTTTGTCTCGAGTATGAGGACTTTTCCTTTTCTCTTCTGTTCTCAGAGATCTTCCTTTGTGAACCTACTATCGAGGTTAATTGCATCGACGTGAGGTAATGGTGTGGCTCCTCAGAACTTCCAGACAGGGCAAATTTGCTGGTTGTTCTGGGTTGTTTGGTGATGGAGCTCAATCCTTTGGCAGCAGCTTCAAAACATCTTCTTACTGCCTGAATTCCCCTTGAAGGATGGCGACGAGTCCTTTCTTGGTGTAATACTTTATTTTCAGGTGCACCATGGAGGGTGTTATACCCCAAAATTTTCCCTCCCATATTCATCAACATTTCTCATCACAAGGCTCTTGGAACTCAAGATCAAGCTAGGGTTTGCTCTGCTCAAGACACCTCCTTGCACTGTTGACCTAAATTAGGGTTTGAGTTTGCACAGGGATATTTTGACCTACAATGCCCAAAGTGACTTTCATACTTCATGTTGGACTCACAAGTTTGTCCATACCAAGTTTCAAGCCTTGATTCAAATTTTTGCCTAGTCAATTGGACAGTTGACCTAGAAATCAACTGTATTGGGGAAAAAGTCAACTGTGGCCAATTGACAGTCAAACCTCATGAAATTTGACCCACATCAACATTATAAACTCATATGAACCATTTGATCAAGTTTAGATCACAATTCCACAAGAAATTTGATCAGATCACCAAAAGGGCAAAATGGTCATTTTTAGGGTTTTGACTGCACAAAGGCAATTCTTTGATTGTTTGACCTAACCAATGTCAAATCAAGCTCACACATGGACTCAAGGACTCAATGGCATTGTCTTGACCCATTCAACAAGTTCAAAAGATCTCAAATGCATAGGATTGACAAATGAATTTTTCAGTCAATTGATCAAAATTTGACTGTACACTGAAAAGTCAAACTTTGACTTTTTGGTCAAGATCAAGTGCCAAGAGTTATTTTTCATCAAGACATATCAAATTATGAAACTTGTTCATCAAGAAACCCAAAAATGCAAATTAGGGTTTAAAATGGAAAAATTTCATAACTTAGAAATTTTCTAAGTTATGAAATTTTCTTATTTTTTCCTAACTTTGTCCCACTTTTTCACAAAGATGCAAATGGATTCAAACAAAACTTGCAACATTAAAGTTGTAGTCCATCACAAAGTCTACAACTTTTATTCACAAAGTTTTCTCAAAATAAGCTCTCATCTCAAGTTATGATTTTTGGAACAAGGGTACCTAAAACTTTTAACTTAGAGAAAATTTGCCCTAATCTAGGCAGGATTTTGACCCATCTTCTTGGCCACTTTTCACATAGTTACACTTGGAGTTTCAAGTTGAATTTCAAAGATGGATTATATTAAATGTTCCAAGCTTTCCAAATTGTCCAAGAACTCCTCAAAAACCCTTGTGGTTAGAGAGAATCAAATGCTTGAAATTGGCAAAAACTCACTTTTGTCCATGACCAATACATGTTCATACCAATTTGCAAATCTGATCTAGCTAGCTTGGTTCACAATTACAGGCCTCAAAACCAGTTTGTACTCCATAATTTAATGCATATCCATTGAGTTAAGGTATTGTCTTGGTCATTAGGGCATTGTACACAAGATTAAACCCTAAATGGTAAAAGGTATATTGCCATTTTTGCAAAAGGTTACTTTATGTCAAAACACTAAGCATTGAGCCTTGAACAAAATCTGATACTGCAAACCAAATCCATGAAGGAGAGGGGCCAAGAGTGTTGTATGCAGGATGATAGGAGGGCCTGTACAAGGCTATAACATCACTTCCATTCTTTTGCTTCAAGTAGAAGAAACGTTGCAAATCATATGCCATCACACGCATCTGTTAAGACCAACTTACACAAACATTGTAGACAAGTTTTATACCTCCTAACAAGCCAGAAACACGACCCCTTCATCACTCAAACATCCTCATACTCAAAATCTCCATTTTTCTGCAAAACAGAGTCAGTTCTGCAAACTTCAAGCCATAGCCAAATTTCATCGTGCATTTTGCCCAAAGATACTTCAAACACCTTCCAACCAACATATCTAAGTTATCCAGATCATCCATTGCTAGTTGTAACACCTTTAACACACATTGCCATTTTTGTTTCAAAGCTTTGTAGGTTGAGTTCTGTGGCACGATTCAAGCTGTTTCAAAATAAACCAAGCATTGGAAAAGCTTCCTTGGACCTCAGGCAAGCTCAAAAGAAGCTCAAACACCCTTGAAAGTTGCTGCATTGGCCAACTCGAAGTCAACTGAAACAGGTATTTCATGGACTTCTATCTCTCTATTTAGGAATAGTTAGGCTTAGGTTTGTGAATGAAATATGTTGTACTCATAGCCCTGAAGCCATACATATGCTTAGTTTTCATTTACATTAATCGTGCTAAGAGAATTTCACTCATGAACTTTCTAAAAAAACTAGGTTAAGAATTAGGGCCAGAGAAATTCTCTCTGGTCTTTGAGAGTTAGCTTAAGTTTTTTATATGGTTGAATTCGTTGTTTGATGCTCTACAAGTTTCATGTTTTGAGTTTTGTCAAAAAATCAAAGAATCAAGAGATAGCCATTGATGTACAGAACGCGTGTTTTGTGAACAAGAGGAAGAAGATGAAGTCTGACTGGGTTGGGCCTGGTTGTTCTTTGCTTTTGACACCCCACTTTTCTGTTTACACCCCCTGGCCCATTTATTTGAATATTTGTCATTTTGATATTTTTATTTTTTATTCTGACTTTATTATTTTTTGTCCAAATATAAAAAATGCTAAAAAATTATTTTCTATATTTTTCATATTTTATTTGATATTTATTTTTATTTTACTAGTATAAACATGTAAATAATCTATTTTCTTTTTATTAAAACTTAAAGAATAATGTAAAAAAATATGCTTATTTTTATTTATTATTTTTATATACACTTAAAAAACATTTTTCTTGAATATACACATTTTTGTAAATAATTAATTTCTATTTTTATATATTTAATATATTTAATATAATAATATATATACTTATATACTTTATTTTGTTAAGTAATTAGAATAAAAAAACATAAAATAATACATTTTCATTTTTATTGATATTTTACACTAAAAATATCTTTTCTACAATATACTTTTATTTTTTGTATAAATTAATATATTATTGTATATAATTAATAAATAATGCTATTTATTTAAGAATTAGGGTTTTGCCCTAAATAACAAAATAATTAAAATTGACTTTTTTTATTTATTTACATTTCACATTAAAAAAATATCTTTACATACATTAAAACTTTTTGCATAATACATTTTATTTAAACATTTATTTATTGTATTTTTATTCAATTGTTGTACATTTAAATATTGCCTATACATTCGATTTGGTTGTAATAATCTAGAATTTAATTTCTTGTCAAATACCCCCAATTCAAATTTGTACCCCCCTTCCTATATCATGTTGTAATAGTGTAGCATTTAAATTCTCGCACATTTAAAAGCTTCCAATTATGCCATGCTTAGACCTAGGGATTATATGCAAATAAAATCAACAACTAGCTTGACCTAATCCAAGATAAACATGCATGAAAAACAAACACAATGCACACTTGCACCCCTAGGGTTACAATCCACTTGTTGCCTTCAAAAATGGGCCATGATTGCATGTCAAGTACTTTGGCAAAACAAAAACAAACAAAAAGATCATAGTCCCTCGATGACGCTATCTGAGTCGCCTAAACAAAATGATCAAGTCCCTCAAGAAAATTGCCAAAAATACTTGACACAATTGCTATCATGGTCTATACGATGACCCGCGCCTGTCCCGTTTAACATCCTAACACAAGGTTGTTCACCAAATACAATGGTGAAACAACACTGTTAAAAGGGTTAAAACATAAGAAAGATCTTTGAGTAAAATAGGGTAGATAGCTCTTAATTACTTGATCAAAAGCTTGCAAAAACATCTTTGCTATCTTCAAAACATATTTCACCACACAAATTTCAAAACCCTACTTTCAAACATTGGAAACTTTCAAAAGACAATACACCTTTGTATACATTCAAACAAGAATCATTACAAAGGTTGCCACAACGATGGCCTCTTTTCAAAACATCTTTTATAACCACACACAAAACACCATTTCAAACAATTGAAGAGCACCATTTCAAACAATTGAAAAGCAAAGCAAGTGATCTAAGCAAGTAACTAAGAGCCCATGAATAACCATGGATAGAAAGGGTGGTAATACCTTCCCTTTCTATAATCTACTCCCCGAACCCAAGAAAACATCTCAAAGGTCTTTCCTGTGCTTTTTGACCTTTCCTTAGGATAAAATAAAAAGTCGGTGGCGACTCTTGCTAAACCGAAACATTTGCGAACACAAACGCAAAACCTCAAGTCAGTTCTCCCACCGTATCACAGAACTGGAGACTCTGCTGGGGAAATGAGTGTAAAAGTGGAGTAACCTTAGGGCTTAGATCACCCTTTGCATGATCATTGTTTGCCTTGCTTTCTTTACATTTTGGTTCTCTTGTTTGGGATTGAAATCCTCCACCCGGATTTGGGAAACATTCATAGGTAAATAGCAATACATTGTGGAAATTGTGCGGGGTATACCGACACGGTTGAAGCAATAGCTATATTAGTGCGACATATTTGTGAGTACTGGTAGCCTTTGAGTCAATCAAAGAGAATACGGGGTCGCTGAGTGATGTCATGAAGCACTAATGAACTCTTAGAACCTTACTTGACCATCTTGGCCTTTTATTAGGGGTAGTGAGATGACCGGCTTTGGTGCAGTCCGAAGTTGGTAGATACTCGATACTACACTCATTGAGGGTTGTTTTCTTGGAATATTTTGATCACTAGTTAAGTGGCTAAACCAAAACAATGAACATAGAAAACAATCCAATGATATTGAGCTCCTTAGAACCCGGTTACTATTTATAGGACATGTTTGAGCCAACTAAACTCAAGAGGGTACTTACCTATGAAACCCCTGCAAGCCTAAAACTAGGGTTTTTGTGTGACTTGCTTGTACATGTGTTTGTGCATACATCATGAATATCATAAAGCATCATGTGAATCCACTAATCATTTCAAGGGTTTGGATCTTCATCTTTGTTCTTGTTTTGTAGGTCATGGAATCTCTTCGCAGGAAAACAATTCAAGCCAACCTTGTGAGAATCCCTCCTCAACTCAAGGAGCTTACTTCCAGGATTCTAGAGAATTCTCTCTTCAGTGAAAGACATGGTAGACTCCTCAACTTGGTCAACACCAACATTGAAGAAGACATGGTGAAAGTTCTCTTCCAGTTCTTTGACCCCCTACACCACTGTTTCACATTCCCTGATTACCAGCTAGTACCCACTTTGGAGGAATTTTCTCAACTCCTGAGAATTCCTATTCTTCATCAACTACCCTACAACGGTACGGAAAAAGAACCAAAACCTGAAGATGTTGCTCAAGCATTACACTTGCAACCATCTGACATCAAGGGACATTGGGAAACCAGAAGTGGTGTCAAGGGTTTCTTGGCAAAGTTTCTGTTTGAGAAGGCACAAGACTGCTGGAATTCTCTTGATCTACAAGCCTTTGAAGAGATTGTGGCACTCCTTATCTATGGGTTGGTCTTGTTCCCAAACCCTGATCAACTTATAGATGTGAATGCTGTCAAGATTTTCATATCCAGGAATCCCATACCTACATTGCTTGGGGACATCCTACACTCATTTTACACACGGACAATGAGGAAAAGAGGTGTTCTCATGTGCTGTACTCCTCTCCTAACAAGGTGGTTTATTTCTCACCTTCCACAATTAGTTCTGAAGAATGAGCAGGGTTTAAGGTGGTCACAACGGTTGATGACCCTCACATATTCTGATGTACATTGGTGTTCTCGGTCCAGAGAAAATGTCATCATCATTGATCATTGTGGGGAATTCCCTAATGTCCCACTACTTGGCATTAGATGAGGCATCACCTACAGCCCCTGTCTAGCTTTGAGACAGTTTGGATATGCTCGGAGGGATGGCCCTCATGACATGCTGATTCCGGACCTAGTTTTTGACTTCGACAATGATGCGCAAGGACTTCGAAAAAGGTTCATCAGAGCTTGGAGGATGCCTAACAAAGTGGATAGTAAGACACTAGGGCACAAGAATTCTATCCCCCTTGAGCCTTACCTCAAGTGGGTACGAACTCGCTCCCAGAATCTTATGATGCCATACCCTCACATTCTCCCCTTGATCAAAGAGCCTGTTATGGAAGGAGAGGTTCCATACACCATCCTACATCCTGACATGCCAACATCATGGGAAGAAATGCAAAAGAGTTGGATCCAACTCAAGGAAGAACGAGATATTTTTGAAGCCAGCTTCTATGCCAGTGAGAAGAAGGTTTTGGATCTTACCCGCCGACTTCACGAGGAGGAGACTCTCAACACTTACATTGCACCAAAGAGGATGCACAATGTCTTTTTACATTAAGAATTTTGTAATATTTCGCCCATGGGGCACTTATGTACTAACAATTTTTTTTTAATATGACGTGCGTTCTTTTTGTTTGCAACAAATTTGAATTCTTGAACCCTTGAATGCATTACATGAATAACATATCATTCATCATATGCATAAACATGTATTCACGCCAGGTTTCCTTATCTTTCTGTTGTTTATAACAGCAAGATGGATTTGGAGCAAACAGTAAAGGATCTGCAGGCACAAAATTCACAGTTCCAGCAACTCCTCATGACCTTGGCAAAGGGTCAAGAGGACCTCAAAGTTTTGTTGGAGAAGAATAAAGAGAAAAAGAAAAAGAGACCTGGAGTAGCCACTTTGGGAAGAAGATTTGAGCATCAGGCCAGGAGAGTTCTCGAGTTCCCCTCAATGTCTGACGAAGGGGCCGGTAAAGGGAAAGGGACTGCTGTACCTTCTGAATCTGAGGTTGAAGAGGAGGAAGAGGAAGAAGACGAAGACTACTCAGAACAACAGTATCCACCAGCGGATGATAAATATAAGAACCTTGAAGATAGACTGGCAGCTATGGAGTTGCAGAGGGTGCCCGAATTGGATTTTGAAGAACTAGTGCTGGTATCTGGGATTGTTATCCCTCCTAAATTCAAGGTGCCAACATTTGCCAAGTACGACGATCTGTCTTGCCCAAAGATGCACCTGAGGTCGTATGTCAGAAAAATCCAACCCCACTCATCCGATAAAGACCTCTGGGTACACTTTTTTCCAAGATAGCTTATCTGGCACGCAGTTAGACTGGTTTTATCAACTCGAGAGATCAGAGGTTCACAATTGGGAAGACTTGGCAGCTGCTTTTTATCGTCAGTATCAACACAATGCTGATTTGACGCCCACTCGTACTCAGTTACAAAGTATGGGGATGGCTTCCAATGAAGGGTTTAAAGAGTATGCCCAGAAGTGGTGTGATCTGGAGGGAAGTGTGCAGCCACCTCTGTCAGATAGGGAGTTAGTTGACATGTTTCTGGGGACCCTGTCTGGCCCCTTCTTCAACCATCTAATCGGGAGTTCTTCCGCGGGATTTACTGAACTTATTTTGACCGGCGAAAGGGTTGAGGCCGGTATTAAGAGTGGAAAGATTCAAAAGGATGCTTCCGCATCCACGGCTGTTAAGAAACCCTTCCCAGCCAAGAAAGAAGCATCTACTGTGTATCCTCATAAGGGACAGGGAAGAACTGAGCGCTGGATGACTGTAGGGCCTGTGATGATTCAAAACTCGTTAAATGATCAACCTCGTAGAAATCAGTCGAAACCTAATCAACAACGGGTGGAAAGGCCACAACGGCAGTTCACCCGCATCAACATGACATCCGCTCAGGTACTTCCTCATTTGTTGAAGCTGAATCTGACCAGTTTGAAGGAAGCGCCAAAGAACCCTAACACCTCCTCTCCATACTACCACTCCAATGCCAAGTGTGCTTACCATTCCGACAGTGCTGGGCACAATACCAATAATTGCTGGGAGCTTAAGAACAAAATCCAGGATCTGATTGATGCTAAGGAAGTAGAATTTGAGGCTCATGAGAAGCCCAATGTTATATCTGCTCCGATGCCCAAGCACGGCCACAATATTCATGATGTTATAGAGGACACTCATGTCATTGATATTGTTGACCTGTTGACGCCGTTACGTGTGATTAAAGAAAATTTGTTGAGAGCCGGGATCTTCCCTGGTTGTGGTAAAGACTGCTATTTTTGTTTGAACATACGAAGTGATTGCCCAATGTTGAAGTCAGGTGTCCAACGCCTGATGGATACCCAAGAGATACTTTTCCAGAAAACCCCTGTTGATACCTTCAATCCTGTTACTCCTGATAATTTTGCTACTTCAACCAACGATATTGCAATTATAACCATTTTCGACAATCCTCCCAAGGCTTGCAAATGGCCTATCAGAATTACACCTAACTCTGAATGTGTACCATTAAAGATCACCATGCCGGGACCCGTCCCGTACCAATCCAACAAAATGATACAATGGAACTATGGGGGAGAAATCTTCTACCATGGTATCAAACAAATCGAGACAGTCCAAGAGATTTCTGAAGAAGAAAACCCTGATGTAGGGAACATTGCAGGTACAAGCATGATAACCCGTAGTGGCCGGATCTTTTCTCCGGAGATTGCTCCCCCTCGAGCAGTTTTTGGACCCTTAAAAGCTTATGTACCTGTTGGACCATCTGTGCAAGGCCCAGTGATTGAAGAACTGGATACTCCTGAAATAAGACCATCTGCTGATACTATCGACAAGGGTAAGGGGATACTAGAAGTGCCTGTCAGGACGAAGGCCCATGTTGTGGTTATCCCCGAAACCACTCAGAAAGAAATGGATGAAATCTTGAAAATAATCAGAAAAAGTGACTACGACGTTGTGGAACAATTAGGGCAGACCCCTTTTAAAATCTCAATGTTGGCTCTTCTGCTCTGTTCTGAGGCCCACGCTAAGGCCCTGATCAAATTCTTGAAGGCGAAACATGTTCCCCAAGAGACTCCGACTGACCAGTTCCAAGAATGTGTGTCCAGTCTTACTACTGATAATGACCTTGGCTTTTCCGATGCTGACTTAACTCCAAAAGGAAGAAAACACAACGATGCACTACATGTCTCAGTTGAATGCAGGGGAACCACCCTCGCCCATGTCTTAGTTGATACTGGTTCTTCCTTGAATGTGCTGCCAAAGAAAGCCTTAGACCATTTGGACTGCGAAGGACTGACTCTCAAACCTAGTAACATCGTTGTTAGGGCTTTTGATGGTTCCAAGAGAATGGTTCATGGAGAGGTTGACATTCCTATCAAAGTAG
The DNA here is from genome assembly GCA_948472305.1 of Vicia faba. Classification (NCBI taxonomy): domain Eukaryota; kingdom Viridiplantae; phylum Streptophyta; class Magnoliopsida; order Fabales; family Fabaceae; genus Vicia; species Vicia faba. The sequence continues at coordinate 248,796,224 of OX451740.1, read as the reverse complement.
GCACATAAGTTTTTGATTCCACCTTCTACGTGATGGACATCCGTCCGTCATATTCGTGCTTGTTAGGAAGACCGTGGATCCATTATGTCGGGGCAGTTACCTCCTCTTTGCACCAGATGCTGAAATATCCTGTTAAGGGTAAAATTATAACGGTGCACGGCGAGGAAGAGTACATGATAAGTCATCTCAATTCCTTTCGCTACGCGGAGTTGGATGGCGAGTTCATCGAAACGCCTTTCCAGCATTTCGAGGAAGTGTCTCCTGAGGTAGCAGTTGCGAAGACAGTGGTTGAGGTGCCTATCATTCCCAAGCGTGTATCTAGGATGGCATCTCTCAAAGACGCAGAAGCGGTGATTAAAGAAGGGAAGAGTACAGTATGGGGACAATTGTCTGACTTTCCCCATAAGACAGACAAGTTTGGGTTAGGGTTTACTGCTGCAGGACAAAAGGCAATGGGTCGCTCCAAGGTTGGAGGACCACCCGTCAAGATCTCACACCATGGAATCAATGCTGTAGAAGATGAAGATGGAGAGAGCCACTTTGAAGATTGGATCTTTCCGACCATCGAAGGGGGTTTGAACAACTGGGAAGCAAAGGATTTTGTTCCCATCACCTTTATCAACCAGTAATTTTATCTTTGAACAATTTCCCATTTTTATGGTCTGTAATAACTAAAACAATTCGCACACTATTTTCACCTCATGCCTTGCCCGGGGCATGTAGGTCCATTTGTAAGGGTTTGATTTTCTTCATAATCATATGCCATGTTTTAATGAATCATTGGACGTTTTTCATCTATAAATTATTGTGTTCATTTTTCTCTCCTTTTGCATTTTTGTTTGTTTAAGGATGGCTATCCCTTACACACACCCACACTCACAAATGCAGGTACCCATCTATTGTACCCCAAAATTTGTCCTCCCATATTTCTCAAAACATTTCAAGAAAGATTCACAAGTCCAACCCGATGCGTCATATTCAGGTGTTCTTTCGCCAGGATATCACTGATAACGTATTCTCAAATTCAGGTTCGGATCAAGATTCATTTCTTTAAAGAAGGTATCCGAATGTGTGAGTTTTCTCGAAGAAATATAGTGAAAAAGTGTGCTGAAAGTGCAGTTTTTATTCGCTAAAAAATTCATAACTTGAAGTTAGTGGCTTGTTTTGAACCCCTTCCGGTGGCCAAAATTCCGTCTTGACGTCATCTATGTTTTCATCTCTCACGGATGGAAGCCAATTTCGATCAGAAGGTCTTCAAAAATATGGATTTATCAAGTATTTTCGTACAGAAAATTTGTAACAGAAGTTTATTTGCATCATGTTCAGAAAATCATAACTTGGTCGATTTTCATCGTATCGAGCTGGTTCCGGTGCCAAAATTTCATAAATTGAGTTGGCTAAGCTTTCAAATAAGGTATTGAGTTCGAACGGTATGCAAAAGGTCTTCGTTTTTTGCACAGAGCACGCGTGACGCGCCGAAAATCCTGAATGCTGAATATTATTTCATCTGGACCGAAACTTTGAAAATTCATAACTCGGTCAATTTTTATCGGATTGAGCTCATATTTTTACACAAGGTCACTGGTTCATAGATCTATAACTTTGCTTCAAAAGTTGAGACCGGATTATGCTCCGATCAATACCAGTTTTTTATTGAAGAACGTGTCAGAGTCGACACTGAAGCCCAAAATAAGTTTGTCTTAGCTGAAACTTCAAAAATTCATAACTAATTCACCGTTTATCCGATTGAGCCGATTTTCAGACAGGAGTTAGTTCTCGATGTCGGCTACATTTTGTTTTCACATTTCAACTTCAAAAATTTCACTTAAGCCCCTGCGATTTAGCCTGCAACGTCAAGAATTCAAGTGAACATTGGAGGCCCAATTACACATTCAAAGCCCATTTTCTTTGCTCTAATTTCCATTATATAATCTCATTCTTTTAACACAAACAAGAGGAGAAAAAAAACCCTTGCCACAACGCTGTCAGAATATCAAATTCTTTCAAGAACCCTAAAACCTTGAAATCCTTATTACAAATCCCTCTCTCACTGCAAACAAGCCATCCCGGTTACAAACCAACATCTCACTACAAACAAGCCATCCCGGTTACAAACCAACATCTCACTACTTCTCCAGTAAGGGTAAGGCTGGCTTGATCTCCATGATCAAAAGGCATAAAAGCATTCATATCACTACTTCTCCAAGGGTAAGGTTGATTTGATCTCCATGATCAAAAGGGTATAATCATTCATACATGTCATATTGGGCCTAAACATTAAATTTCTTCATATATTGGCTTTATTTGTATTTTATGATATATAGTAATTTATTTAATGTTTTCATGAGATTCAACACTGCAGATTTAGACAGGATTCCATGCAGGTTCATTAAGAAACATTGAGGCCAAAACACAAATGGCCAAAACAAAACAGCTTACACATGACACTAATACATGACGAGGCAGACATCCTGAGAAGGTTAAGGAACGTTGAGGCCAGAACACAAATGGCGAAAAGCCAAAACACAAATGGTCAAAACAGAATAGCTTACACATGATACGAATATCTTACACATGACACCAATAGTGGTTGCACCCTAAAATCAGGTCCATTTCCCACCCTTTATTTCCTTTTTCTATATTTTTCTTTAAGTAATTTATTTATTTTTACTAACAATTAATTAATTTTCTTTTTCATCAAAAAATCACAAAAATATTTTTATGTCCAAATAAACTTAGAATTTTATTTTTTATCAATAAATATTAATTAATTTAATTAGGTTAATCTTAGATAACTTTCATTTATTTTATAAATAATTTAAAATTAATTAGAATAAATAGGCTTTATTACTAACTTAATTATTTTATTTCTTTCCTAAAATAACAAAAACCCAAAAATATGTTTTATTAAAATTAATTCATCACTTTATTTTTGTAAATAAATACTAATTTAATTAATTTAGTTTAATTAGGTTTAACTTTCAATATTTTTTGCAATATTTAAAATCAATGTAGAATATTAGGTTTTACTAACTTTAAACAATTTATTTTTTTTATTTCTTTAAATATCCAAAAATCCAAAAATATTTTCATTAATTAATTAATTTATTAATTTAAACTTAACTTAATTCCCTTTTAATCCAAAATAAACCAAAAACATGCTTTCTTTCAAAAAGGGTCAAAACCTTAAGAATGTATTCAATTTAATTTCTTGCACGCGATCCATTTTTCCATATTATTGTACTTGCTTCCGGAATGTAATAACTTTAAATAGGATTTTATTTTACCGCTTTATTTTACTTTCCGTAATTTAAATTAAAGGGTTGTTTTTGACGATGTAAATACCCGACGCCTTGTAATAGTTTAGATTTAATTTCCGCAATTTAAATTCTGCAACTATACACTGTTAGATGTTTGATAATAGGGAATGCATGAAAAGATCGAATGTATGAACTTAAAATAAACATAGCTCACCCATGACATGTACAAAGATAAAATTAACCGAAATAACACACTCGCACATGCGCACTCTTAGGGTACACCTCGCTTGGTTGCCTTTGAACGTGGTCATTGAGTATAGGAAGTTTTAGAGGTCGCCCTCTTGTCCAAAGATCATAGTTGCCTCGAAACGGTTGCCTCGGAAAAATGATCTAAGACATTAGGGTTACCGCTAAGGCATCCTAACATTGCTTTAGTGACCACACGTCCCTTAATTGAATTGACCCGAAAACTCCAACGATGATGCTACCTACTCATCAATAGTGGGCTAGCATTGTCCAAAGGATATTAGCACAGTTTAATTCCCTTTTCGAGTAGGTAGATGGTTCTTAAGTACTTGCTCTTTTTAAAACAAAACAAAACTTTTCGCACTTACACTCCTTTCAAACAAAGACTTTTTTCAAACCCACAAACACAAAGGAAATCAAATTTTGAAAACACAATGAGCAAGTACCTAAGAGCCCGTGGATAACCACTGATAGAAAGGGTGCTAACACCTTCCCTTTCTATAATCTACCTCCCGAACCCGAGAAATATCTCAAAAAGGAATTTTTCTGTGCTTTTGTCCTTTCCTTGTTGGATAAAATAAAAGACGGTGGCGACTCTTGCTTACTGCGATATTTTGTGAAAACAAACGCAAACGCGAACCAGCATTCCAAACAGTCAGTTCTTTCCCACCGATCACAGAACTGGCGACTCTGCTGGGGATGCTCTAATAAGTGAGGTGTACCTTAGGATTAGATCATTGTGTTTTCAATTGTATGCTTTGTATGATTTACATTTGTGGGCTTGTATCGGAGTTCTATAGATCCTAACCCGGATCTGGGGATACCCTTTAGGTAAGTAGCAATAAACTGTGAGGGAACTATCCGGCGTAGACCGACACGGTTGAAGCAGTAGCTACATTGGTGTGGCACTTTAGTCTGTACCGATACCCCTTGTGTTGGAACAAGGAGAATATGGGTCTTCTAAGGGGTCATTAAGCACCAATTGACCTTAGAACCTTAAATTGACCAACTTGGCCATAGAACAGTAGCAGTATGCTACACTCATTGAGACTAAACTCTCGCGATGATTCCGGTTGCAAGAAAAGGTTGCTAAACTGGAATTATGACCGATCGAGGGTAGTCAGTGATATTGAGATCCTCTAGAACCCAATTACTATTTTTAGGACATGTTTAAACCAACTAAGCTGAAAGAGGGTAATACCTAAACTCCATGCCAGCCTAAACTTAAGGTTATTTGTGTGACTTGTGTGCCTTCAAACTTGAACTACTTGCACATTCTTGTTATCTGACAACATGAGTTCCTTGCAGGTTTTGTTTACAGTCCTTATCCAATAATTTGGATTTATTGCAGGGTTACTTACATCGCTTCACACTTCTGCTTAAACGCATAACATACACATCATAACATCATGCCTTAACATTTCCTTAACCATTTCAAGGATCTCAAGGGTTTGTGATGCAGGTTATGGTAAATCAAATGTCTAGCAAGGGGCAAAGGGGATTTATTTTCCTCTAGCCAAGGTTGTCTAGAGGTCAAAACACGATAACTTGAGTCAGGGGCTATGACCCACTCGATATGGTGAGCTTGACTCTTGAAGAAGGACTCTTAACAACATGAAGTTTCTTCAATCAAAGCTGCGAAATTCAAATTCTAATAAGTTTCTTGTTTACCCCGCGGGATCCTTGAAAACATTGCATACATACATATCATTGCATAACAGGTCTCCCAGTACAGGTCACTCATGTTCTCGCTGTTTATTTCAACAATGACTCTCCTACAAGACAACCAAGATCTCCAGGCTCAAAACGCTCAACTTCAAGAAATGTTCTTGAACCTATCCCAGGGGCAGGAAGAAATAAAAGCTCTCCTCACAAGGGGCTTAGTCCTAGGGAATCCAGGCGGCATCAGGAATGATCAGTTGGAAGGGCTACAAATTGAGTTGGCAACAATGAAGATCCAGATGATGGGACAGCTGGTGGGCCAGATGGCTCTCATTCAAGACCTGGCTCAAAGAGAAGAAGAGCTCAGGGTCCTCGTCAACAAACTAGTTCAAAATAACCAAGTGGGGCAAATAACTAGGGTTGAAGATCAAGTCATCATTCAACCTCCTTTGAGACAAGAATACAAGGGAAAAGCTCCCTAGCTTGCTTCAGGGTCACAAGCCCAGCAACAACCTCGCCAGCGTCAACGGGGTAATCGGCGTAAGCAAAATACATCTGGAAGACATTTCTCTGAGACTTATATACCATCATCTCTAATACTGAAACGCTTGTTAGAGGTCAATCTGATTCCTTTAAAGGATCCTCTCCGGAATCCCAATACCTCTGCTCCTGGCTATCACCCCGATGCATTTTGTGTATACCACTCCTATAGTCCTGGACATGACACCGACGACTGTTGGGCTTTGAAAAACAAGATCCAAGACTTGATTGACAGAAGAGTGCTGGAATTCATGCCGGATGGCGAGATGAAAATCTTCCGCTGAGGGTTCTCCTCCTAAAATGACTAGTTCGAACTAAGAGGCTTTTGCTCATTAGAATTTTCAAGCTGTAATTTTCTTTTGACTATTCGAACATTTATTAATGTCAAACTTTATTACTTTACCAATGCATTGCATATGTCTGTTTTGAATCAATCCATTCGTATTTCACTATATTTAAATTGCTTTCATTTTTTATGATGATCAACTCTTGATTAAAAAAAACTCTAAGCCTTTAGAGAGAGGATGACGAAAATGATATCAAAATCTCTACAATATGCTTTTGAACAGACCCCGCTGACGAGGTACAAACATTGTTTCAAATCCTAAACAGTGGAGTTATAAGGAAGATAATCCCTAGTCAACCCTTTTGATCCAAAGAAGTTGGAGTTTTTCTTTTCACAAATTAAAATCCTTAATCACAACCTGGGGCAGGGTAGTTTTCTCAGTTGATCCGGGTGCATAATGAATGGCATCAAAGAAGTCCTTCCGAAACAAAAGACGGTGTTGGTTCCGTATAACCGTAAGGACAGGCAGTCATTATCTCTCAAAAATAAAAGCCCATCAAGTCAAAACCTATGAAGGAGACTTAAGAAAAACTGGGGCATCCCGCTGACTGTAATTACAAAAGAAACAGTTCAGGCAAAAGACAGGGATAATAAAATCAAAAAGAAAGAGAACCTGCAAACTCTCAACAAAATGACTTCCTGTTCAAAATAAATTGTCAGTATCCAAACCATCACTGGTATATCAGAGCAAAGACTCAAACAAGATCTAATGCACGATTAGTTGAGTTTAGGATCGAAGAACATCACGAAGAACGGGTGGGTACAAATAAAATTTGAGCCTTTATCCCTTGTTTCTTAAACCGTGAACCAGGCTACGTTATAACCCTTAAAAGTCCTAGCTGAAGCATGGGTTAGTTCGAAAGCATACTGTTACAAAAGGTATTCTGACTCCTGTAGGGCTTGTTGTAAACCCTGAGTTGACGTCACATTTTACAAAATTTTCCTATCTTACTGAAAAAATGCATTTTAAAAAACTTCAAGACAGACATAAGCTTTGCATTCTTAAAATAACATTGTTTGCATATGACTATTTGCTCAACAGCTGAGAAATTCGCACGACGAATATCTAGTGAACAAAAACCTTCTCAATAAATGGATCACCTCAAGTGGAAAAACACTTCCAATCAAGGGGCACGACATGATCATTATCCATCATCTGGGGCAGTCAAGTCAAGATTCAAGGAATCTCTCAAAATGCCAAATAGCCAGGGGCAAATCTCCATCAGAATCAATTGGGGCATTGGACATGAATTCCAGCAACGAATCTTGCATGATCAAACGAAGATCTTCTGGTAGTATGGCAACACAAAACTACCGACAGTGACACCTCTCTGCATCCTGAGGGCATGGACATAGTCAGAAAATACCGCGCGTGAATCAAAGACCCGCTAGGTTGACTGGCCTAGGCAAAAATAAGGGCTTCCCGGCGAACCAAAAGGATTCGGGAAAAAATAAGGGATGAAAATGAAAAATTTGTACACCCGGCAAGTCGAAAACCTGAAAAGACGGCTTGGGCAAAAAAGGGTATCCCGGTGAACTGAAAACCCGAAAGGGAGTTCCAGGAAAAAATTAGGGATCAAAGCGTACGACTATGTCTCGTCATCTCGTCACTGGCCTACCAGAAGAAGACTTGTCATTTTGACCGAAAGATACCAAGCACCTCATAGGTGGGGATAATACTCGATCCACAGGGCCTCCACAGACACCTTCTCCCGTAGAAACAGGGGCAATAAGAATTGCCCGAACTGTACAAGTTGCTCTGTCCACCAGGTACCAAGATAGATTCAGCTGAAGGATATGGCTAAGATACCTCCACTCCCTGCAGGGTAAGACAGTGATAATAGCTCTCTCAGCTGAAACTGGCAACCATGAACGAATCAACAATACTCTCCTCAAGCAGAGTTAATCCACCATGAAGCGCTAAAAAGGTTTGGTATCCCCAGAAGGTCTTAATATTCTTCAATGGAGTATAAAGACATCCCCCAGCAACTGAAAAATCATCCCCAACGAAGTCCTTTCTTTCCCCAAACAGGAGTTCAATCCTTAACAGATCTAATATCACCAGCAACGGTAATCCATCCCCAATGGAGGTCATCATTAAAATCCCCAACAGAGCTTATCAACGGAATCCCCAGCGGAGTTTATCGTTAAAATCTTCAGCAGAACATCTCTTCCCCACAGAGTAATTTCCCTCGGAATAATCTCCTCATCAGTTTATTCCCCAACAGAGTTATCCTCTCCTGCAAGTTTATCACCTTCGTTCATCATCCCCAGCGGAAGCGAAGCATTCAACTTTATTCTCCAGCAGCTCCGGGATTTATTTTCCCCAGCTAAAACATTACATGTCCATACATCATGATACATGCATATACGCGTCATACCATACAATCTCATTTATTTTGAGAACATCATTGCCTGATACATATCATGCATTACCTTTCAGGAAAGATACAATCAAAATTCAAGTTATGAAGCCCGGGTATGACCGGATAATATCTCGATTTCTACAACATATTGTGAAGCTCGGATTACGATCAGACAACAATATCAGACTACCGCGGAGCCTGGATTACGACCAGATAGTGATATCTCTCAAAAGTAAGTTATGAAGCCCGGAGAACGACCGGATAATAGTTTATTCCCCAGTGAGCCATAAAGCCCGGATTACGACCGGATAGCAGCTCAGTAAGCACCATGAAGCCTGGATTCGACCAGATAGTGGTATATCATAAACACAAGCCGTGAAGCCCGGATCACGACCGGATAACAGCTCAGCAAGTTATTGTGAAGCCTGGATTACGACCAGAAAGCAATACAAGACCATGAAGCCTGGATTACGACCAGATAACGGTAGAAGATGTTGTGAAGACTGGATTACGACCAGATAGCAACCAAAAGTACTACGAAGCCTGGATTTCGACCAGATAGTGGTATGATACATCGTGAAGCCTGGATTATGACCAGATAGCATTAAGGGACACTGTGAAGCTTGGGTTACAACCAAATAACAGTTTACCCAGCCAGTTACTATGAAGCCCGGATTTGATCGGATACTAGTAAACCCAACAATCAAAGGGAAGCCCGGATGCGACCGGATAACCACTCGATTTGTTCTGAAGCCTGGATTGCGACCAGATAAGAAGTGAGGTATTATGAAGACTGGATTTGACCAGATAGCAGTACATGGCACCATGAAGCCTAGATTCGACCAGATAATGGTATAACACATCGTGAAGCCTGGATCACGACCAGATAGCGGTACAAGACACTATGAAGCTTGGATTCAGACCAAATAGCAGTTTACATGGACAGTTAGTAAGAAGCCCGGAGTCGGCTGGATATTAGTGTGCCCTAAATTCAAGTTGAAGCCTGGATGCGACCGGATAACCACTTGATTTATTCTGAAGCCTGGATTTCGACCAGATAAGAAGTGAGGTATTGCAAAGCCTGGATTACGACCGAATAGCAAGTTTGATCTCATCTCCCCAGTAAGTCACTGTAAAACCTGGATTACGACCAGATAGCAGTCGGTCTTATCACTATGAAGTCTGGGTTGCGACCAGATAGTAGTTCACTCTCACCTCTTCAACAGAGATGATTCCTCAGTAGAATAACGGATGACCGAAGCTCCTAAAATTCAACATAGATGATTCCCCAGTAGAATAACGGACGACCGAAGCTCCTAAAGTTCTATTTCTCCTAAGATAAAGAACAGCATTCCCCAGCAGCATCTTCCTCAACAACAGGTATATAAGCTCTCGCTAAGGAATCTCTTATGCGATCGACACTCTTTCGGATGGCATCTTAAAGCCCATCTCCCATCATCAATCTCCAAATGGCATCTGTAAGCCCATCCCCAATATCACAAGACAAATACTACTTCATGCGAGTGCAAATTTATGGGCACTCTAGTGTTCAATCATCTTCCACCTTCGGATCACGAAAGGCCCGAACGCCAATCTATATCCTCAGGTTTAAGAAGATTGAACAGGGGCAACTGTTGTACCCCAAAATTTGCCCTCCCATATTTCTCAAAACATTTCAAGAAAGATTCACAAGTCCAACCCGGCGCGTCATATTCAGGTGTTCTTTCGCCAGGATATCTCTGATAACGTATTCTCAAATTCAGGTTCGGCTCAAGAGTCAATTATTTAAAGAAGGTATTCGAATGTGTGAGTTTTCTCGAAGAAATATGGTGAAAAAGTGTGCTGAAAGTGCAGTTTTTACGCGCTAAAAAATTCATAACATGAAGATCGTGGCTCGTTTTGAACCCGTTCCGGTGGCCAAAATTCCGTCTTGACGTCATCTATGTTTTCATCGCTCACGGCTGGAAGCCAATTTCGATCAGAAGGTCTTCAAAAATGTGGATTTATCAAGTATTTACGTACATAAAATTTGTGACAGAAGTTTATTTGCGTCATGTTCAGAAAATCATAACTTGATCGATTTTCATCGTATCGAGCTGGTTCCGGTGCCAAAATTTCACAAATTGAGTTGGCTAAGTTTTCACAGAAGGTATTGAGTTCGAACGGTATCCAAAAGGTCTTCGTTTTTTGCTCAGAGCACGCGTGACGCGCCGAAAATCCTGAATGCTGAATATTATTTCATCTGGGCCGAAACTTCGAAAATTCATAACTCGGTCAATTTTTATCGGATTGGGCTCATATTTTTACACAAGGTCACTGACTCATAGATCTACAACTTTTCTTCAAAAGTAGAGACCGGATTATGCTCCGATCAATACCAGTTTTTTATTGAACAACGTGTCAGAGTCGACACTGGAGCCCAAAATAAGTTTGTCTGAGCTGAAACTTCAAAAATTCATAACTAATTCACCTTTTATCCGATTGAGCCGATTTTTAGGACAGGAGTTAGTTCTCGATGTCGGCTATATTTTGTTTTCACATTTCAACCTCAAAAATTGCATTTAAGCCCCTGCGATTTAGCCTGCAACGTCACGAATTCAAGTGAACATTGGAGGCCCAATTGCACATTCAAAACCCATTTTCTTTGCTCTAATTTCCATTATATAATCTCATTCTTTTCACACAAACAAGAGGAGAAAAAAAACCCTTGCCACAACGCTGTCAGAATATCAAATTCTTTCAAGAACCCTAAAACCTTGAAATCCTTATTACAAATCCCTCTCTCACTACAAACAAGCCATCCCGGTTACAAACCAACATCTCACTACAAACAAGTCATCCCGGTTATAAACCAACATCTCACTACTTCTCCAGTAAGGGTAAGGATGGCTTGATCTCCATGATCAAAAGGCATAAAAGCATTCATATCACTACTTCTCCAAGGGTAAGGTTGATTTGATCTCCATAATCAAAAGGGTATAATCATTCATACATGTCATATTGGGCCTAAACATTAAATTTCTTTATATATTGGCTTTATTTGTATTTTATGATATATATAGTAATTTATTTAATGTTTTCATGAGATTCAACACAAAAGATTTAGACAGGATCCCATGCAGGTTCATTAAGGAACGTTGAGGCCAAAACACAAATGGCCAAAAGCCAAAACACAACACAAATGGCCAAAACAAAACAGCTTACACATGACACCAATACATGGCGAGGCAGACATCCTGAGAAGGTTAAGGAACGTTGAGGCCATGACACAAATGGCCAGAAGCCAAAACACAAATGGCCAAAACAGAATAGCTTACACATGACACCAATAGCAGTTGCACCCTAAAATCAGGTCTATTTCTCACCCTTTATTTCCTTTTTCTATATTTTTCTTTAAGTAATTTATTTATTTTTACTAACAATTAATTAATTTTCTTTTTCATCAAAATATCACAAATATTTTTATGTCCAAATAAACTTAGAATTTTATTTTTTATCAATAAATATTAATTAATTTAATTAGGTTAATTTTAGATAACTTTCATTTATTTTGTAAATAATTTAAAATTAATTAGAATAAATAGGCTTTATTACTAACTTAATTATTTTATTTCTTTCCTAAAATATCAAAAACCAAAAATTATGTTTTATTAAAATTAATTCATCACTTTATTTTTGTAAATAAATACTAATTTAATTAATTTAGTTTAATTAGGTTTAACTTTCAATATTTTTTGCAATATTTAAAATCAATGAAGAATATTAGGTTTTACTAACTTTAAAGAATTTATTTTTTTTATTTCTTTAAATATCCAAAAATCCAAAAATATTTTCATTAATTAATTAATTTATTAATTTAATTGTTAACTTAACTTAATTCCTTTTTAATCCAATATAAACCAAAAACATGCTTTCTTTCAAAAAGGGTCAAAACCCTAAGAATGCATTCGATTTAATTTCTTGCACGCCATCCATTTTTCCATATTATTGTACTTGCTTCCGGAATGTAATAACTTTAAATAGGACTTTATTTTACCGTTTTATTTTACTTTCCGCAATTTAAATTAAAGGGTTGTTTTTGGCGATGTAAATACCCGACGCCTTGTAATAGTTTAGATTTAATTTCTGCAATTTAAATTTTGCAACTATACACTTTTAGATGTTTGATAATAGGGAATACATGACAAGATCGAATGTATGAACTTAAAATCAACATAGCTCACCCATGACATGTACAAAGATAAAATTAACCGAAATAACACACTCGCACATGCGCACTCTTAGGGTACACCTCGCTTGGTTGCCTTTGAACGTGGTCATTGAGTATAGGAAGTTTTAGAGGTCTCCCTATTGTCCAAAGATCATAGTTGCCTCGAAACGGTTGCCTCGGAAAAATGATCTAAGACATTAGGGTTACCGCTAAGGCATCCTAACATTGCTTTAGTGACCACACGTCCCTTAATTGAATTGACCCGAAAACTCCAACGATGATGCTACCTACTCATCAATAGTGGGCTAGCATTGTCCAAAGGATATTAGCACAGTTTAATTCCCTTTTCGAGTAGGTAGATGGTTCTTAAGTACTTGCTCTTTTTAAAACAAAACAAAACTTTTCACACTTACACTCCTTTCAAACAAAGACTTTTTTCAAATCCACAAACACAAAGGAAAGCAAATTTTGAAAACACAATGAGAAAGTACCTAAGAGCCCGTGGATAACCACGGATAGAAAGGGTGCTAACACCTTCCCTTTCTATAATCTACCTCCCGAACCCGAGAAATATCTCAAAAAGGAATTTTTCTATGCTTTTGTCCTTTCCTTGTTGGATAAAATAAAAGACGGTGACGACTCTTGCTTACCGCGACATTTTGCAAAAACAAACACAAACGCGAACCAGCATTCTAAACAGTTAGTTCTTTCCCACCGATCACACCATCCATTCCGGATTCCATGGGCAACTATTCTGCTTTAGCCTTCGATAACTCCGAAGATTTGGTCAATCGTGCTGAGTACGAAGTTGACGAAGATTGTGAAGTGCCAGGAGAGTTAGCCAGACTTCTACAACAAGAAGAGAGGGCCATTCTGCCTCATGAAGAGTTGCTAGAAACCATCAACTTGGGGATAGAGGAAGACCAGAAGGAAGTAAAAGTTGGTGCCAACTTGGAACCAAATGTCAAGGAGTGCTTAGTGCAATTGTTGAATGATTATGTTGAAATCTTCGCCTGGTCTTATGAAGACATGCCATGGTTAAACACAAATATCGTGGTTCACCGTCTCCCTACAAGAGAAGACTGTCCACCGATCAAGCAAAAGGTGCGCCAAATGAGGCCTGACATGTTTGAGAAAATCAAGGCTGAAGTAATGAAGCAATTCAACGCTGGCTTTCTGGCTGTTACTTCCTATCCATAATGGGTTGCTAACATTGTGCCCGTGCCTAAGAAGGACGGCAAAGTCAGAATGTGTGTGGACTATCGGGATTTAAACAGGGCTAGCCCTAAAGACGATTTTCCCCTACCACACATCGACATTTTGGTTGACAATACAGCTCAGCACAAAGTATTTTCCTTCATGGATGGATTCTCGGGATACAACTAGATCAAAATGGCCCCCGAGGACATGGAGAAAACTACTTTTGTCACGCAATGAGGTACCTTCTGCTACAAAGTAATGCCATTTGGACTGAAGAATGCAGGGGAAACCTATCAACGCGCCATGGTAGCTTTGTTTCATGATATGATACATCATGAGATTGAATTTTACGTAGACGACATGATAGCTCGATCACAGACAGAAGAAGAACACCTTGATCATTTGCAGAAGTTGTTTGCTAGGTTGAAGGAGTATAAGCTCAGATTAAACCCAAGCAAGTGCACTTTTGGGGTTAGGTCTGGTAAACTTTTGGGATTTATTGTTAGCAACAAAGGCATTGAAGTTGATCCAGCTAAAGTAAAGGATATACAAGAAATGCCTGCCCCCCGTACTGAAAAGGAGGTTAGAGGATTTTTGGGACGCTTGAACTATATTGCGAGGTTCATCTCTCACCTGACATCTACCTGTGAGCCAATTTTCAAACTGCTGAAGAAAGATCAGGTAGTTGAATGGAACAATGATTGTCAAGTTTCTTTTGATAAGATCAAGGAGTATTTACTAGAACCTCCTATTCTGATGCTACCCGTCGAAGGAAGGCCATTAATCATGTATCTGACTGTTTTTGATAACTCAATGGGGTGCGCGCTGGGCCAACATGACGAGTCTGGCCGAAAAGAGCATGCCATTTATTACCTTAACAAAAAGTTTACCGACTGTGAGACTCGCTACTCACTGCTCAAGAAAACTTGCTGCACTTTGGTATGCGCTGCTCGCCGGCTAAGGCAGTATATGTTGACTCACACCACTTTGCTGATTTCCAAAATGGATCCAATCAAGTATATATTCGAGAAGCCTACTTTATCTGGAAGAATCGCTAGATGGCAAATGATCCTGACAGAGTATGATATCCAGTATACTACCCAAAAAGCTATAAAGGGGAGTGTACTAGCTGACCATCTAGCTCATCAAGCCGTCAAAGATTACCAATCTATGAGATTCGACTTCCCTGACGAGGACATCATGACATTGGACAATATTGAAGGTAACGGACCGTATGACGGACCTGAACAAGGATCCCGATGGACCCTGTACTTTGATGGTGCTTCAAATTCACTTGGCAACGGTATCGGTGCGGTACTCATTTCTCCGGAAGGTTGCCATACACTCTTCACTGCCCGACTTTGTTTCAGCTGTACCAACAACATGGCCGAATATGAAGCTTGCATCTTTGGTCTCAAGGTTGCTATAGACTTGGGAATCAAATCTTTGGTCGTCATTGGGGACTCGGCTTTGGTTATCAGTCAAGTCAAAGAAGAGTGGGACACTAAACATCCTAATCTTATCCCATACAAAGAACATGTCCTGACGTTGTTGCCTCATTTCGAGCAGATTACTTTCGAGCACTTCCCGCGAGAAGAAAATCAGCTAGCGGATGCTCTGGCTATAATGTCTTCCATGTTTAAACTCAATTGGGATAACGAGGCTCCCCGAATTACCATTGAGCGAATGGACGAACCTGCACACTGTCATGAGATTAATACCGAGGAAGTAGTGGAACAACCCTGGTTTCATGAAATCAAAAGGTATCTCCAGACTAGAGAATACCCCGAAGGAGCTTCCGTCAATGACAAAAAGTTCTTAAGGAGATTTTCCGCCAAGTTCTTCCTCAGCAATGGCATCCTTTATAAGCGCAACCATGATTGTGTTTTACTTCGTTGTGTGGACAAAGCTGAAGCAGAGTTGATCATGACCGAGATACATAGTGGCACATTTGGCACCCACTTGAGCGGACATACGATGGCTAAAAAGATTCTAAGGGCAGGCTACTACTGGTCTACCATGGAAGCTGACTGTCATCAACATTCCTGCACCTGCCACAAATGCCAAGTCTACATCGACAAGGTAGATATTCCTCCTGTTCCTCTCAATGTTCTGACAGCTCCTTGGCCATTCGCAATGTGGGGCATTGACATGATTGGAGAGATCAAGCCCACGACATCCAATGGATATCGCTTCATCTTGGTCGCTATTGACTATTTTACCAAATGGGTCAAAGCAGCTTCCTTTGCCTCAGTTACAAAGAATGTGGTTGCCCGCTTCATCAAGCAGAACCTCATATGTCGGTACGGTGTCCCCGACAGAATCATCACAGACAAGGGTACAAATTTGAACAACACTATGATCACCGCTCTATGCGAACAATTCAAGATTTATCATCACAATTCATCTCCCTATCGGTCGAAGATGAACGGTGATGTTGAAGCCGCGAACAAAAATATCAAGAAGATCATTCAAAAGATGACAGTCACCTACAAGGACTGGCATGAGATGTTACCGTTTGCTCTACATGGATACCGTACCACGGCACGTACTTCAACAGGGGCAACCCCATTTTCTTTGGTGTATGGCATGGAAGCTGTGCTACCCATGGAAGTTCAGATTCCTTCCTTAAGGATTATGAAGGACGCTGGTTTGAGCGAAGACGATTGGATTCAGACCCGGCTTGATCAACTTAATTTGATCAACGAGAAGCGACTTACTGCTGTTTGTCATGGTCAGACATATCAAAAACGCATGATCAAGGCTTTCAACAAGAAAGTCATACGTCAGGTATATCAAGTCGGAGATCTTGTAATCAAGCGGATCATCTTGCCGCAAAGTGATCCCAGGGGCAAGTGGACTCCTACTTACGAAGGACCATTTATGATCAAAAGCATCTTTTCTGGTGGGGAAATGATTCTGACCACCATGGACAGCGATGACTTTCCACACTCTGCGAACACAGACATAGTCAAAAGATACTACGCATAAAACAACCCGACAAGTTGAAAACCCGAAAGGGCGACTTGGGCAAGAATGGGCATCCCGGTGAATCGAAAACCTGAAAGGGCGGTTCAGGCAAAAATTAGGGATAAAACAAAAAAATCCGTACACCCGGCAAGTTGAAAACCCGAAAGGGCGACTTGGGCAAAAAGGGGTTTCCCGGTGGATCAAAAACCCGAAAGGGCGGTCCAGGAAAAAGTTAGGGAATTAAAGCGTATGACTATGTCTCGTCGGATCACTTTAAGAACAATCTCTTCACCAACAAGCTCCAAGCTTCTGATCAACCCAGCCATCGGCGGACGAAGCAGCGAACGGACAAAATATTCAGAGTTGTGAAGGCTATAGCAGAATGGGAATCCCATGGAATTATTACACATAACCATCTTTATTTTGTATAAATTTTTTCAATTTTTACGACAACGTTCTCTTACTAGGATGTCTGTCTCCTTTGTACAAAAATACTCACAAAAGTTAATACAAAAATACTTCAAAGTGCAGAATTTGCTTGCCTTTCTCTTCTTTTTTCACTTATGTTTTATTTGAAAACGTCCAATGTTTTGTTAAATAGGCATATGCATTTGAATATAATCACTGCTTACAAATAAAACAAAATTGAAAAAAAGTATAATTACTGATAGATTGAAGGAGTAGGAAGAAATCTTAATGCCGTTCCAGAAGAAATTCCCTACGATACATCATTCAGATCCTCAACAAGGCAAAATTTGGAGTATATTTCCCCATCGAAGTTAAGCTTCAAGATCCGCAGCGGAGCCAGTGCAGTCTAAAAACTTGGTTCCCCAGCTGAGTTAAGCTTCAAAATTCTCATCAGAGTTAAAGCTTCAAGATCCTCAGTGAAGCCCGAAAACCCTGAAATAAATATCCCCAGTGAAATTAGAATACTCTAAACCTTCTTCCCCAGTGGAGTCAAAATGTCCAACTATCAATCCCCAGTGGGAACCATTTAGTTTTCCCCAGTTTCCCCAACAAGATATCTTAAAAGTCTGAGAATCAATCAGATAACAGTTAACTCTTGGTCTTATCCTCAACTAGGAATCCCCAGTAGATTGGAATACAATCCAAGCTCCTGATTTCTCAGGCAGAGTAAAGCATTCTCCCCACAGAGTTATTTCCCAGAAGATTGAAGATTCTCAGTCTCATTTCTCCAACAGAAGTCTCCCAGGTTTTAACTCCCCAATAGAGATTTTCAGAGTTTTCCTTATTCCCCAAGCACTCAACAGTCAGCAAGGATTTCTCATCTTCAGTAATCAAATATTTTTTGGAATCCCCAGCTTTGGTCAAGGATTTACTTTCACCCGACAACAATCAAAGATTTCATTATCTCCAGTTATCAAGGATTTATTTTCCTCAACAAGATAGCTACTCAACTTATATGCACATCCATTACATTCATATATCATAAACATTGATGAAATACAGTTCATTGCATCATACATATCATGCAACATAACTTTGTGTTTTAGCTAACATTTTACCCTTTTCAGGATAAGATTAAAAGGCTATCGTTAACAATTATTCAGATACAGTATGGATACACCCCATACACGACGGTCATTCTATTACTCATTCAAAATTTCAAGTCAAATACATTATGGATACACCCCAGACACGGCAGTCATTCTACTACTCATTCAGACTCCAGAAATCAGATACAGACTAGATACGCTCCAGACACAGTCGCCATTCTAATTCAGACTCAACTATCAACTACAAGTTCATATACGCTCCAAACACGGATGCCATTCCGGCCTTTACACCAGCAGTCTGATTCCCCTAGTGCAGTCGCCACGGAAGTCATTCTGTCACTTATTCAGATCCCAGTTACAGTACGAATACACCCCAGACACAGTGGTCATTCTACTACTCATATGAATCTCAACTTCAGATACAGTCCAGATATGCTCCAGACACGGTTGCCATTCTGTCACTCATTCATAGTTTACCCCCAGCACACAGTTGCTCCATACGCAGGTGTTTCTCTGTTATCTAGATACAATACAAATACACTCTAGACACGGCAGTCATTCTGATATCTATTCAAAGTACAAATACAGTTACAACTCAGATACGCGCCAGACACGGACGCCATTCTTTTGCTCATACAAACTCAGTCTCCAGATACAGTTCAATGGCATTCCAGACACGGATACCATTTTAATGCTCATTCTTCTGACCTACAACATTGCAAATCAACAAAAATCCTTGGATGGCATCTTTAAGCCCATATCCAGCAAGATTCTACCATCTCCAAATGGAATCTTTAAGCCCATTTCCTCCGCTATTTTTCTGACAAGTGCAAATTTACGGGCACTCTAGTGTCCAATCCTCTTTTAACTTCGAGTCACGAAAGGCAAACTTGCCAATCTAACTCTTCAGGTTCAAGAAGATTGAACAGGGGCAACTGTTGTACCCCAAAATTTTCCCTCCCATATTCATCAACATTTCTCATCACAAGGCTCTTGGAACTCAAGATCAAGCTAGGGTTTGCTCTACTCAAGACACCTCATTGCACTGTTGACCTAAATTAGGGTTTGAGTTTGTACAGGGATATTTTGACGTAAAATGACCAAAGTGACTTTCATACTTCATGTTGGACTCACAAGTTTATCCATACCAAGTTTCAAGCCTTGATTCAAATTTTTGCCCAGTCAATTAGACAATTGATCTAGAAATCAACTGTATTGGGGAAAAAGTCAACTGTGGCCAATTGACAGTCAAACCTCATGAAATTTGACCCACATCAACATTATAAACTCATATGAACCATTTGATCAAGTTTGGATCACAATTCCACAAGAAATTTGATCAGATCACCAAAAGGGTAAAATGGTCATTTTTAGGGTTTTGACTGCACAAAGGCAATTTTTTGACTGTTTGACCTAACCAATGTCAAATCAAGCTCACACATGGACTCAAGGACTCAATGGAATTGTCTTGACCCATTCAACAAGTTCAAAAGATCTCAAATGCATATGATTGACAGATGAATTTTTCAGTCAATTGATCAAAATTTGACTGTACACTGAAAAGTCAAACTTTGACTTTTTGGTCAAGATCAAGTGCCAAGAGTTATTTTTCATCAAGACATGTCAAATTATGAAACTTGTTCATCAAGAAACCCAAAAATGCAAATTAGGGTTTAAAATGGAAAAATTTCATAACTTAGAAATTTTCTAAGTTATGAAATTTTCTTATTTTTTCCTAACTTTGTCCCACTTTTTCACCAAGATGCAAATGGATTCAAACAAAACTTGCAACATTAAAGTTGTAGTCCATAACAAATTCTACAACTTTTATTCACAAAGTTTTCTCAAAATAAGCTTGCATCTCAAGTTATGATTTTTGGAACAAGGGTACCTAAAACTTTTAACTTAGAGAAAATTTGCCCTAATCTAGGCAAGATTTTGACCCATCTTCTTGGCCACTTTTCACATAGTTCCACTTGGAGTTTCAAGTTGCATTTCAAATATTGATTATAGTACATGTTCCAAGCTTTCCAAATTGTCCAAGAACTCCTCAAACACCCTTGTGGTTAGAGAGAATCGAATGCTTGAAATTGGCAAAAACTCACTTTTGTCCATGACCAATACATGTTCATACCAATTTGCAAATCTGATCTAGCTAGCTTGGTTCATAATTACATGCCTCAAAACCAGTTTGTACTCCATAATTTAATGCATATCCATTGAGTTAAGGTATTGTCTTGGTCATTAGGGCATTGTAAACAAGATTAAGCCTTAAATGGTAAAAGGTATATTGCCATTTTTGCAAAAGGTTACTTTATGTCAAAACACTAAGCATTGAGCCTTGAACAAAATTTGATACTGCAAACCAAATCCATGAAGGAGATGGGCCAAGAGTGTTGTGTGCAGGGTGATAGGAGGGCCTGTACAAGGCTATAACATCACTTCCATTCTTTTGCTTCAAGTAGAAGAAAAGTTACAAATCATATGTCATCACACACATCTGTTAAGACCAACTTACACAAACATTGTAGACAAGTTTTGTACCTCCTAACAATCCAGAAACGCGACCCCTTCATCACTCAAACCTCCTCATACTCAAAATCTCCATTTTTCTGCAAAACAGAGTCAGTTCTGCAAACTTCAATCCATAGCCAAATGTCATCGTGCATTTTGCCCAAAGATACTTCAAACACCTTCCAACCAACATATCTAAGCTATCCAGGTCATCCATTGCTAGTTGTAACACCTTTAACACACATTGCCATTTTTGTTTCAAAGCTTTGCAGGTTGAGTTTTGTGGCACGATTCAAGCTGTTTCAAAATAAACCAAGCATTGGAAAAGCTTCCTTGGACCTCAGGCAAGCTCAAAAGAAGCTCAAACACCCTTGAAAGTTGATGCATTGGCCAACTCGAAGTCAACTGAAATAGGTATTTCATGGACTTCTATCTCTCTATTTAGGAATAGTTAGGCTTAGGTTTGTGAATGAAATATGTTGTACTCATAGCCCTGAAGCCATACATATGCTTAGTTTTCATTTACATTAATCGTGCTAAGAGAATTTCACTCATGAACTTTCTGAAAAAACTAGGTTAAGAATTAGGGCCAGAGAAATTCTCTCTGGTCTTTGAGAGTTAGCTTAAGTTTTTTATATGGTTGAATTCGTTGTTTGATGCTCTACAAGTTTCATGTTTTGAGTTTTGTCAAAAAATCAAAGAATCAGGAGATAGCCATTGATGTACAAAACGCGTGTTTTGTGAACAAGAGGAAGAAGATGAAGTCTGACTGGGCTGGGCCTGGTTGTTCTTTGCTTTTGACACCCCACTTTTCTGTTTACACCCCCCTGGCCCATTTATTTGAATATTTGTCATTTTGATATTTTTATTTTTTATTCTGACTTTATTATTTTTTGTCCAAATATAAAAAATGCTAAAAAATTATTTTCTATATTTTTCATATTTTATTTGATATTTATTTTTATTTTACTAGTATAAACATGTAAATAATCTATTTTATTTTTATTAAAACTTAAAGAATAATGTAAAAAAATATGCTTATTTTTATTTATTATTTTTATACACACTTAAAAAATATTTTTCTTGAATATACACATTTTTGTAAATAATTAATTTCTATATATATATATATATATATATATATATATATATATATATATATATATATATATATATATATATATATATATATATATATATATATATATATATATATATATATATATATATATATATATATATATATATATATATATATATATATATATATATATATATATATATATATATATATATATATATATATATATATATATATATATATATATATATATATATATATATATATATATATATATATATATATATATATATATATATATATATACTTTATTTTGTTAAGTAATTAGAATAAAAAAACATAAAATAATACATTTTCATTTTTATTGATATTTTACACTAAAAATATCTTTTCTACAATATACTTTTATTTTTTGTATAAATTAATATATTATTGTATATAATTAATAAATAATGCTATTTATTTAAGAATTAGGATTTTGCCTTAAATAACAAAATAATTAAAATTGATTTTTTTTTAATTTACATTTCACATTAAAAAAATATCTTTTACATACATAAAAACTTTTTGCATAATACATTTTATTTAAAAATTTATTTATTGTATTTTTATTCAATTTTTGTACATTTAAATATTGCCTATACATTCGATTTGGTTGTAATAATCTAGAATTTAATTTCTTGTCAAATACCCCCAATTCAAATTTGTACCCCCCTCCCTATATCATGTTGTAATAGTGTAGTATTTAAATTCTCGCACATTTAAAAGCTTCCAATTATGCCATGCTTAGACCTAGGGATTGTATGCAAATAAAATCAACAACTAGCTTGACCTAATCCAAGATAAACATGCATGAAAAACAAACACAATGCACACTTGCACCCCTAGGGTTACAATCCACTTGTTGCCTTCAAAAATGGGCCATGATTGCATGTCAAGTACTTTGGCAAAACAAAAACAAACAAAAAGATCACAGTCCCTCGATGACGCTATCTGAGTCGCCTAAACAAAATGATCAAGTCCCTCAAGAAATTGCCAAAAATACTTGGCACAATTGCTATCATGGTCTATACGATGACCCGCGCCTGTCCCGTTTAACATCCTAACACAAGGTTGTTCACCAAATACAATGGTGAAACAATACTATTAAAAGGGTTAAAACATAAGAAAGATCTTTGAGTAAAATAGGGTAGATAGCTCTTAATTACTTGATCAAAAGCTTGCAAAAACATCTTTGATATCTTCAAAACATACTTCACCACACAAATTTCAAAACCCTACTTTCAAACATTGGAAACTTTCAAAAGACAATACACCTTTGTATACATTCAAACAAGAATCATTACAAAGGTTGCCACAACGATGACCTCTTTTCAAAACATCTTTTAAAACCACACACAAAGCACCATTTCAAACAATTGAAGAGCACCATTTCAAACAATTGAAAAGCAAAGGAAGTGATCTAAGAAAGTAACTAAGAGCCCATGGATAACCATGGATAGAAAGGGTGCTAATACCTTCCCTTTCTATAATCTACTCCCCGAACCCAAGAAAACATCTCAAAGGTCTTTCCTGTGCTTTTTGACCTTTCCTTAGGATAAAATAAAAAGTCGGTGGCGACTCTTGCTAAACCGAAACATTTGCAAACACAAACGCAAAACCTCAAGTCATTTCTCCCACCGTATCACATAGGGAACAACTATCAATTTGGCCAGGGTGGGCCTCCTAAAAATGCACTGATATAATGAAGGGCAGTCCACTACGAGGAAGTGCGTCTTGATTGACCTGGAGGTTTTGGCCACCCCGAATGTGACAATCAGCTCGACACATCCCTAAGGCTTGGTAACAGAATCGTTGAATCCCTAGAGGTCGGGGCCAATATAAGGGGCCAGGTGGGTCTCATTTAGCTGCAGAGTGGTGAACATCTGGGAGTACATTATATCCACTGAGCTGCCTTAATCGACCAAGATTGTTCTGACATCAAATTTGTCCATTCGTGCTCTTATGAGCAGAGGAATACTGGAGTTATGGGGCCCACTGTGCAGATCTTCTTTATAGAATGCAATGGGGATGGAGCTTCCCCTGATTTTATCGAGGGTGGCACTCTTCTCGGAGCTATATTCTACGAGTTGCTAGAATCTTCTTTTGATTGAGCCCACTATACACTTTTTGAATCCCCCACCAGATATGACCATAGCCACTGGAAATGTCTCCCAAGGGCTATGGGTTGTGAGGTATAGAGGGACTTCGTTCAGGTCGGGGAAGTAGAAGTCCTTGGGCCTGGTGATGCTCAGGACGACGGGCATGAGGCTCGCATTAGGGGAAGGCTTCTCTTCTTCCACTTTCTTGGATTCCAGGGCGTTCTCGCGGGCATCTTCCTTCTTTTTATACTGTTTGAGATGCCCATCTCGGATGAGTTTCTCGATGACATCCTTCAGGTAGATGCAGTCGTCCCTATTGTGCCCTTGACTTTTATGAAACTAACAATATTTGCTTTTGTTCGTCCCAGGTTTGGACGGTGTTTGACGAGGAAAGCGTACCCCAGCTTGCTTGAACTCTGAGTTGGTGCATTCTGTCATAATCCACTCGCGCGAAGCGTTGAGGGGGGTATAGTCATGGAAGTGACCGACTGACCCCCTATAGTCTTATGAATCACATGATTTGTCCTCCCTCTTCTTTTCTCCTCCCCAGTGGGATGTCGAGGGCTCATCATTATTTGAGACTTTCGCTTTCTCACGATTTCGTGAGTCTCTCGTGTTGTTAGCGACCTCTTTCTCCTCCTATTGGATGTAGGCATGTGCTTTGAGCAGAAGGGAATTCAGCGTTGCACGAGTCTTGATGCCAACAACTTTGGCGAAATCAATGTGGGGGTGGAAGCCCCACTCTAGGAGGTACTTCTTCATTCTGTCGGTCGTGGTGACCTGGATGGCTTCCCGGTTTAACCTTTCGATGTATGCTCAGAGGGACTCATCCTTCCCTTGGATGATGGCATCGAGTGTAGCTTCTGACTTGGGATGGCGGAGAGATACCGTGAAATTCTTGGAGAATTGTCTCCCCAAGCCCTTCCATGAAGTGATGGACTCATCAGGGAGGCTCTTATACCAAGCCATGGCTCTTTTTTTTAGCATCGTTGGGAACAATCGACATTTGATTGCTCCCCGACAACCCCTGTAGTCGAGCAGCGCATCGATGTTTTTGATGTGTTCGTCCGGATCTGATGTGTCATTATATGTTCCTAAGTGAGGGGGTTTCTCGAGACCAACAAGAAGCAGGGTCTCCATGATCTCCCTAGATAATAGACCACAGGGCTCATCCTCATCGCTATGATCATGAGAAGCTGGCGGGGAGTAGTTGTTCCTTCCTCGTCAGGGGCTACCGTCCCGGCGGGGAGAGATACTTCTTGGATGCTATCGTGGTTTGGGCGACGGAAATTGGTCACGATCAAGCCTCCGATCGTTCTTCATTTTCATGGACACCGGGGAGCACCGATCTCTCTGGGGAGGTGTGCGACCTCATTTCTTGAGGAAAGAAACATCTTGCCTCTCTCGTACGGGAAGACGGCCACATCTTGGTGGTGATGGACTGCGGGAGTCATAACGCTGGTGTTTCCAAAGAGGAGACTTTGACTTCTTCTTATTTCAGGCCCCAATCCTCTTGCTCTGCTGTAAGATTAGGGTGTCGATTTGATTGAGGGCAGCGAGTAGAGATGCCATGACCGAGTGGCCATTTGGTGGAATTGGAACTGGTTGGAGGATTTATGGCAATTCCTCATTGCGGTTCTTAGACCTCTGATCATCCAAGAACTAGAGGTTGTTGCGTTCAAGATCGACTGAATCTGGGGACGTTGTTCGTCCATCTCTAACGTCGGTGGCATCCTCGAGATGAGGATGTTCTTGGCTTCCATCTGTCTTATAGACGGGGGAGAGTACAGTCTTTCTAGAAAGGTGGTGGTCATCATGGTCGACCATGACAGAAGTTGTGAAAGTATCTTTGGTCTTCGGTTTTAAGGAAAAGAAAGATGGGGAAGATAGGTTCCCACAGAAGGCACCACTGGTCTTACCGGTTGATCAGAACCTGAAAGTGGACTGAAAGATGACGTATGCTTGGCTGGAAAGTTGAGGAGACGAGGGGTGTACCTGCAAGACACTTCGACGATCAAGTAATAATGGGTGCAAAGAGACACAAGAAAGATGTTAGGATTTTTAGTGTGAATATTCGATATCTGGTCCTCACAAGTGTGAGGATTTATATAGTGTCCCCGACACTTGGCCATTGGTTCCTATTTTTAGACCTAGATATTAAGTTTCTCAAAAATAGATAACTGTCAGAACTTGATCAAAACAGACAGTTGTGCCTATAACTTGTCGTTGCACCGAACACGAAAGGGATTACAGACATAATCGTTTCTGAGCGTTTTCTAAGTGTCTGCTATATGTGCATCAAATAGACTGAGAGGTAGCTGCCTGCAGGGATAGGAATGTGTCTCGAGCACCGTTAGTCTTGCCGCTCAAGGGACTTGGTCGATCAGAAATGCCCGATAACAAATTCAAAACTATTGAATCAGCGTTACTTCGTAATGCAAAAAATAAAAAGGGATTGAAACAATTCTAATTATTGAATCACTCAAAAACAAATATAAAAATCATAGAAGAGAAATTTATAACTAAAGCTAATATCTCTAACATGTTCCAAACATTTGAAATAGTAATAAAAAATGATACTGAAAGAGTTAACAACATTATTTTATTTGGGAAGAGAAACCCAAATTTAAATTCACAACTTCATCTATTTAAAAGATATTCAATCCAGATAAAAATATTAGATGTTTTTGAGTGAGTTAATGAAATAAATCAAAAAATATTTTGGAGCATTTACTACTAAAAAACAAATACCTTAATTACAACGTGTCAAGAAAAAATATTGATAAAACTAAAATCAATAAATAATATATTAATGTAATATATTATATTAATAAAATAATATTAAAATTTATGTGTCGTTTCTATTTGCTTTTATTTTATGAAACGTATTTGAAATTAAATTTGAACAATTTTTGTAATTTTTTTTTAAAATATATTTAATAATATTTGATTTTATATATACTTTTTATATAAACCTCAAAGAAGATAAATACATATGAACTATATAATTTTTTTTTATATTTTGGGCTAAATCACGATTCATACTTATTCACACTAAAAAAATCCATAAAAGTATTATATAAATAGAAGTGAGTTAGAAGTAGAAAGAGTAATTGAGATGATATAACATTATAATTTATTATGGTGATGATTTATATTATAATGATAAATAAATATTGTATAACAAAATTTAATTAAGTAATTTAGTAGTAGAATAATGTTAAGTTATTTTAAATGATACATGTTAAATTATTTTAAATTTTTTTTATAAATATTTTGAGAAATTAAATATAAAAATATATCTATCTATATTTATGGGGTGAGTTAGGTTGCATACAACTTTTAAGAAAAGTCAATCTTTTGCCGTTTTGAGTAGTAAAATACAGTGATAGTCTTTATGGCTCTTCGCCGTATTAGTTACTAAATTTGGTCCATTAATTAATTAACATTTGATGTTGATCACTCTGTAGCCCACATGTTTCAGGGATTTGCTTTTTGGCAATTTTATTTTTTATTCTTATATTTTTTTTTAAAAAAATTGGTGAAAATTTAAATTTTCTATAATTTTTTGAGATGTATCTTTGGACAGACTCATTTTCATAAAATTAAATGCAAATGAATAAATTACTTAAATTATATTTAATTTTGGATATATATATATATATATATATATATATATATATATATATATATATATATATATATATATATATATATATATATATATATATATATATATATATATATATATATATATATATATATTCGGATAAATTATATTATTCTAAGAAAAATAATGTTTTCGGATATGTATATATCGAAAGTTTTATGTTATGCTTTTTTTTTTTTTAATTTAGTATTGAATGTATCTGAATAGGCAGACCAAGTATTCACGCAAAGGCCATAAATGCATGAACACAAGAGTGAGAACGCGATGATACAATTCATATGACTTTAATATTGATTATAATTGACAGAGAGTCCCTGATAACGACGTCAATTTTAATTAAAAAAATCGTAATTAGGGTCATGGAGGAGGTTTTAGAGATGTATCTCCGAATTCAAATTGAAAAATTTCAGAGATGCATCTCCGAATTAATTTTTGATGAAAATCGAATGACCATTTGACTTACAAAGAACTAGATGATTAAGATGCGTTCAGAAATACATCTTTGAAAATTTGCAAAAACATTTTTTGATTTTCAAGAGTGTGAGAAAAAGTAGTAAGATGGAAAAAATTGCCTTTACTTTTCTTCTGAAAATTGCATATTTTGTTTATGCATCTTTTATTTATCAAATTTTGTTGTAATATTTCTTAAAATCTTTGTAGATGAAGAGAAAGAAAATATATTTTGGAGATTGCATATACTGCGAAAATCAGAAGTTTCAGAAAGTTGATAAAAAAGTTGAAAAATCAAAAATCATGAAATGTAAGCTCGAAGGCGGGAGCGCCAATGGCCGGAGCTCTAACGAGGTGGCGGCGGTCGGAATCGGCAAGGTGGAGGCAGTTAGACCGCGGGAAGCGGCGGAGTTGGGCGGCGGCCGGTCGATTTCTGATTTTTCGGACTTTTTCAATAATTTCTCGTTTTGTGAGTTTTGGGATCTTTCGGTTCGGTCCATAGATTCATGTGTGATTGAATTGTGATTTTGGGACTCTTATATATTTGCAGGTGTGACAAACTTAGAGCTTACATCAACAAGGGAGAGCAAGGGTTTAAAAATATAGCATATGATTTTTTCTATTCTCAATGGTAACCTTAGAAAGGCAAGGGTTTTGGGAAACCTTTGGAGTTATCTAAGGGAATTGAGAATTGATAAACACTTGTTTACACATTGGATTTAAGTTATTCATATATTGATAGTTGAAGAGGTTGAGAAACACTTGGGTAGAAAATATGATTGTTCTTGAGCGCCTTTAGGGTTGTTCTTGGGAACCCGAAGGCGAAGAATATTTTCTTGTAACTCATTTGTAATCTCTTGTAACAACTTTCTGAGTATAGTGAATTAGAGAGTTATTCCCTCCCCCAGAGTAGATCGTTTGATCGAACTGAGAAAATAAACCTTCACATTTTTTCTCACCTTATTTTGTTATATTATTTGTGTACATATTATTATTGTTATAGACCATTTATTTTGGTTGCTACTGTTCTTTGCCTCATAAGTTTATATTGAAGGTTGTCGTTAATTCACAACAAGTGATGTGATGAGCGTGGAGCAAATGGGTATTGTTTACAAGTGAGCACCATGGTTAGATGGGAGATCGAGAAAATTTCTAGTAATAACGATTTTGGGTTGTGGAAAATTAAGATGTGGGCAATTTAAATTCAAGAGAAGTGTATCGATGCTTTGAAGAAGTAAAGCATTGATGCCTGCAGGGCTTACACATGTACATAAGACCGAGATATTGGATAAGGCCATGAGTGCCATTATCTTATGCCTCGGGGGTAAAGTTCTAAGAGAAATCTCCAGGGAGCAAACTGCGGTTGTTATGTGGGTAAAACTTGAATCATTGTATATGACAAATTCTTTGCTCACGAGTTATATCTGAAACATCAACTATATTCATTCTGAATGGTTGTGAACAAATCAATAGTTGAGAAACTTATAAAATTTCACAAGATTATTGATGATCTTGAGAATATTGAAGTGAAGATTGAAGATGAGGACAAGGCTTTTCTCCTGTTGAGTTCATTACCCGGATCATTTGATCACTTTAAGAATGCCCTTCTTTATGGTAAGGAAGTTATTATTACTTTGGATTAAGTCCAGACAGCGGCGAAATCCAAAGAATTTTCAAAGTCAAAAGATTTGAAAATTAAAGATAGTGTGAAGGCTTAATGGGTCAAGAGGAGGAGGAGGTTAGCATAAAGGTATGTCCAAATCAAAGAGGTCTGAAATGTCAAAGATAAAATGCTTTAATTGTCATAAATTTGGTCACTTTAAAAGGGATTGTCCTGAGAGAAAGTTCAATGAAGATTTTGTTCAAGCTGCAGTTCCCTTGGGTGAGGAAAGTTATGAGGATGTTGATGCACTAGTAGTATTGGGTTTTGAAACTGAAGATAGTTGGGTCATTGACTCAGGTTTCTCTTATCACATGTGTCAAAGAATGGAATATTTTGAAACTTTGAAGATGGTGCAAGGTGGAGTAGTTTTCCTTGGTGATAATAAGACATGCAAGGTTCATGGTATTGGTACGTTCATATTTAAAATTTTTAATCATCGTGAACTTCTTATTCACAATGTGAGGTATGTTCCAGAACTCAAGCAAAATTTGTCATATGAACATTCTTGAAATTGCTAATGCATCCAGTGCTTTAGGAGAGAAAATACCTGAAGACAAATTAGTGAGAAAGATGATCAGGTCTCTTCCCAAGAGATTTGATATGAAAGTTACTGCTATAGAAGAAGCTCAAAACATTGACAAAATGAAAGTGGATGAACTTGTTGGATCCCTTCTGACATTTAAATTAAGCATCAATGAAAGATCTGAAAAGAAGAACAAAAGCATAGCCTTTATATCAAATATTGAAGATGAAGAGGAAGACTGTGATCTGGATACAGATGGAGGAATATCAAATGCCTTAGCTATGCTTGGAATATAATTTAACAAAGCGATAAAAAGAATGGATAAGAACCAAAGATCAAATGTCAAGAACATCTCATCTGACATCCATAAGTAAAATGAGTTTGAAAGAAAAAGGGCCGAAGAGAAATCCACTCAAGGGAAGGGAGTACAATGTCATGAATGTGAAGGCTTGGGTCACATTAGAGCTGAATGTCCTACATATCTTAAGAAACAAAAGAAGAATATGTCTGTTACTTGGTCTGAAGAGGACTCAGAGTGATCTTGAAGAATTTGCCAAGTATGTTAAATCATTGACAGGAATATATGTATCTGATAAAGAGTCTAGTGATGGGGAACTAACCTTTGATGAGTTAGTTGCTTCATACAAAGAGTTATGTCTCAAAAGTGCAGAAGTGTGTCTTGAAGGGGAGAAACAGAAAGCCCTTATAATTCAACTGAAGGCGGAAAGGGAAGAGCATCTAAAAACTATTTCTAATCTAGAAAGTGAAGTGACTTCTTTGAATTCAAATTTTTGTACCCAAAAATTTTCCCTCCCATTTTCACACAAGACATACTCCCAGAGGTGTTCTCAATTGCTCAAGGTTGACCAAGAATTGACCAGACAATTCTCCTCCTAAGGCAATGAACCCCCAAATAGGGTTTCAATTTTCATCAAGATGGTTGAGCTCAAATGGTCTCAAATGCTTCCCATGGTCCTAATATGTCTTCAAGATTATCCATGCCAAGTTTCATGCCTTGCTCAATAAGTTTGCTCAGTCAATTGCTCAAGTATTGGAAAATCAACCGTGTTAGGTCAAAAGTCAACTGTGGCTCATGTACAATCAAACTTCAAGAGTTTTGGTCAAAATCAACATTTTGAAGTGATATCCATAATTTTATCAAGGTTTGATCATGATTCCTCAATAAATGCTCCTAATTTATCAAAAGTAAAAAATGGTAAATTAGGGTTTCTATAGGAAAAGTCAACCAAACTTTGACCAAGCATAACTTTCTTATACTTTATAAGAAATTTCCAACCAAAGCTCATTTTTAAGAGAATACAATTTCCTACAACTTCTCTTCATCCCCCAAGATAAAAAAATGCACCATTTGAAAGACATGAGTTCAGACATTACAAGTCATTTTCAAAAAGTCAATAAAACTCACTTTTTGTCAAGACCTCTTACATCAAGATAACATATTCAAATGCAAAATTGATCAAAAGAGGGATTGAATTAGACATCTTGGGATTTCCAAAAAGTAAAATATCAACATCATGAGATGAAAATTCAGCAAGTTATGGCTTTCCTAAGTTGGGAAAATTTTGGAAAATTCAAGAATGGTGCATTGAGCAAATTTGAATTTTTGAGTCAATGACCTAACTTTTTAAGGTTCAAATATCTACCTAAGCCTATTAAGGACATATCAAATCATTTTGGCATGACCATGCTTTTCCTTGTATTCTATTTTGATTTTATTTGATTTAAAATTAAATAAAATGGAAAAAAATACTAGAAAATATAGGCCATAACATTTAGGCCTGACTTGGCCCATCAAGATGGCCCATTTTTCGTGCAAACTTCATCCCAAATATCCAGATACATTGCATTGATCAAAAGAGGCAAGAAGATGAAATTACGGCATTCTTTCAAAGTGTTTGATTTTGCTTTCATGGACCATGATTAAGAATGATTCTTGCCATAATATCTTGTCCTCTCCATCTCCTCTATATAAGGAACAAGTTAGCAGGCCAAAACACACGCGTATACACTATATACGAGTGCTACCAAAATTACAAAAATTACCCAAAATCGTGAAAACAAAAAGTCACACTTCCAACTTCTAGTCCAGTCCAAGGATTCCATCAACCTCCCAAGACTTCCAGGAGTTGAACCCAATCTGTATCCACGCCTAAGACACCCTGAAAGTGCCCAACCGGATCACTCATTTTTGGTAAATTTCTTAAATTCGTATCTTTGATTTCATACTGCATTAACCATTTTCAATGTTTGATTCGTGTGAGCTTGCTTGAAGTTCCCTCAAGCTATTCCAATGCTTAGCTGGCCTTGAGGATGCTTGAAACTCCCTGTAGAAGTCAACCTGCAACCTTCCAAAATGAAAATGGTTATGTCTGAAATAGGGCTTACAGAACCAGGACAATGACTTGGATATTTTAGGTAGGATGTATGGAAGATGTTTGATGTGTTACAAAGCAAAACACACGAGCAAATATTGAGATGACAAGTGTTTTGCAGAAGCTGCCCTGTTTTGGGAAGAAATGTGGTTTTTCTATTTTGGAGAGTTTTTGAATGTTGTGTATTCATGTTTCTGCTTGAGACAAGTTTGTGCAGTTGTGTAGAATAATGCCAAGGCTTCCCTTTATCAGCTGTACAAGTTCTCTTCACTTTTGCAACTTTTCTTGTTTTTGAAGAAAGGTTGAAGTGACTATGCCAAAGTGTTATACTTGCTAGTTCTAGGGCTGATGAGAGTTGGAAAACATTGCATGATATTTGTGGATGTTTATTGCAACAAAAGATCAGGTCCATGGCTTAAGAATTACAAAGTTGCAAAAAACATACTTTATGAAAATAGCAATGTGCCCTTTATGCCATTTATGGATTAATCTTTTGTACAATGCTCAAAAGGTCAAAATAAAGCCATTATCCAATGAGTTTGCATTTAATTATGGAGTGTAGAATGGATTAGGACCTGTAATGCAAGGTACAAGCATGCTAGGATCCGATTTGCAACTTGATCTCATGTAAAAATGGCTTGAACAAAAGTGACAAAATGCCACTTTCTCTTCTTCGATTCTCCCTAACCACAAATGATCTTGGAGAGTTCTTGGACATTTTGGAAATCTTGTAACATGATCTACAATCCATATTTGAAATGCAACTTGAGATACCTCTTGGAACTAGGTGA
Organism: Vicia faba; assembly: GCA_948472305.1. Lineage (NCBI taxonomy): Eukaryota > Viridiplantae > Streptophyta > Magnoliopsida > Fabales > Fabaceae > Vicia > Vicia faba. The sequence continues at coordinate 248,762,681 of OX451740.1, read as the reverse complement.
AAAGTTGCCATGAAATTAGGTCAAAAACCTGCCTAAACTAGGGCAAAATTTCACTAAGTTATTTAGTTTATGGACCCCTATTCATAAAATCATAACTTGAGATCCAAGCATCTTTTGGGAAATTTTTTTGAATCAAAGTTGTATATTTCATGGAGGAATACAAATTTCATGTTGGAAGTTTTCTTTGAATCCAATTGCATCATGGTGTAAAAATGGTGGAAAGTTGGGAAAAAATAAGAAATTTTCCATACTTAGAAAAATTCTAAGTTATGAAAAATTTCAAATTAAAATCCTAATTTTCAATTTTAGGTTTCTTGGCCAACAATTTTCACATTTTGACATATCTTGATGAATTATGACCCTTGGCACTTGATTTTGACCAAAAAGTCAAAGTTTGACTTTTCAGTGTATAGTTGATTTTTGATCAGTTGACTGGAAAATTCATCTGTCAATCCAATGCATTTGAGATCTTTTGAACCATGAAATTAGGTCAAGATGATTCCATTGAGCCCTTGAAATCATGTTTTAACCCAATTGGTCATTGGCTAGGTTAAAAATCAGAAATTGCCCTTTCTCAGTCAAAACCCTAATTTTGACCATTTTACCCTTTTGATGATCTTATCAAATTTCTTGAGGAGTTGTGATCCAAACTTGATCAAATGGTACATATGAGTCTAAAATGTTGTTGTGGATAAAAAATTATGAAGTTTTACTGTAAATTGGCCACAATTGACTTTTCCCCAATACGGCTGATTTTTAGGTCAATTGTCCAATTGATTGGGCAAAAATGTGATTCAAGGCTTGAAGTTTGGTATGAGCAATCTTAGGGGTCCAAGATGGTGTATGAAAGTAACATGAAGCAATGATGATCCAAAAATCCTTGTGCCAACTCAAACCCTAATTTCAGGTTATTAGTGCAAGGAGATGTCTTGAGCTGAGCAAACCTTAAACTTGTCTTGAGTCCAAGAAGTCTGATGAGGAAAATCTTAATAAATGAGAGGGAAAATTTTGGGGTACAACAACTTCTTATTCATCATTTTAATCATCTAGAATAATATTCATCGCGTTAGCTATCCAACGCTTCGAACGACATCTCAAACAGTATCTTAAAACTCAAGTTACAACAACTAAAAGTCGATTCTGTCAAAAATCAGACATTATGTATCGACACAAAACCTTATGGATCGACTCATCCTGCTTCATCTGTACACTATGAGTCGACACATCATCCTTATGGATCGACTCATCCTGGCTTTAAATCACAGCATGTATCGACACATGCACCTCACCGGTCGACTCATCCTGAGTCTTGTGACTACCATGCATCGGCACATCCCCTCTTCGTGTCGACTCATCCTGAGTCTTACATCCTTCATGTATCGACACATTCAGTTTGGGGTCGACACATCCTGCTACAGTCTGCATAATTTCTGCATTTTCTTCTGTAATTTCATTACGGGAATTATGTTACAGTCCTACAAACCTCATCATAACCATGATAATTCATCACTTAACATTATACTCTATTACTCCATCGATCAAACAACATAATAACATCATTATTCATCAAGAATTCATCAATATTCACCATACATCATTCATAATACATCCAATTCACGAACAAACAACAATCACCTCTAACCCCATATATCAAACATCATAAACCCAATTATAAAGTCAGAACCCCACCCTCACCTTGGATTGAAGGTCGCTCTACAATTTCCGGGTTGAATCTTTGTTCTTGCCGTTTTTCCACTTTTTCCAGCAGCTTCACGTTCTCTTTCTCAATCCTTATTTCCTTTACTGCTTCCTCCTTATATTCTTCTCACAAATAATAAAATAACCTAATATTCTATTATTCCAATTTTCTTAATGGGCTCCAAACTTACACCCCTTATTACTTCCACTCTCTCAAAATAAGCCCACATTAAATAATATTAACTTCTAATATTATTTCACCACATAATAATATATCTCTAATATTATTTTTCCACTTAATAAAATAAATCCAATTTAATTATAACATAACTTCTTAAATATTCCAAAAATAATTTAATTAAATAATTAATTAAATTACGGGCGTTACACTGAGCATGGGGAATTTTTGAGAAAACTCAGTGAAAACAAAAATACAAAAAACAAAAATACATGCCAACAATGATCAATCAAAACAATTTAAGTTAGTGGAAAGAATCAGGAAGTATCAATCTACAAAGTGATATCTTGTTTCAGTTCAAATGATGCTTAGAACTACCTTGTCCAAGTGATGATCGGAGGTGGAGAACGGTAGACTTGGTTAGCACACTTTAGAAGGTATCAGAGCTATTTCCTTGTTGCTATAACTTCAAAGGACACCAAAGGTGCTAATGGTATCAATAAATGAAGTTGAAATTGCTTAGAATTTGAAAACAAACTTTGAAATTTTTCAGAGAAAAGTGAGAGCTCGGACACAGTTTTTAGGGTCTTTTTAAGCTTGAAAATGAAGGCAAATGAAGGCTCTATTTATAGCCAAGGTAATGCACCTTCATACGTATGGAAATTTTTTTCAAAACGTGTGATCCCATGTACACGATTTGTGTGATGAAAACTTGATTGCAAAGTTACCAAAACACAATCCTTTGCTTACCGATTCAGGTCGTTTTTGCTTGATCCTTATCACTTAACATCACTGAGTACAAATCACGTGCAAAGGTGATCCCAATCTTGAGAAAATTTTTGAATTTTAATTTCATGTCACACCTCCAAAACAAAGTTCATGTCACCATATTCAAATTTGGGCCAAATGAAATTGGCTCGTGCGTTTCTTGATTTTCCTTTTGCCAAATGATCATCTCATGGAAAAGAACACAATGCAAAAATAAAAAACTCAAAAGGATAAGTGAGTTGAAAATGAGAAGATTGAGAAGTTGATAAAAAACCACTTAAAACCAGGTATGGCATTAGATCAACCATGTTATGAACTCACTCTGTGCAGAAATGACCTTCAAGATTTGAGGTCCTTAGAGGCATAATTGATGTTTGACCTCTAAATGAAAGTTGTAGAGGAAATAAAAAGGGGTATTTGGAAAAAATAACAGCCCATAAAAGTTGAAAATTGAAGGAGTTACGGTCTTTGGAACATAGGCATGCCATACTTGCCTTTTAGGTAAAAAAATTCTAAGTCCACAAAATGACCTATAATTGATCTGAAACTTTGAGAACCTTACAAGCATAATTGGCCTTTGACTTGTGAAAAGGATTAGTAGGAGACATCAAAATGAACCTTTTTTCCTAAAGAACCACTTAAAAATGCTGAAGTATGAAAGAGTTATGATATTTTGAGCATGGGCATGATAAACTTGATTTTTAGGTCAAAACACCTTGAACCAACTTGAAACTTTGGACTTTTTCTTGCAATCCAAGGCAAATTGTTGGACATATGGACTTAAAATGAATAAAACTTAATTGTTCGTTGATAAATATTGAGAAAATTTGATGAAGAAGGCATGGAAATAAACACATGAGCCTATTTGAAATGACTTGAAAGGCAAGCAACCAAACTTGAACTTTATTTGATCAACAAATGGTGTAAATGAAGATTGAGGAGAGGGTGACCTAAGATTATAGGTCATGCCTTGATGAATAATCCTTTGGGAATCAATGTTTGACCATCTTTGACCTCGAGGATTCAAAACCCTAATTGGATAACCACATTTGATCTTCTTGATTCAAAACCATACCTTACAAAATAAACAAAAGGAACAAAGCATATTTTTGTATTTTGGTTAAGGTTGGTAAAACATAAAAATGATTAATCATAAAGCAAAAAAGAAAAAACAAAGGTGCTTGATGATCTCCCATATAACAAACCCAAAGATAGAAGGGTTAAGAGACTACCATGCTTGTGACTTTGATGAAATGCAAATGATGTTATACATGGAATCTTAGGGATAAAAATTATGGTATAAAAACTTCCCCTATTTAAGTTTCTTCTATCCAAAGAGATGAAGATTAAAATTCTTTGCATTGACGGGATTGAAGAGACCTTAATATAGAAGACCTGGTTTTTAGCTCTAAGATATCATGCAATGCTTATGATATGGATGCATATGTAAATAAATTTGTGGGAAATAGTTCCAAAAAATAGACTAAACTTGGAGGAGGTCCTACAAAGAGACACGTCTCACTGGGAAGAGGACACAACCTACGGGGAATCTGGAAAGGAAAACCAAACAAAAACTTCACTGGGGAAAATAATATCGTTTCCCAAAGAGAGGAAGTCATACTTCCATGAGATAATCACTAATTTACTCAGAAAGAAACCCAAGTATATAGTAAAAAAAGGATTAAAGCAAAGCTAACTCTATTGGGTAATAGACCCGAGTTAGGGAGCCACTGACTCTATTGGGAAAGAAAAAACCTAAGTATATAGTGAGAAAAGATAATAGACTTCAAAAGGAATGATCCTTAGGAGAGTATTAATGACTTCACTAGAGAAATGAATCCAAAGAGGACGAATCAATAACTATCTACTAGGGAAAGAAACCCAATAAAGTGGTGAGGAAAGAAATTACTACCAACTCATGGTTGAAGGCAGTAAAACTTAGAAATACCGACTCATAGATTACGGTAAACTACCAACTCATTGACGAAGGTAAAGGAAAAAGATACACCAACTCAATAGACGAAGGTGAAGAGAAAATTTATACACCGACTCAAAGATGGCAGTGAACTACCAACTCAAGGACGAAGGTAGAAAAAGATTTGAACTGATAACAAGCTTCCCAAAACTTCTGGTACTCCAACCTCTTCTTTAATAAAGTCTTCCATCAGAAAAGGGTAATAAACTTCCCAAAACACCCGGTAATCATCCATGAATAGAGCTCCATTTCTTATTTAACCTTCCACTTGGAAAGGACCACATCTTGATGGGAATTAAGAATCAATAACTCTGTCGAGGATACTCAAAAGAGATGCGAATAGGTTAGATTGCACAATAAGTTTCTCAAATAAAGAGACAACCACCTGCTGGGGATGACATGTTTTACTGGATCGCAATAGGCTTCTTAAATAAAGAGACATCCACCTATTCAAATAAAGAATTAGGTGTTAAGTTTGATATTGCAACGTGCTTCTCTGTTAGAGACATACTGAATAAATTGCCACTTGATGTAAGGATTGATTTGAAACAGAGTTGTAACAAGCTTATCAAATAAAGAAATAACCACATGTTCAAATAATGAATATGGTGCTCAACTTAATTTGACGAGGATCAAGGATTCACATCAAGCTTATTTGCTAGGGATAAATGGGAGAGATTGCCACTTGATGAAAATAGGTCGTTAAACCACCAAGAACATATAAGCTTCTCAATTAAAGAGAGTGCCACTTATTGTTACACAAAGAATCAGAAAGATGTGAACATACAAGCTTATCAAATAAAGAGATTTCCACTTGTTGGGGAAATAAGTCCTTCACCTTTTGTTCGAGATGTTACCTAACATATTCTCTACCGAGAAAACAAGATCCTCAAGAGTGCAAAACATTGTCTTCCATCACCTAGGGTTCTCTCCTAAAGAGATCACAACTATTACGGGGGGACCAAAATTCAATCCAGGAACAAACTGAAGAGAAACGGTCAAACAAGACGCAACATCAGTGAGGAATAAACTCAATTGAGGACTTATTCCATCCAGATAAAGTGTTAGGAGGGAAAACTGAAACAAAACTTCTTCCATGAGGCATAAACTCAGTGGGGAGTCGAAAGGAATACACACTATGTTTGGGATACATTACCAATGAAAAGATAGAAACAACAAAAGAATTCAAATGAGCATGAAACTTCAGCTATGCATATGATGTATTTATGTAATTTTATATGCATATGATGTTAATGTTGTCAAAACAACACACATATTCAACTGGAGGAAATAGGAGAGTAATAACAAACTCAACATTGAGTCAAATTTCAACCAGATGGAAACCATACAACAAAGCTTATCTTCTACAGAAATCTCAAGACAAAGCTACTGATCTAGGAGATACGCTTGTAGGGAGTATATGGATCCTACTACAAAACTTGGGGATGTTGTGATCTGCTGATGAATGATCAAACGAAAGTCACAAAGACTAGTCTTTTTGAGGGAGAGATTTATACTAAGCATGCACAAACTGTGTTAGTAATAACCTTCTGCTCTGGACTTATCTAGGAAAATTGGGTCAACAATTACGTTATCACAAGCAAATAATCAAAAAGCCCACACTCTGCAGGGGAATCTAAACTGTCAAGCTGAATATAACTGTAGAAAGACACAAGAATATCCATGTTGGGATTTCACTAAGTTTCACACTTCAAGATTCAAACATTCTTGAAGAAACTGCTAACACTCCTTTTAATCATGTTCACAAGTCAGAGGAAAATGATTTTGTAATTTTCAAAAACATGATTATTATTAAGCTTTTTGTTTCAAAACTTACTATCAAAATAAATGAAAATTTGCAAAAGAAACAAACATAAAATACTTGAAATCAATTGAACAAAGGCTTAAAATTTAATTAATAGGATGGTATTTTGCAAATGGCGTAACTCCATAGATGATTACAAATTTTAGAAAATGGTAAAATAGGAAAATTCTACATTGAAATACAATGACTACTATTCTCCCTAAGAAGTTTGAATCCTCGTATTCAAGCTTCTGTTAAGAATGATTGAATTGAGATCCCTTATCAATGAGTGTTGTTGCTTTGAATGATCAAGCCTTTCCTGATGCAGTTACTTGCCACAATCCCTAAATTTTTCCTATATTGACCTTTCAGGTTTTCAATCTATCGGGATGATTTATTTTTGTTTATGTCTCTAAATTTTACTTGGACCGCCCTTTTAGGTTTTCAGTCCACAGAGACGCTCATTTTTTCCTAAGTCGCCCTATCAGGTTTTCAATTTAGCGACCTATTCTTTTATTTATTTAGGCAAATTATTTCTTGAATACATCGATGTTCACCTGGTGTGGGAGCTCCTCACCATCCATAGTTGTAAGAGTCATAACACCACCAGAGAAGGCTCTCTTAACAACGTATGGGCCTTCACAATTAGAAGTCAACTTGCCACATAAATCATCGTGTAGAGGTAAGATCCTTTTGAGCACGAGGTCACCTTCTCTGAATTCACAAGGCCGAACCTTTTTATAAAATGCTTAATTCATTCTTTTATAATAAAATTGACCATGACATAGACATGTCATCATTTTCTCTTCAATTAAGTTCAACTAATCATATATGTTCTGACACCATTCATTCTCTGTCAGCTTTGCTTCCATCAAGACTCACACTGATGGGATCTCAACCTCTACGTGGAGCACTGCTTCCATGCCATACACTAAAGAGAAAGGGGTTTCCCCCGTTTAAGTACGGACAAATGTGTGGTATCCATGCAAATAAAAAAGTAGCATCTCATGCCAATCCTTGTAGGTTACAACCATGTTTTGTAGGATCTTCTTAATGTTATTATCAACATCTTCAACAGTCTCGTTCATCTTGGGTCTATAAGGAAAAGAGTTGTGGTGTTAAATCTTGAAGCTTTCGCATAATTCATCCATCATATTATCATGTCGTACCAGCAAATGATTTGATTATTGATAAACCCGACGACAACCTGCTTGGTCATATTAGCATAAGATGTCTCTTAAACCCACTTGGTGAAGTAGTTAATAGCCACCAGAATAAAACAATGTTTGTTCAAAGATTTAGGCTCGATCATTCTAATCATGTCAATTCCCCACATATAAAAAGGCCATGGATATTAAATAACATTGAGTAGCATTAGAGGCACGTGAATATTGTCTGCATAAATATGACACTTATGGCTCCTATTCACAAATTGATAACAGTCAGATTTCATTGTCAGCCAATAGTAATCTGTTATGAATATCTTTTTAGCCATAAAATGTCCATTAGCATGAGTACCAAAGTACCCTTCATGAACTTCTTGCATACACATGTCCGCTTCGTATAAATCCACGCATCTGAGCAAGACCATGCCAATATTTCTCTTGTACATCACATCTTCATTGAGGAAGAAATTGCCAGCTAATCTTCTCAAAGTCTTCTTATTTCTGTTGGATGCCCTGGGTGGGTATACATGACTTTGGAGGAAACATTTAATATCATAATATCAAATCTTATTGTCTGATACTTCTTATACTGCCAACACATGAGTAGGTCTATCCAGGCATTTGATTATGATCTAAGGCACCTCATTATGGAAATTCACCTTGTACATAGAGGACAAGGTAGCCATAACATCTGCCATATAATTCTATTCATGAGGTATATGATGAAACTCTACTTTGTTAAAGAAAGACAACAACCTCCTAGCATAGTCTTTGTAAGGAATCAAACTCAGATTCCGAGTCTCTCATTCACCTTTGATCTTATTAATTACTAGAGCTGAATCTCCATACACGTCAAGGATTTTAATCCTTAGATCAATAGCTTCTTCAAGGCCCATGATACAAGCTTCATACTCCACCATATTATTTGTACAATCAGAACATAACCTTGCATTGAAGGGAATGTGAGAACCATATGGAGTAACTATATTTTCCCCAATCCCACTACCAAAAGTGTTGACAACTCCATCAAATATCACTCTGGTTCTTCTTTAGGCAATGGTTTATCACAATCTTTAGCTTTAAGATACATAACATCCTCATCAGGGAAGTCAAACCTAGTGGATTGATAATCTTTAATTGGCTGGTGAGCCAAATGATTTGCTAACATACTTCCTTTAATAACTTTCTGGGTATGGTACTCAATATCATATTCAGACAATAGCATCTGCCAACGGGCAATCCTTCCGGTTAATGCAGACTTTTCAAAGATATACTTGATTTGATCCATTTTGGATATCAACCAAGTTGTATGATTAATCATATATTGTCGGAGACGCTTAGCAGCCCATGCTAAAGCACAATAAGTTTTCCTAAGCGGGGAGTACCGAGACTCAGAATAGGTAAACTTTTTACTTAAGTAGTAGATGTCATGCTCCTTTCTACTTGTTTCATCTTGTTGTTGAAGGACACAACCCATGGACCCTTCCAACACAGTCAAATACATAATCAAAAGCCTCCACTCAACCATATGGATCAAAATAGGAGGCTCAAGCAAATACTCTTTTATTCTATCAAAATATTTTTAGGAATCTTCAGTCCAAACACAACCTTGATCCTTACGCAACAACTTGAAGATTGGCTCACAAGTGGTAGTCATGTAAGAGAAAAACCTGGAAATATAATTTAAACACCCGAGGAAACCTTTGACTTGTTTTTCTATTTTAGGCACATGCATGTCCTGAATGACTCTGACTTTATATGGGTCTACTTCAATACCTCTCTGGCTAACAACAAAACCCACCCAAAAGCTTTCCTGAACGGACATCAAAATTACATTTATTCAGATTCAAATGGAGCCTATAATTCCTCAACCATTAAAATAGTTTCAATAAATATTCAATATGATCGTCTTCGGTTATGGACTTGGAAATCATATCATTCACATATACTTTAATTTCCTTGTGCATCATATCATGGAATAGGGTGGTCATTACCCTCCGGTATGTTGCATCGGCATTCTTCAAGTCGAATGGCATCACTATCTAACAAAATGTTCTCCAGGGGGTGATAAACATTGTTTTTTCCATGTCCTCGGGTGCCATACTTATCTAATTGTATTTGGAAAATCCATCCATAAAGGAGAAGACATTGAACTTAGATGTATTGTCTACCAACATATCAATGTGCGGTAAAGAAAAATCATCTTTCAGACTAGTCTTGTTCGAGTCTCTATAATCAACACACATTCTTAGTTTTCCATCTTTCTTTGGTACTGGCACAATGTTGGCCACCCATTTAGGATAAACGGAGGTAACAAGGAAATAAACATCAATCTGCTTCAACACATCCTCCTTGATCTTGATAGCTATATTAGGGCGAGTTCTTCTTAAATTCTTCTTTATTGGCAAACATTCTGGCTTCAATGGCAATCTATACTCCACAATATCAATGTCTAATCCTGGCATATCCTAGTAAGACCAAGCAAACACATCAACATACTCTTTCAGAAACTCTGTCAATATTCTCTTGACCTCTTGACAAAGCAGTGCCCCAATTTTGACCTCTTATATGTTCTTTTCAGAACCCAAGTTGATCAATTTTATTGGCTCTTTGTAAGGCTGAAGGGTCTTCTCCTCGTGCTCAAGCAACCGAGAAATTTCTTCAAGGATTTCAATGATTTCCACTTCTTTCGATTCATTTACATGATACTCAAAGTTTGGAGAGGACGCAAGGTCATTGTTTTTGTTGTACCCCAAAATGTGCCATCCCTTTTCTTCAAGACATTCTATTAGGTTTTTCAACTACTCAAGGCTACCAAGGCTTCTCAGGCTTCAAGACATCTCAACTTATTTTTTGTTTCATCCAAGGTTCAGGGTTGCAAGTGTTTCAAAAAGTGAATCATGTTTCTCCCATTTATTGTTTCGTGTGCTAGGGTTGTTGATTATTGAATCTGTGACGACTTTCTGGGCAAAATCTTGGAAGCATTATCATCATGAGTATTAACTTAGTACACCTTCAATCATCAACTGAGGTTCACTAGAGGTTTTATTCATTGACTCCATGCTTATCTTTTTCAAATATTCTTCAAAGGCAAGATATCATTCTTAACCTTAGTGATTAAGGAGAGATTCTATGTGGATTTTCATTAGAAGGATTCTATATGGTTTCTAAAAATCAAGTGAATTTTTGGTTATTTAGTGGTTCAATTTTTGAGTTCAAATGGTGAAGTTATGATGGAAGTTCAAGTGAAGATATATTTTTGGCTTATCATGGGATTTTAACCTTTGGTTTATATGTTCATCAAGTTCAATTTCAAGTGTCATTCATCATTATTCAATTCCATTTAATTCAAGTTTATAAGGCACTTTTTGTTTTCAATTTCTTTTGCCTATAATGCAAGTGTTCATATGGAAAGTTCTTTCAAATTATTAATGTGCAAAGTTACTCAATCATGGCATTTAAATCCCCTCTGAGTCAATTCAATTACATTCATGGTTCAAAGTTACAACACTCCATCCATAAAACAATAGTAAAGGGATTCATTCAAAACTTCAAATAATTTGCAAGTTGTTACAAGAAAGTTACATTGTTTCTATGTTTGTTTCATTACAAGACTTAAAACAAAAAAGGTTGAGAATTACAAGTCCAAGTGGTAAAAAGATACATTCATTCATCATTATTCAAGTTTAAACTTCTAAGTTTATAACAATTACAATATCAAGTCTTTCTTTTACAATACCAAACCAAAGATAATTCTAAACCCTAAACTATCCTATGAGATTCTATTGACCAAGATTCAATTCTTCATCTCTTGTTTTTCTTCCAATCTCTTCAATAGGTGCCACGGTTTTCTTCTTCATCTTTGCCAAAGCTCCATGTTTTTCTCATCAGCCATACATGAAACAAGGAAAGAAGACATGTTAGTACAAAATAATCAAAAACCTGAACATAAACATGAAACTTTCAAAGAGTATTTTCACAATTTCATAATTAGGGCTTTGTTCAAGGAATCAGAAAAAGGGTTGTTTCTCAATCATGTTCAAGCGTACATTAAAGCCTCATAAAATCATAATTTCAAGGTTTAATCATGGGCAATAATTCATTAATTGCAAGTCACAAATTAATATTGGTTCACAAGAGACAAATTGAGAAGAGACAAATATTAAACTCATAATTCTATCACACTTTCGAGCCCCAGCAAACATAACAGAAAATGCAACTTCAGCCCAAAACATTTCAGTCATTCGGGATTTCATCACAACATTGCAGTATCAATAAAACAATTACATGTATCTCATATGCCAAGCCCAACAAAAGCATCATAAACATATAGTTTCAAGTAAGAATCAGAAGAATAAAAAAAATCATAGGCCCAATTCCCTTTACTACAAATCACAAACAAAGTTTGGTTCACAGTAAATATTGGAATAAAAAGAAACATGTTACTGCAAGTTCAGGTCACAACATCACAGTTACATAGCAATAAAAACAGGACAATAAAAAATTCACATCTGAGCCAAATCAAACAAAATTTCCACTGTAGTAACATATCACAAACCAATAAGAACGAATAATAATAAGAAAATCACAAAAGCCCAATACAAATTGGAAGAGAGAATTAGGCTTGTTAAACAAATCATAGGATCGAAACAGAAAACCCTAATTTCACAATATATAAGCAATCAATTCACAAATTTCAAGGAGGAGGACACTGTGCACACAAAAACCAGAGATGGCCGCAACAAGAACAACTCAGAAACCCTAAATTTTCCATCATTTCCCTTCACAAATTCCTTCAGAAATCACAACAACTGATTCATTTCAGAGGACAAACCATAGAAGAAAAGTAGAGGAAGAGAAAGGAGCCGTTTCCGTTCATACCTGGGTTTAGCGCAAGGTTGAGAGTTCTTATGAACTTCAACTTTCTCTTCCTTGTCGCTTTTTCTTCATTCTCATTACGAATTCATCTTCATCATCATCGTCCGCATCATCCTCATAGCTTGATTTACTGATTTTGTTTGAGTTTGAACACCTAGGGTTTTGTTTCCCCTTGTAGATTTAGGAAGATACGTTACTCCTTCGCCAAAATAGACACTGGATTTGAACTCTGGGGGTCTTGCTTCATCAGACCGGGGGGTTCAGTTGAGGGTCGCCAGAGAAGACAATGGCGGCCGCCATGCGCCGCCGCCTTCTCCAGTCGATTCGGTTTTTCGGTGGGACATGTTTAGAGAGAGAGACCATTGAGAGGGAGAGGGTCGAACGTTTTATGAGGGAACATAGGGTTCTTTTGTTATTTTGTTATCATTTGTTGTTTCAGGTGGGACAGGTGTCACCGACCGGTGGTGACACCATTTCCGATCCCATGCATGCAATCACACATCCTTTCGCTGTACCAACACCCTCGTCATCCTTCATCAGGAATACCTGAAGTCAATGTCAGATCCAATGGTGATGATGCTCCCCAGGATCAGTACCACATGGACCAACTACATCAGATATACCAGCAATATGGGCTTTTCCTGAATAGGTCTTGGATGAATTTGCTACTCACATCCACCAGATTGCTTCAATTGCAGGCCCATTAACTTTCTCTATTTCTCTTTATTTTATTTTACATATTATTTGTTTTTGTTTTGTTTATTAATTTATTTTAGTATTATATTTAAATTTGTAAATAGATTAATATTGTTTTAAATAAATATTAGTTTTAACATAATTCTTATTTGACATTATTAATTAATTATTAATTAATTTTATCAAATGAAAAGAGTTTTAACTCAAATAATTATTTAATAGTTTGGACTTGTATTGTGTGACTAAATTATAGCTTAGGTGTTTATTTCTTATGTCATCCCCATTCATAAATTTGTACCCCCATTCCCGAAGCATTGTAATAGCGTAGAACTTTATTTTCCTCACTTTACCGCATTTACTTATTATCGTATAATAATTGGGCGTGTATGTCAAGATTTAAAATCAACCGCTAGATAACCCTAATCAAGACAAATTAACTAAAATCAAAAATACTTTGCACACATGCACCTCTAGGGTAACCTAGCTTGTTGCCTTTGGATAAAATGGTCATGTCCCTCGAACGTGGGACGCTTTAGCAAAGACCCTCGATTAAAAAAGATTGTAGTCCATCGATGACCCTTCGATGCTGCCTTCAGTTAAAGATCTTAGCCCCTTATGAAAATTTCTAAAGCGTCCTATAAGTTTCCTTTTATGATTGTAAGTTGACCCACGTCTGTCCCTCACATCCAACGATAGGGCTTCCTACAAACTAATAATAAGGTAGCACTATCTAAATAAGGAGGAAAAGAACGAAGACTTTTTTGAGTAGGTAGATCGCTCGTAATCGCTTGCTCAAAAACTAAAACAATTTTCACACCTCACACTTTCCAAAACAAACACTTTCTTCCTATAAATATTTTCAAAACAAACATTTTGTATACATTCTCAACGATACGAGAATCATTACAAAATTTCCGTACTTAGGCATTTTCAAAATATTTTCAAACATGCACAAACACAAAGCATTTTCAAAAGTGAGCTAGCGATTAAGAGCCCGTAGATAACTACGGATGAAAAGGGTGTTAACACCTTCCATTTTCATAACCTACCCCCCAAACTCAGAAAATTCTCGAAGGTCTTTCCTGTTCTTTTCACCATTTCCTTATTGGATAAAAGAAAAGTCGGCGGCGATTCTTGCTATCTGCAACATTTGCGGTAAAATGCAAAACAAGCCAGTTCTCCCACTGTATTACAGTTTTCAATGGGTTTATTATGAATTAATCTTCACAATGATTTATGCTTTAGTTTAGAAACAAACATATTAAAGAGTGACATACAATAATTGAAGATTATTTTTAACAAGTTTTTTAGATTACCATTTTCCATAAAATACAGAAAAATAAAAGATATAGTTTTGGATAACAAAATAACTTTTATTATTGTATTTAAAATTTAAAACAAAATCCCTAACAATGTCACTTTCACCTTGGGAAGAGTGAAAGGATTTGATTGAAAAAGACAAAAAAAAACAAATTACTCTGACATGTGAACAACACTAGGAACATTAACAACAATCCAATTCCGACTTGTCAGCCTGTACGTCACAAAGTTTGACCAATTTGGCTCTGCACCTTATTCATCAATAGCATCAACTTCAGGGTGACTTGGATGAATAAATCCTGCACTATGGAAAACCTACTGGATGGGTCGGATATCGACTTCTTTCTTCACAGCTTTTCCTGACATATAGGGAGTAAACCCTAAATCAACTTTATTCTTATTCTCAGGAAAATTAACAACTTGGCCCCAACCTGCTGCTTGCCCATGTTGAACAACATGTTGAGCATCTTTCAAAGAATAAATGGATGACACATTCTTCTTAGCACCATCATTATCAATAGTAAGAGCTTGGAATAAAGTTCCAACCGCTATTTCATCAGCATCAATATAACAAAAGGAAGAAATATGACTCACCAGTATGGCTTGTTCTCCATATACAATTACAAATTTATCATTCTTTACAAACTTCAACATCTAATGAAGTGTGGAAGTTATTTCCCCTGCATCATGAATCCAGGGCCATCCTAATAAGCAACAATAAGCGGGATGGATGTCCATCACCTGGAAAGTGATTTGGAACATATGAGGATCCACCCATATTGGCAAATCAACCTCACCAACTACCGTTCTTCTTGAACCATCAAATTCTTTCACAACTACTCCATCAGACTTCATCGGAGTACCTTGATACACCAACCTGGATAATGTCTTCTTTGACATGACATTAAATGAAGAACCTGTATTCACCAAAACATTAGACAAAGTATCTTCCTAACATCTGACTAAGACATGCAAAGCAAAATTGTGATTCTTGCCCTCAGATGAAAATTCCTCATCACTAAAACTCATCATGTTGTAAGTGACGATATTTCCTACTATACCATCAAACTGATCAACAGTTACATTATGGTCCACATAAGCATGTTCCAACACCCTCATCAAGGACTTCATATGAGCTTTATAATTCGACAATAATGACAAAACTGATATCTTGGAGGGTGTCTGAAGTAGTTGATCAACTACTTTATAGTCACTTTTCTTAATCATCCTCAACAATTCTTCGATGTCTTCATTCTGCTTGGGCTTACTAGACTGTCCAACAACCACTGGTTCTAGAACAACCTCAACAGGATCTTTCCCATGTGCGTTCTTGCTTATCAATACATCCTCAATCCTTTGAGGAGGTGCGGGAGCAAATATACGACCACTTCTGGTCAAGCCACTAATGTTTGTAATATTAAAAATAGAAGGAATAGATACTTCGTTTCCATTCTCAAGCATAGTATTGTTGTACTTCCACGGAATTGCTTTATCATATTCATATGGCACCGACCCTGGTAAACAGATAACTAAAGCTTCAATAACATTGTCTTAACTTTAGTAGGTAATTCCACTGGCTCAAGGATATGGGTGTTCAAAACAAAACAAACCCAATATAAAACCGTAAACTGAACCAAATTAGATCGAAAACCGCAAAAACTACATTTCATTCGGATTACTTTGGGCCATTTTGTGATAGAACCACGCGGTTCAATTCAGTTTGTGATTTATATGTTGAAACCGGCCCAAACCAAACTAAACTGCTAAACTTATATATTACCCCCATATTTTAAGTATATACATCCCAAATGTTTCAAAGCCCAACCCAAGTTTAGACCCGGCCTGCTATGCATCGTTCTAAAACTTCATCTTTCGGTGCCCAGTTCCAAAATCACGCAGCTAGGTTACAAAATAGAAACAAATCCAAAATCCTGTAGAGAATTGTTCCAAAATCGAAACAATATTTTGTGATACGTTCCAAATCCAAACTTTGTCTTTCAGTTGTGAATATTTCAAAATCCAAACTTCATCTTTCAGTTGCGAATCAAAGACGAAGTGGAATCCTTCCAAAATTCTTCTGTTGCGAATCGTTGCTGTAAACTTCTTTTGTCTCTTGTGAATCGTTCTTCATTTCTGATTATGTTTCGATTATCTTTTGTTGAATTTTTTTCTTCGTTTCTGATTATTTATTTTCTGAATTTTTTAGATTTTATTCGATTCATCTTGGCGGTGGGAAGAAGGTTTTGAAAGCTTCGACATTTTAATCAATCATTATCAAAACAGGTACCTTGTCTTGTATTATTTATGTTGGATGGTTTATCAAATTTTTTCTTTAGCCATTTAGAAATCAATAAGCACAACTTGTTTCTTTATTATGTTTCACACCCTGGCTTTTTCTAAATGGATTTTTTTATTCTTAAACTCTATAAGTTTAACATAACAATTAATTGTAAACATTTTAGAATTTGGAATCAGCCCTTTTGATTTTGAAACTAATTAATGGCCTTCTATCTATTATTATAGTCAAATATGGCTACTGACAAAGTAGTAGATGGTTATGATGCATCCTTTTCCATTTCTTTGGCCGAAAATCATGTAACTTTTGTTATTATTATTATTATTATTATTATTATTATTATTATTATTATTATTATTATTATTATTATTATTATTATTATTATTATTGTTTTGATTGTAGTTGTACCCCAATTTTTGCCCCTAAGATCCCTTCATCATACCATGTTGATTCAATCACAACAAGATCACATTAGGGCTTCTGGTTCTCCTCCCTATCTTTAGCTTTTCTCTTTGAGTAATCACCAAGCACCTTGACTTTTTTCTTTTGTGATCATTAATATTTTGTCTTGATTTTATTTTTAATTAATAAAATTCAATGTTGGTTTGTCTTACTTGTTAATAATGTAGGTAAAGGCAGTGAGGCTTAGCAAGTTGCTCTATGGGTTCATGAGTTTATTTTCATGCCCTAGTCAACAAAGCTTGAGAAGTCCAAACCTCACCATTGAAGTTGTTTTGAAATAAATGGCATGGCAAGGTTTATCTTGGTTCACCACATTTAAAAGTTATCAAGATTGATTCAAAAGCACAAGGGGTTGATTGAAGAAGTAGTCATGTTTGGACAAGACTTTGTTCCCCTTGGTCACAAGTGCATATTTCTCTCAATTATAAAGATATATAAGTGGTTTTGGTGGTTATGAGTTCTCATTATAATCCTCAAGAACTTCTGTTTACAAAGCAAAAGTGTTGGTACAAGAAGGTTGTTCAAAATTGTCAAAGTTCCTCAAAGCATTTTCTTGATCTAGGAGCTAGGGTTTTGAACTTCAAAGAAGCATATCTTGCTCATATTTTGGTATTTTTGAGTGATTACAAAAACATACTTCTCTTCAAAGGGTTATTAACAAATCACTTCAAAAGTTTCAATGAGTTTTCATATGGAAGAAACTTAATGTTGAAGAGAGATTACAAGTCCTCCAGATAAACCCTCAATTTCCCATGTATGACTTCAAATGATCATAACTTGGTAAATTTATATCACCTTGAGCCTACTCTTTTTCCATAATAATCTTAAGGATGTGAACTTTATGCCTTATTTTATGTGCAAAGTGAGAAAATGGATGGAAGATTCCCTAAGGATGCAAAAGATTATAGGTCATTTCATGATTTTTTGCCAACTTCAACAATTCATAACTCTCTCAATTTTTGGAGATTTTGAATGGTTCAAGTTTCAAAATTTCACTCAAGAGGTCTATTTCACGCCATATTTTTTGGTCAAGAGCAAATTCTAAGTGGAAGGCCATGTTTGGATGCAAAACATTATAGGTCACTTTTAAAGAAAATTTTGAAATACTTCTAAGTATGGAAAGTCAACCTTTTTCCCCAACTTTGACTCAATGCAACTTTCAGCTCAAGCATCCATTTGATTCCATTATTTTTCCATTGAAAATATTGTAATCTCATCTTTCTAAAGCATCAAGAATCATGCCTTAAGACCTCTTGAGCTGAGAATGTCATTGGATTGAACTTGGTAACTTGGAACTGAAGTTTCTTCATAAGTCAGAATTTGAAATTCATGTTTTGGCCTCTAAACATCAAATTAGCACACGTTTGTGATCTAAACATGTTTAACCAAGTTGCCAAAATGGATTAGAGCCTTAAAACGCAAGGATTGGATGAGTTTTTATGCAAATCAGATCACACTTTGCTCGTGCATCAGGTTCACATGATTTCCCTCCAAACTTCATCATTTCACACGTTTGAACATTCCATTTGATTATCTATAAATAGAGGGTCATCCCCCATTCATTTCCTCAAGCTTTGAGATCCAAAAACACTCTGTCAAAACCTCACACGAACTTCAAATTTTTGAAATCAGTTTATGAGATTCCAGCCTTTTCTTCCAAAATTCTTTGCACATTCATCTTCCTTAAGCATCATAAAAACTCTCCAGCACTTAAACCAAGCAAAACAAGCTATAATTCAAGCTACAGAAGTCAAGTTTCAGAGCTTCTTTATTGAACTTCGAAAAGGTAGAATTCTCCACCATTTGGATCTAAATAAAGCACTAATATGTTCTACTCCTTCTCTTGATTCTTGTGCTTTTTACAATTTTAAAATCCATTCAGAATTGAGAGAGAAATCTCAAATTGAAGGTGCTCTCTATTTTCTGGGTTTTTGATTCATATCTCTTTGCATACCTTATATAAATTTGGCGCGATCATGGTGTTAGGATCGTCTGGAAGAGACGAATCCAATGATACTGGTCTGGGATCCTATTTTTTTTTTCATTTGAAAGATCTCACAAAATCTCCATTGTAGGATGGCTAGAGGTTGAAGACGATGACATGTCTCGTCTCAGCCAATGATAGCGTGCCAAACGTTTTAATTTCATCGGTTGCCCTTTTTCTGATCCCATGCGCATCTTACTAAGATCCATATCAAGCACAACGCGTCTGGTCCATTGGATTAGCTTACTAACGTGTTTTGACTATGATCTGATGGCCCGTATCTTTTTGGTTTTATTTTATTTTCTGATTTTATATTTTAATTGATTTAATTTTCAAAAATTCATAACTCTTATTTTTAATCCAAAATTATGAAAAAATTCACAAAAAATACTTTTAATTATTTCTAATCTCATGACTAATTTTTCACATTTTTATTTTGACATTTGATATTTTTTTTTATATTTTTTGCATTGTTTGCTTTGTTTTAATTACCTTAAAAATACTTTCTGATATTTTTTAATTCTAAAAAATTTCATAAATATCATTTTACATATTCCCGACTTTTTTGAAAATTTATGGAATTTTATATTGATGTTTACTATTTTTGATCTATTTTCTATTTCTTTGAGAAATTTTAATTAGCTTAAAAATAGTTTCTGACTTTAAAAAAATTACCAAAAATTTTATAAAAATATTTGAGTCTATTTCTGATTTTTCTATGGTCTTACTTATTTTTTATTGATTAGTTTGAATATAGTTCATATTTTTCTTTCTTATTTCCTTTTTAAAACCTTTTTAATGTATATATTAAATGCAATATTATTTTGTGATTATTTTCTGGCTGATCTTGGGTTGAATTTTTTATCATTAACATTGTTAACATCATTGGATCCATGGTGTTAAGTTTAACTCCATAAAAATGGATGAATGATTTTAATAATAGTTTGATTAAAATTTAATTCAAATGTGGTTTGTATTCTTTCCCACCCCTCTTCATCTCATCCCTTTCTTATTGCACTAAGTGTTATTGGAGCATGATCTCTATATCATGTCTCAAAATAAATGGTGCATAGATTGTTATTGACCGGCCTCAAAATAGGTGCGACTTCTATATAAGTCCACTTACGATTGCTTAACATGGCGCTAAATTTTATCCCAATTCGAATAAATGATCATTTGTGGCCCAAACTTATGTTTGTAAGCCCAAGTATGTTACTTTGATCTCTTTGATCCAATAACTTTGAGATTCATTGTGTGGAGGCTTTAGTTCTACCAATCCTCTAATGGATCTACAACACTTTTGGTCAATGCGGATTACTTAAACATCGTTGATCATTAAAGGGTATTTGTGAGAATTCCAAATGGATGACATACTTGACATAAAGCAAATGCAACTTGTTGTGTGAAGGCTTTGGTTCTACCAATCCTCTAATGAGTTCAAAATGCAAGTTTCAAGATGGTCATCCAACTAACCACTAATTATTAAATTGTTCTACTTTATGCTTTTATTTTTTATACTTTATGTACCATTTACTTTAAGCATTACATTTCATGCCATTTTTATTTTTGCTCACTTGAGCATTTACTATTCTTGTTACTTTTATTTTGCTCACTTGAGCTTTTCTTTTTTTAAGACACCTAATAATCAACATGAACCATAAAAAGATTTAATAATACTTGGACTATTTGGTTACTATCCTTGGTGTTGTACCCCAAAATTTGCCCTCCCATATTTCCCAAGGCATTGCAAGAATAATCTCCAAGTTGCTCAAGATTGCTCAAGAGTTGGACAGTCAAATCATCTCCTAAGGCAGTCAACCTCAAACTAGGGTTTTGTGTTGCATCAAGGTCCTTAAATCCAAATGACATCAAGTTCTCCCCAATGCCTTAATATGTTCTCAAGTTCATCCATGTCAAATTTCAAGCCTTGCAGAAGAAGTTTGGTCAGTCAATTGCTCAAGAGGTCCAAAAATCGACTGTGCTAGGGCAAAAGTTAACTATGACCTACAAATAGTCAAACCTCAAGATTTTTTGTCAACATTATAATTTTGAAGTATAATTCATCATTTGATCAAGGGTTGATCATGATTCATCAAGGATTGCTCAAAATTCATCAAGATTCAAAAGTTGCTAAATTAGGGTTTTTTGTAGGAAAAGTCAACTCAACTTTGACCAAGCATAACTTTCTCATACTTTATGATAAATGACCCATCCAAAGCTCATTTTGAAGAGGATGCAATTTCCCACAATCCATATTCACACCACAAGATCAATAAATGCACTCACAAAAAGTTACAAATTTGGACATTATAGGTCATTTTTGAAAGTCAACAAAAACACCCTTTTTTCCAAAGCTTGTAACTTGAGCATGGAATATCAAAATGAGATGAGACCAAAAGGGTTTGTTGACATCTCAAGGTTTCTAAAAAGTCATAGAACACATCCAAAAGTTCAAAACTGAAGAAGTTATGCATTGTTGAAGTTGAGCATTTTTCCAAAATTGCCAAAAGTCAACTATCCCCAAAACTTCAAATTTTGTCAAATGGACACACTTTTTTCCACTTGATTTGATCTTGTCACACTATACACGTGTACTATCTTCAGTATTGTGTCCATTCATTAATTTTTCTATTTTATTTGATTTTTATTGAATTAATTCATTTTAAATGAATTTAAATCCAAATAAAATCTAAATATTGATAATTTGGTATCTTTTTGATTGATATAGGTCTTAAATATCATCATGGACACAATCAAATACAAATCAAGCCATATCATGAACAAAAAGATGGAATTTGGACATTTTTAGAAGCTTTTTAATGGTGAATCAAATCACATCTTCAAGCATCAATGCACAAGGATTCAAAGCCCAAAACCTGACCTAATTCACTCTATGTTACATATACAAGCTAAAGAGGCACGAATTAGGACCTAGAGGCTGCACAATCTGGAAAACTAAACTTGGAAATTTGTCAAAAAAGCTTGGAACTGAAATCTTGGTTAGAGGCCAATTCAACACAAAATCTCAACGTAGACCTCTTGCTGGACATCCACTGAAGCAGTAGCAATCAAAAGCAAAGCCATTCGCTTCCTAAAACACGTTGTAAGTATCTCAGAACCTCGCTCTATATGTGAAATCGTATTCTCTTATTCTGGCATTTTCTTGACAAAACATTGGCATATTCATGATTCTTGAATGATTTCTAAGCTTCCTACATTATTCAACTGTATTTTTATAGCCTGTAATGCCATACCCGAAACTAGGGTTTTTGGTTCTTGTTTTTAGGCGTTTCAGTTTCAGGCAAAATTGATGCAAACAATGTCCATGAACGTGTTCAGGAGGGAGAGACGAGCATGATGATGGTCTCAGAATTCGTTTCCATAGCCTAGAGAAGATTTTAGGATCGACCTAGGGATTTAGTTGCAGATTCAAATCCGCAGGAAAAAGAACCAGTGTTCAGTGGAGAAGACGAAGACGTGTCCTTTTCCAACTGGCCCATTCAAAAACTGCGCGCGTGTTTTTTGCATCGCTGGCATATTGTTGTTGTTTCACATATATTAATTATTGTTTATTATACTAACAATTGAGTGCAGTGGTTGAGTTGGCAAGCGTGTTGTACAAAATCCAATGGGACCTGGGTTCGAATCCCAGGTCCCCCAATGCATTTGTAATATTTTTCTTCAGGTCATCCTATGCAACATCCAAGGCGCAGTCCATCATACTCCTTCAGATCCCAAACGCCAGATGGCCTCCAGGCCAAATCTAATGGCCAAGATTGAACGTCCATCATGGTCTCAAGTCAACCAAGGCATAGAGAATCTGGGAAAGTCAATACATGCCAACGTGAATGGGCCTCAAAAATGCTGATTTCACCCCCAAATCAGGCCCAACACCCCTTGGTTATTTCTTTCTTCTTTTTATTTATTTATTTGTTTTGTTAATTATTATTTTTATTATCACTAATCAATTAAAATCTTTTCTCATAAAATCAAAAACCAAAAATATATTTTATTTATTAAAATTAAATTCATCACTTTATTTTTGTAAATAAATGTTAAATTAATTAATTTAGTTTTTAAATTAGATATAACTTTTAATATTTTTGCAATAATTAAAATTAATGTAGAAAATTAAGTTTTTACTAACTTTGATCAATTTTATTTTTATTTCTTTAAATATCCAAAAATCCAAAAATATTTTAATTAATTAATTAATTTAATTGTTAATTTAGATTTAATTCCTTTTAATTCAAAAATAACCAAAAAATGCTTTCTTTCAAAAAAGGGTCAAAACCCTAAAAAATGCGCCCGATTTGATTTTCTCGCACGCGATCCATTTCCATATTATTGTAATTGTTTCCCAGAATGTAATAGCTTTTAATTAGGGCTTTATTTTATCGCTTTATTTTATTTTCTGTATTTTAATTTCAAGGGTTGTCTTTGGCGATGTAAATACCCGACGCCTTGTAATAGTTTAGATTTAATTTTCGCAATTTAAATTCCGCAACTATACACTGTTAGATGTTTGATAATAGGGAATGCATGACAAGATCGAATGTATGAACTTAAAATCAACATAGCTCACCCATGACATGTGCAAAGATAAAATTAACCGAAATAATACACTCGCACATGTGCACTCTTAGGGTACACCTCGCTTGGTTGCCTTCGAACGTGGTCATTGAGTATAGGAAGTTTTAGAGGTCGTCCTCTTGTCTAAAGATCATAGTTGCCTCAAAAAAATGATCTAAGACATTAGGGTTACCGCTAAGGCGTCCTAACATTGCTTTAGTGACCACACGTCCCTTAATCGAATTGACCCTTAAACTCCAACGACAGTGCTTCCTACTCATCAATAGTAGGATAGCATTGTCTAAAGGACATTAGCACAGTTTGATTCCTTTTTCGAGTAGGTAGATGGCTCTTAAGTACTTGCTCTCAAAACAAAACAAAAACTTTTCGCACTTACACCTTTCAAACAAAAACTTCTTTCAAACCCACAAACACAAAGAAAAGCAATTTTTGAAAACACTTTGAGCAAGTACCTAAGAGCCCGTGGATAACCACGGATAGAAAGGGTGCTAACACCTTCCCTTTCTATAATCTACCCCCCGAACCCGAGAAATATCTCGAAAAAGGAATTTTTCTGTGCTTTTTTCCTTTCCTTGTTGGATAAAATAAAAGACGGTGGCGACTCTTGCTTACCGCGACATTTTGCGAAAACAAACGCAAAATGCAAACCAGCATTCAAAAAAAAAAACAGTCAGTTCTCTTCCCACCGTATCACAGAACTGGCGACTCTGCTGGGGACATATTTATAAGTGGGGTTTACCTTAGGATTAGATCACTGTGTTTTTAATTGTTTGCTTTGTATGATTTATCTTTGTGGGCTTGTATCGGAGTTTCTATAGATCCTAACCCGAATCTGGGGGATACCCTTTAGGTAAGTAGCAATAAACTGTTAGGGAACTGTACGACGTAGACCGATACGGTTGAAGCAGTAGCTACATTCGTGTGGCACTTTAGATTGTACCGATATCCCTTGTGTTGGAACGAGGAGAATATGGGTCATCTAAGGGGTCATTAAGCACCAACTGACCTTAGAACCTTTAAATTGACCAACTTGGCCATAGAACAGTAGAAGTATGCTACACTCATTGAGACTAAACTCTCACAATGATTTCGGCTGCAAGAAAAGGTTGCTAAACTGAAATTATGACCGATTGAGGGTAGTCAGTGATATTGAGATCCTCTAGAACCCGGTTACTATTTTTAGGACAGGTTTAAACCAACTGAACTGAAAGAGGGTAGTACCTAAGCTCCTTTCCAACCTGAAATCTAAGGGCTCTCTGTGTGACTTGTGTGCCTTTACCATGTTTGCTATTTGTGGATACTTGTGGTGTGCCTTTATCATGACATCATGACATCATAACATTGCATACATCTTGCATTGGACTAACCTATTTCAAAGACAGAAGGGATTCATCTTTGTTCTGTTTTGTAGGTCATCATGATGCCCATGCGTAAGAATACCATCCGGATCAACTTTGTCCAGGTTGCCACCTTGCTCAAAGAGTTGGTTGCAAAGATGCCTAATACTACTTCCTTCCTCAGAAGACATGGTTATCTTCTCAGTTTGGTTACCTCCAAATTGGACGAGCAGATGATGAGTGTCCTGGTTCAATTCTATGATCCGCTTTACCATTGCTTTACTTTTCAAGACTACCAGCTGGTTCCCACCCTAGAAGAGTTCTCTGAGCTGCTCGGTATCTCTGTTCTGGAGCAGACCCCATTTATTGGTTGGGAGAAGATTCTTAGGCCCGAAGATATTGCTGCAACCCTTCATTTGACAAAAGAGGAGGTAATGACTAATTGGGAAACTAGAAGTGGAGCAAAGGGCTTTCTGACTAAGTTCTTGGTTGGCAAGGCTAACTATTTCTGGGATAGTCTAGACTTCAAGGCGTTCGAGGATATTCTGGCTCTTTTGATATATGGCTTGGTATTGTTTCTGAACTCTGACTCCTTTGTTGATGTGAATACGGTAAAGATCTTTATCTCTCGGAATCCGGTACCCACTCTCTTGGGTGACATTCTTCATCAGCTCTATGCTCGTACTGTTCGTAAGCGGGGAACCTTGATGTGTTGTGTTCCATTATTGGCAAGGTGGTTTATTTCGCACCTTCCCAAGTCAGTGCTGAAGAACAAAGAAGGCATGGTCTGGGCTTATAGGGTGATGCCTCTCTCTCATAATGACATCATCTGGACTCTCAAGGGTATGGACGAGGTGACTATCATTGATCTCTGTGGGGAGTACCCTAATGTTCCACTGTTAGGGACCCATGGAGGAATTTCTTACAACCCATGCTTAGCTCTACGTCAGTTCGGGCGTGCCATAAGAGAAGGACCTCATGAACTGTTAATGCCTAACATCATCTTTGATTTTCAAGGGGATAGCGACGAGCAACGTCACAAATTCATAAGGGCTTGTGATAGAGTTCACCAATTCGATCCGCATGAGTTGGGCCCAAAGACTTCACTTCCGATGGAGCCATATCTCATATGGGTCCGTATCCGTGCCCAAAAGCTGGGTATGCCGTATGAAGCCGTCCGACCTGTCACTCTTGAAGTAGCTAATGAAGAAGGGGTTATTCCAACCATCCTCCATCCTTACATGCCCACTGACATTGGGGCACTGAAGAGATCTTGGATGCAGCTGAGAGAAGAACGGGATTCTTACCGAGAGAAGTTCAACGAGCAAGAACAGAAGATCTAGAAGTTGACTAGGCAGTTGAAGAATGAGCGGATTCTCAACGACTATGTCCGCACTGATAAGAAGAGACCATGGGAGCATTGATTGACCTTTGATGATTTCTTTTCCAGCTTTTATTTACTTTTCAGTATTTCCTTTCTTGTAACGCATTAAGGGCATCAGTTGAACAGTTTGAATTCCAAATTTTATCTAATAAAGTGTGTTTCATTTCTTGTTTACAAATTTGAATCTCCCGATTGTCTTTGAAATCATGTCATATGCATTTCATCCCATGCACTTCATAACAGGTACCCTTTACAGGTCTCTTATCTTCTTCGCTGTTTATTTTAGCACTCATCATGTCTGCTGAACCTTCAACTGAGCAAGCCATCAAGGCCCTCCAGGCCCAGAATGCCCAATTCCAAGAGTTGTTCATGAATCTAGCTAAGGGTCAGCAAGATCTGAAGACCCTGATTTTGAAGTAGAAGAAGAAGAAGAAGAAGAAGAAGAAGAGGACCATCCTGTTCAACACTGGCCCTAGGTTTGGAAACAGGCTTCAAAATGAAGTTGATTTGACCACCTCATCTGGAGGGAAAGATAGTCAGGAAGAAAGGAGGGCTCCTAGCCATGTGGTCTCTGACAACGAGACGGACTTCGACGAAGAACAGTATCCTTCGGCCGAGGACAAATACAAGCAAATGGAAGACCGGTTGAGTGCTATGGAAGTTCAGAAAGTGTCTGGTCTGGACTTTGGTGATCTAAGTCTATCATCTGGGGTGGTAATTCCCCACAAATTCAAGGCACCAGCCTTTGCTAAATATGACGGAGTTTCTTGTCCGAAGCTGCACCTTCGGTCATATGTAAGGAAGATTCAGCCTTACACTGCTGATAAGAACTTATGGATCCACTTCTTTCAAGACAGTCTCTCAGGGACTCAACTTGAGTGGTTTTATCAGTTAGATGGAGCCAGTATTCGCAGTTGGGAAGATTTGGCTACTGCTTTCTACAGGCAGTATCAGTACAACTCCGACCTTGCTCCCACGCGTACCCAACTCCAGGGTATGTCAATGGGAACGAGTGAAGGATTCAAAGATTATGCTCAGAAGTGGAGGGACCTCGCTGGTAGAGTGCAACCACCCTTGGCTGATCGGGAGCTTGTGGACATGTTTATGGGGACCCTGTCTGGTCCATTTTTCAACCACCTGATTGGGAGCTCTTCGTCTGGGTTTACAGAGCTAATTTTTACCGGTGAGAGGATTGAGGCTGGTATTAAGGCTGGCAAGATACAGAAGGGTGCTTCATCAGGCACCAAGAAGAAGCCATTTAAGAAAGAGTCCAGTGCTGTCTACAGTTTGAGAAACCAGAATAGACCTGAACACCGCCAAGCTGTCAATGCGGTTGTTATTTCAAAACCTGCTGGTGCTCCACAATACAACAATCAATAGAAGGATGAGAGACCTAGAAGGAAATTCACCCGTCTAAACATGACCTTATCTCAGATTCTGCCACAGTTGCTGAAGACCAATCTGGTGATTCCAAAGGAAGCCCCAAAGAATCCAAATACAACGTCACCGAGGTATAACCCTAATGCCCGTTGTGCTTATCACTCTGATAGCCCGGGGCATAATACAAATGATTGTTGGACCTTGAAGAATAAGATACAGGACTTAATTGATGTGAAGGAGATTGAGTTCGAGACGCTCGAAAGACCTAATGTTGTGACTGCTCCGATGCCCAAGCATGGAGTGAACACTATAGAAGAAGACTCGTTTGTGGTTTATGTGGATGATATTGTTACCCCTCTGATGACTGTAAAGAAGAACCTTTTGCTAGCCGGTCTATTTCCGGGCTGTGACAAAGGTTGCCGTATGTGTTCTGCTCTACCTACCGGTTTCCATCTCTTGAAGTCAGATGTCCAACGCCTGATGGATAGTAAAGATATTTTGTTTGAGCAGACTGTTATTCCCTTAGTCCCTTCTGAAGAAGTTGCCATCATTACCATTTTCGACAATTCTTCCAAGGCTCCCTCGAGGAAGCCTGTTAGAATTACATCTGTTCTGAAAATCGCACCTGTGATCATCACTGTTCCGGGGCCCATCCCCTACACCTCTGATAAAGCTGTCCCTTGGCACTACGGGGCTGATGTTTATTTTCATGGAGTTAAGCAAGAGTTGGATGTTGATACTGACATCAGCAATATTGTTAGACCTGCTAAAGTCACCCGCAGCGGAAGACTTTTCTCACCTGATATTTCTCCACCAACTGCCCGAAGACCTGTTGTTATTACACCTGCCAGTGTACCTGCTACTATTCCTGTTCAAGTTCCTATTCTTACCCCTGTTGCTGAGTCATCTGACACTCGGGGCAAAGGGATCACCACTGATGTACCTGCCCAGACGGAGGCACCGAAGACAATTACTGTTGAAGCTTCTAAACAAGAGATGGAAGAGATTCTGAAGATTATCAAAAAGAGTGACTACAATGTAGTTGAACAACTGGGGCAAACCTCATCCAAGATTTCTATGCTGTCACTGTTGCTATGCTCAGAAGCCCATGCCAAGGCTCTGATCACCTTCTTGAAGACTGCCCACGTGCCACAAGAGACGTCAGCTGATCAGTTTACAGATTGCGTGGCCAATTTGACTGCTGATAATGGATTGGGTTTCTCTGACACCGATTTGACTGCTAAAGGGAAGAATCACAACGATGCCCTGCATGTCTCCATTGAATGCAGGGGCACTACTCTTGCACATGTATTGGTGGATACTGGTTCCTCATTGAATGTCTTGCCCAAGAAAGCTCTGGACCGGTTGGACTGTGAAGGGTTGGAGCTGAAACCAAGTAACATTGTTGTTAGGGCCTTTGATGGGTCTAAAAGGATGGTGCACGGTGAAGTTGATATTCCGATTAAGATTGGTTCTCAGGTTTTCAATTCTACATTCTATGTGATGGACATTCGGCCATCTTATTCTTGTTTGATGGGTCGTCCATGGATCCACAAAGCTGGGGCCGTAACCTCAACGCTCCATCAGAAGCTAAAGTACTCGGTCAAAGGGAAGATTGTGACAGTACAAGGAGAGGAAGAGTACATGGTGAGCCACCTAAACTCTTTCTGATATGTAGAGATGGATGGGGAGTTCATTGAAACCCCATTTCAACATTTTGAAGAGGTTCCTCAGACACTGGCGTCCGCTGAGACTGTTGTTGAAGGTTCTCCTATGAAGATGGCTTCCCTCAAGGATGCTCGGGCTGTTGTTGAGAAAGGTGGGTGTGCACAGTGGGGCC
The DNA here is from genome assembly GCA_948472305.1 of Vicia faba. NCBI lineage: Eukaryota > Viridiplantae > Streptophyta > Magnoliopsida > Fabales > Fabaceae > Vicia > Vicia faba. Next base: position 248,732,922 of record OX451740.1, on the reverse strand, counting down.
AGCTCCCTGATTTTACACAGAAGACTAACAAGTTTGGTTTGGGTTTCACTGCAGAAGCTCAAAGGGCTGTTCGGAACGCACGGATCGGAAGACCTCCCGTGTTCATCAGCAACTCGGGAGTGAATGCCATTGAAGATGATGCTGAAGAGTCTGAGTTCAACAGCTGGATCTATCCTACGACCGACGGTGGACAATGCAACTGGACAGCAAAGGACTTCGTCCCTATTTCTTTTACCCGGTAATGAAACTTTTTTGTTTTGAATTTGTAACAGACAATGTTTGAAACTTTATGGCCCGATGTCTTACCCGGGGCACCGTGGCTTCATTTGTGAGGGCTTTATGTGTGTCATTTTCATATATCATTAATAAAAGCATTAGACGTTCTTGCATTTCAAATCTTGCGCTCCTTGTTTTTCTTTTATTATATATTGCAAAACAACTATTTTACACACACTCACGTATCATTGATCTACATCCACTCTGGATCCCACTGATAACGACCCTGCTACTGCCAATTATGACTTCGAAAGTATGATCAACTTAGCCAAAGACGAAGGTGAAGATGATTGCGAAGTGCCTGGTGAACTTGCAAGACTGCTACTTCAAGAAGAGAGGGCCATACTACCTCCAAGCTACCAATTCTGATGCCTCCAATTGCAGGAAGACCGTTGATCTCATACCTAAAAGTGCTGGATAATACAAAGAAGCGTGCTGGGGCAGTATGACGAGTCTGGCCAAAAAGAGCATGCTATTTACTGCTTTAGCAAAAAGTTTACCGACTGTGAGACCCAATACTCACGGCTTGAGAGAACTTGTTGCGCTTTAGCATGGGCTGCTCGCCGGCTGAGACAGTACATGTTGACTCATACTACTCTTCTGATACCAAAATATCTGAACGTCTTGACAGCTCCTTGGCCTTTTGCAATGTGGGGCATTGATATGATCGGCGAGATCAGACCTACAGCATCCAACGGGCATCGTTTCATCCTGGTAGCAATTGATTACTTTACGAAGTGGGTTGAAGCAACTTCCCTTGCTACTGTAACCAAGAACGTCGTGGCACGATTCATTCAGCATAATCTGATCTTTCGATACGATGTACCAGAGAGGATCATTACAGACAATGGTACCAATCTCAACAACAAGATGATCACTGAGCTCTACGAGCAATTCAAGTTACAGCATCATAACTCTTCTCCCTACCGGCCGAAGATGAATGGGGCTGTAGAAGCGGCTAATAAGAACATTAAAAAGATTGTGCAGAAGATGACAGTGACATATAAAGACTGGCACGAGATGTTACCATTTGCTCTTCATGGGTACCGTACCTCAGCACGGACGTCAACAGGGACAACACCCTACTCCTTGGTATATGGCATGGAGGCAGTCTTGCCCATTGAAGTTCAGATACCCTCTCTTCGGATCATGAAGGATGCAGGTTTGAGTGAAGATGACTGGATTCAGACCCGGCTTGATCAACTCAACTTAATCGACGAAAAGAGACTTACTGCTATTTGTCATGGTCAGACGTACCAAAAACGGATGATCAATGCATTTAACAAGAAAGTCAGACGACAAGAGTATCAAGTTGGGGATCTGGTAATCAAGCGCATTATTCTACCTCAAGGTGATCCCAGGGGCAAATGGACCCCTACTTACGAGGGGCCATTTGTGGTTAAGAACATTTTCTCAGGAGGAGCTATGATTCTAACCACCATGGATGGTGACGACCTTCCTCACCCCGTCAATGCAGACATAGTGAAAAGATACTACGCATAATCAAAGACCCGCTAGGTTAACTGACCTAGGCAAAAATAAGGGCTTCCCGGCGAACCAAAAGGGTTCGGGCAAAAATTAGGGATGAAAATGAAAAAAATCTATACACCCGGCAAGTCGAAAACCTGAAAAGGCGGCTTGGGAAAAAATGGGTATCCCGGTGGACTGAAAACCCGAAAGGGCAGTCCAGGAAAAAGTTAGGGATCAAAGCGTAACACTATGTCTCATTGGATCACCTTGCATCCAAACTTCAGTATTAACTATTAAGCTCGGACGACACTAATCAATCTGATCTACCTTCAACCAGTAGCAAAGCGATGAGATGCTCGAGGACATAAAGGCAATAGTAGATTTGGAACCCAGTGAGATTATTCACATAGCTGTTTTGTTTTCTTTTCACAATTTGTATAAATTCTATTATTCGGCGGCGTTCCCTTACTAGGACGTCAGCCTCTTGTACAAAAGCGCCTATTTACAGGCCAAACTTCAAAATCAATACAAATTCATTTTCAGACAAATTTCAAGTTGTTTTCCCTTTATCTGTTTTGGTTTTGCAAAGAACGTCCAATGTTCATTTTTGATATATATGCATTTGACATTAATTGCTGCTCATAAATATCTACATGCGAAACGAAAGATGAATTACTGGTAATATCAGAAACAGGGGCAATAAGAATTGTCCAAGCTGTATAGTTACTTTGTCCACCAGGTACAAGGTAAATTCAGCTGAAGAATATGGCTAAGATACTTCCACTCCCCGCAAAATAAGGCAGTAATGGTAGCTCTCCCAGCTGAGACTTGCAACTATGAACGAATCAGCAATACTCTCCCCAAGCAGAGTTGGTCTACCATCCGCACTAAAAAGGTCTTAATATTCCCCAACGGAGTATAAGAATATCCCCAGAAAGTATAAGAGTATCCCCGACAGTATTAATATTCCTCAATGGAGTATAAGAATGTTCCCCGGCAGAATACAAGATCCCCCCAGTGGAGTCAAAATTTCCCCAGCACGGTCTAAAAAAGTTTCCCCAACGAAGTTGAATCAACATCCCCAGTGGCCTCTGGAAGTTTATCCCCGGCGGAGTACAAAATAAATCTCCCCAACCAAGTTTAAGGGATCATTCCCAGCATAATTCAGAAGGATTATCCCCACAAGAGTCTAACAGGGTTATCCCCAGCAAGTTGCAACTGAAAGATCGTCCCCAGCGAAGTACTTTCTTCTCACCAAGCAGGAATTCACTCCTCAACAGACTCAGTATCACCAGCAACGGTAATCCATCCCCAGCGGAGTTTATCAGTGGAATCCTCAGCAGAGCATCTCTTCCCCACAAAGTAATCTTCTCACCAGTATTTTCCCCAACGGAGTCATCCTCTCCTGCAGGTTTATCATCTTAGTTCGTCATCCCCAGCATAAATGAAGAATTCAACTCTATTCTCCAGCAGCTATCCGAGATTTATTTTCCCCAGCGAAAACATCACATTTCCATACATCATGATACATGCATATACGCATCATACCATACAATCTCATTTATGTTGAGAACATCATTGCTTGATCCATGTCATGCATTGCATATGATTGACCTTTACCTTTCAGAAAAGATGCAGTTAAATTCTCAACTATGTGGAAGACCTCCTCTGGTCCAGTTAAATCGATTCCTATAGATTTTTCTGATACCAACCCAGTCAAAGGAGACAAGACCAGTCAAATCGATTCCTAAAGATTTTTCTGATGCCAATCCAGTCAAAGGAGACAAAACCAGTTAAATCGATTCCTAAAGATTTTTCTGAGGCCAACCCAGTCAAAGAAGACAAAACCAGTTAAATCGATTCCTAAAGATTTTTCTGAGGCCAACCCAGTCAAAGGAGACAAAACCAGTTAAATCGATTCCTAAAGATTTTTCTGAGGCCAACCCAGTCAAAGGAGACAAGACTAGTTAAATCGATTCCTAAAGATTTTTCTGAGGCCAATCCAGTCAAAGAAGACAAAACTAGTTAAATTGATTCCTAAAGATTTTTCTGAGGCCAACCCAATCAAAGAAGACAAAACCAGTTAAATCGATTCCTAAAGATTTTTCTGAGGCCAATCCAGTCAAAGAAGACAAAACCAGTTAAATCGATTCCTAAAGATTTTTCTGAGGCTAACCAAGTCAAAAGAGACAAGACCAGTTAAATTGATTCCTAAAGATTTTTCTGAGGCCAATCCAGTCAAAGGAGACAAAACCAGTTAAATCGATTCCTAAAGATTTTTCTGATGCCAATCCAGTCAATGAAGATAAGACCAGTTAAAGCGATTCCTAAAGATTTTTCTGATGCCAATTCAGTCAAAGAAGACAAAACCTCCCCTGGTCCAGTTAAATCGATTCCCGAAGATTTTTTTGATGCCAATCCAGTCAAAGAAGACAAGACCACCTACCAACAGTCTCTAGATGGCATCTATAAGCCCATTCCCGACATCACAATACCATGTCATGCGAGTGCAAATTTCTGGGCACTCTAGTGTTCAATCATCTTCCACCTTCGGATCACGAAAGGCCCGAAAGCCAATCTATATCCTCAGGTTTAAGAAAATTGAACAGGGGCAGCTGTTGTACCCCAAAATTTTCCCTCCCATATTTCCCAAGGCATTGCAAGAATAATCTCCAAGTTGCTCAAGATTGCTCAAGAGTTGGACAGTCAAATCATCTCCTAAGGCAGTCAACCTCAAACTAGGGTTTTGTGTTGCATCAAGGTCCTTACATACAAATGACCTCCAGTTCTCCCCAATGCCTTAATATTTTCTCAAGTTCATCCATGTCAAATTTCAAGCCTTGCAGAAGAAGTTTGGTCAGTCAATTGCTCAAGAGGTCCAAAAATCGACTGTGCTAGGGCAAAAGTCAACTGTGACTACAAATAGTCAAACCTTAATATTTTTTGTCAAAATTCTCATTTTGAAGGATAATTCATCATTTGATCAAGGGTTGATCATGATTCATCAAGGATTTCTCAAAATTCATCAAGATTCAAAAGTTGCTAAATTAGGGTTTTGTAGGAAAAGTCAACTCAACTTTGACCAAGCATAACATTCTCATACTTTATGAGAAATGACCCATCCAAAGCTCATTTTGAATAGGATGCAATTTCCAACAATCCATCTTCACACCCCAAGATCAAGAAATGCACTCACAAAAAGTTACAAATTTGGACATTATAGGTCATTTTTGAAAGTCAACAAAAACACCCTTTTTTCCAAAGCTTGTAACTTGAGCATGGAATATCTAAATGAGATGAGACAAAAAGGGTTGGTTAGAGGACATCTCAAGGTTTCTAAAAAGTCCAAGAACACCTCCAAAAGTTCAAAATTGAAGAAGTTATGCATTGTTGAAGTTGGGCATTTTTCCAAAATTGCTAAAAGTCAACTATTCCCAAAACTTCAAATTTTGTCAAATGGACCCACTTTTTCCCACTTGATTTGATCTTGTCACACTATACACGTGTCCTATCTTCAGTCTTGTGTCCATTCATTAATTTTTCTATTTTATTTGATTTTTATTGAATTAATTCATTTTAAATGAATTTAAATCCAATTAAATCTAAATATTGATAACTTGGTATCGTTTTGATTGATATAGGTCTTAAATATCATCATGGACACAATCAAATCCGAATCAAGCCATATAATGAACAAAAAGATGGAATTTGGACATTTTTGGAAGCTTTTTAATGGTGAATCAAATCATATCTTCAAGCATCAATGCACAAGGATTCAAAGCCCAAAACCTGACCTAATTCACTCCATGTTACATATACAAGCTAAAGAGGCACGAATTAGGACCTAGAGGCTGCACAATCTGGAAAACCAAACTTGGAAATTTGTCAAAAAAACTTGGAACTGAAATCTTGGTTAGAGGCCAATTCAACACAAAATCTCAACGTAGACCTCTTGCTGGACATCCACTGAAGCAGTAGCAATCAAAAGCAAAGCCATTCGCCTCCTAAAACGCGTTGTAAGTCTCTCAGAACCTCGCTCTATATGTGAAATCGTATTCTCTTATTCTGGCATTTTCTTGACAAAACATTGGCATATTCATGATTCTTGAATGATTTTTAAGCTTCCTACATTATTCAATTGTATTTTTATAGTCTGTAATGCCATACCCGAAACTAGGGTTTTTGGTTCTTGTTTTTAGGAGTTTCAGTTTCAGGAAAAAATGATGCAAACAATGGCCATGAGCGTGTTCAGGAGGGAGAGACGTGCATGATGATGGTCTTAGAATTCGTTTCCATAGCCTAGAGAAGATTTTAGGATCAACCTAGGGATTTAGTTGCGGATTCAAATCCGCAGGAAAAAGAACCAGGGTTCAGTGGAGAAGACGAAGACGTGTCCTTTTCCAACTGGCCCATTCAAAAACTATGCGCGTGTTTTTTGAATCGCTGGCATATTGTTGTTGTTTCACATATATTAATTATTGTTTATTATACTAACAATTGAGTGCAGTGGTTGAGTTGGCAAGCGTGTTGTACAAAATTCAATGGGACCTGGGTTCGAATCCCAGGTCCCCCAATGCATTTGTAATATTTTTCTTCATGTCATCCTATGCAACATCCAAGGCGCAGTCCATCATACTCCTTCATATCCCAAGCGCCAGATGGCCTCCAGGCCAAATCTAATGGCCAAGATTGAACGTCCATCATGGTCTCAAGTCAACCAAGGCATAGAGAATCTGGGAAAGTCAATACAGGCCAACGTGAATGGGCCTCAAAAATGCTGATTTCACCCCCAAATCAGGCCCAACACCCCTTGGTTATTTCTTTCTTCTTTTTATTTATTTATTTGTTTTGTTAATTATTATTTTTATTATCACTAATCAATTAAAATCTTTTTCTCATAAAATCAAAAACCAAAAATATATTTATTTATTAAAATTAAATTCATCACTTTATTTTTGTAAATAAATGTTAAATTAATTAATTTAGTTTTTAAATTAGATATAACTTTTAATATTTTTGCAATAATTAAAATTAACGTAGAAAACTAAGTTTTTACTAACTTTGATCAATTTTATTTTTATTTCTTTAAATATCCAAAAATATTTTAATTAATTAATTAATTTAATTATTAATTTAGATTTAATTCCTTTTAATTCAAAAATAACCAAAAAAATACTTTCTTTCAAAAAAGGGTCAAAACCCTAAAAAATGCGCCCGATTTAGTTTTCTCGCACGCGATCCATTTCCATATTATTGTAATTGTTTCCCAAAATGTAATAGCTTTTAATTAGGGCTTTATTTTATCGCTTTATTTTATTTTCTGCATTTTAATTTCAAGGGTTGTCTTTGGCGATGTAAATACCCGACGCCTTGTAATAGTTTAGATTTAATTTTCGCAATTTAAATTCCGCAACTATACACTGTTAGATGTTTGATAATAGGGAATGCATGACAAGATCGAATGTATGAACTTAAAATCAACATAGCTCACCCATGACATGTGCAAAGATAAAATTAACCGAAATAACACACTCGCACATGCGCACTCTTAGGGTACACCTCGCTTGGTTGCCTTCGAACGTGGTCATTGAGTATAGGAAGTTTTAGAGGTCGTCCTCTTGTCTAAAGATCATAGTTGCCTCGAAACGGTTGCCTCGGAAAAATGATCTAAGACATTAGGGTTACCGCTAAGGCGTCCTAACATTGCTTTAGTGACCATATGTCCCTTAATCGAATTGACCCTTAAACTCCAACGACAGTGCTTCCAACTCATCAATAGTGGGATAGCATTATCTAAAGGACATTAGCACAGTTTGATTCCTTTTTCGAGTAGGTAGATGGCTATTAAGTACTTGCTCTCAAAATAAAACAAAAACTTTTCGCACTTACACCTTTCAAACAAAAACTTCTTTCAAATCCACAAACACAAAGAAAAGCAATTTTTGAAAACACTTTGAGCAAGTACCTAAGATCCCGTGGATAACCATGGATAGAAAGGGTGCTAACACCTTCCCTTTCTATAATCTACCCCCCGAACCCGAGAAATATCTCGAAAAAGGAATTTTTCTGTGCTTTTTTCCTTTCCTTGTTGGATAAAATAAAAGACGGTGGCGACTCTTGCTTACCGTGACATTTTGCAAAAACAAACGCAAAACGCAAACCAGCATTCCAAAAAAAAAACAGTCAGTTCTCTTCCCACCGTATCACACTTGGCATTGTGGAGTATTGGGCTTCTTGGACTTAGGATTAGAAATCTTGACCTATGTTGGAGACCTTGTGATCTTAATTGATATTTTGTCTGGAGTTCTTGAGGTTTACCTCAAGACATTGGGTTGTTTGTTTGTTTTGTGTGCATGTTATTGTGATTACATTCTTTGTTTGTAATATGGAATTCACCCGTATACAGCCGTTACTCTGCCCAATTTTTGTGAAGACTTAATACATTTGAGGCTTGGTTCTCCCAAGAGGTCTAGTATCTTTGCTTGTTTGGTTTTAATCCAAGGAATGGGAATTCTATCTTGACTCATAATGTCAAGTATTGGCTTCTTGTTGGTTAGATGGTTCTTATCCCTAGCTTTTACCTTATGATTTAGAATAGTCTCTTCTTCTCCTTCCATCTTCTTTAATTTCAAAAATATTCCTCCTCCTTTTGAAAACTCTTCTTATTTCTAAACTTGAACCACTCTCATAATAAACTTGGACTTAGGTCCATGCATTTTCAAAACATTTTCATAAATAAACTCCAATCAAATTAATAATACCTTGACATTTTTTTGAGAAGACTAAAAGTCAATCAATCTCATTTCAAACCATTTTACCACTTTGGCGTTTTACTTTAAAACTTTTTCTCAAAAGATTGGACTCTTGTCAATCCTTGTAGTGATGTAAACAACTCTACTTTTACAATATGTAGTGAAGTGAGATATTTTACACTTGGGTGTTGAGTGAGGCATTATTAATTTTAAAATCCAAGTCGTATCCTCCACTTTGAAATGATGAAAATTCTCCTTTCTCATGATTGTGGGTAGTAAGTATGTTTTCCATACGGACAATGACGATGATGTCTCATCTCATAAAATTAACCAACACATTTGTGTTTTAAATTTTTAAATATGAACTATGTGTACCTTGATCCCCTATTGCACGGAAGATGGTACGTAGGCACTAAAGGTTCGCAACCGCGGCGGGTGCAAAAATAATTTAAAAAACACTTCTTTTCTCACCTCCACCATCTATTTTACCTACAAAATTTTATAGCCAAAATATACAGATTATACAAAGAGGTTATTGTGGAGTACCATAGATGTTTAGGGTGCTAATACCTTCCCTTTGCATAACCAACCCCCTTACCTAGAATCTTTCCCCCCTCTTTTGGGTTATTCTCTCTTTTCCCATTCCTTTGGAAACAATAAAGCGTGATGGCGATTTTTATTTTGATTTGTATAAGTCTAGTCAATCCAATGACTTAGTCTTTAACATTTCTACCGCTACAGAAAAAATGGCGACTTCACTGGGGAAAGATTGACCTCTTATTGGTCCATCCCTAAGTGGGTTGAGCCTATCTTTGTTTATATATGTATATATGCTATTGTTGTTTATGTGTTATATATATATATATATATATATATATATATATATATATATATATATATATATATATATATATATATATATATATATATATATATATATATATATATATATATATATATATATATATATATATATATATATATATATATATATATATATATATATATATATATATATATATATATATATATATATATATATATATATATATATATATATATATATATATATATATATATATATATATATATATATATATATATATATATATGTTTGATTGGATTTTCCTGGTTTTAAGGGTGCTTGGTGATTACTTATAAGTCCTATACCCGGACTTGGGCAAACTTTAAGTTAGGAAGGGCGATATAGTCATTTTAACTTTGAGGGAGTAATCCCAAAAAATGAGATATGAGATCCCCCACTCAGTGGAGGCCCCTTTGATTGTAGTGTCTTTTACCGAGTAATCGGGAAGACGTAATGCTTTCGACCTGGGAGCCTGCTGAAGCTGAGGACCGTAGAATACCTAACCCATCTTGGCCTTTTAGGTGTAGCGTGGAAGCTATGACGGAGTAATCCAGAAATAGTTGTCACACGATACTATGCTCGGACGAGTTTTTCTTGAGAATATTACTAATTACCGAGTTAACTGGGAAGTTGGTAATATCTGAAGGAAGGATGTAGACTCTGGGAACCTCTAGAACCTTGTTCGACAGGTGATAACTTTTAGACCATACCTTATGGGAAGTACCTTCGACCTCATGCTCGTGACGTTGAACCTATGAACCCTATATTTGTGATCTTGTGTGTGATTGTTGCATCATGCATGCATGCACCCATAAGCATCTTTTGAAGGAATTTCATTTCAAGGGACTTAAAAATTGACCATTTTTGAATATCTCAGGTACCTTTTGGCCATGGATACTGGAGAAAGAAAGACCGTAAAATACAGTTTCAGAGATCCCAAGATAGATGAGTTGATCAGTCTAATTCTCGAGATTGAGTGTTTTGCATATTTTCCGAAGAAGTATGGATCCATCATTCCTCTCATGAAGCTTAGGATGAAGGGGGGTATTCTCTCAGCCTTGGTCCAGTTCTATGATCTGATGTATCATTTCTTTACTTTCCCCGACTATCATTTGATGCCTACACTGGAGGAGTATTCTTATCTGTTGGATTTACCTATTACCGATCATGTTCCTTTTATTGGTTTGGAGGATGAGCCAAAACCACATGAGATTGCTACTTTGATTCATATGGGGAAGTCTGAGGTTGAAGCCCATATGACTACTAAAGGAGGGATTATAGGATTACCAGCTCAGTTCTTATTGGAGAAATCTCGTTACTTTGCCAGGATGAAGAGTACAGTCGCTTTTGAGGCCATCTTTGCTCTACTTTCTTACGGGTTGTTCTTATTTCCTAATGTGGACAAGTTTATTGATGTTAATGCTATCAGGATCTTCATGATTAGAAATCCAATTCCTACATTGTTGGGTGATGCTTATTACTCTATTCATCTTCGGAATTCTTATCATGGGGGGATGATTGTCTGTTGCACGCCTCTATTGTACCGGTGGTTAACTCTCATATGCCTCAGTCTGATGCTTTCTGGGATGTCAAGAAGGAACCCTGGTGGGCTCCTAAGATCATGGAACTTACTCACTCGGATATTGATTGGTATCATCGAGCTTACCATGATATAGATATTATTGACAGTTATGGTAGTTTCCCCAATGTACCTCTTCTTGGTACAAAGGGAGGAATTAACTACAACCCTGTTCTTGCACGAAGACAGCTTGGTTATCCAATGAGGGATAAAACAAATAGTATTCATTTGAGTAGTTTCTTTTTGAAGGAGGGAGAAGACCATAAGGAAGCTAGGGAGCATATTGCGAAGGCCTGGCGTCACATTCATAGGAAAAGTAGGAAAGACTTGGGACCTAGAGGAGCTGTTTCTTTGGAGCCTTATCTTCAGTGGGTCCAAACGAGAGCTATTCAGTTGAAGATGTTGTATTCCCGGGAAGCACCTATGCCTGACTTGTTTATGAATACCACTCCTCCCTTATTGGAGGATGTGGAAGAGCTACAACTTTCTTTAGTCAGGATGCAACAGGAAACGGATGCTTGGAAGAATAAGTGCCAAACTTTAGAGATTTCCTATAGAGCAGATTTGAATGAGAAAGACGACTTGATTGAGATTCTTGAGAGTCGGACTGTAGAGACCATGGAGAGGCAAGGGGATTTATTTTCCCCTAAGCCTCAGTCAGATGTTAGTTGCTCACTTCTTGATTCAGAAGATTGGAAGGAGGTTGCCACCAGGTATGCGGAAGAAAACCAGAGGTTGAAGACTCAGATTGTCAGGCTTACAGGGAAGCGCCAGCATATAGAGTAATCTCCATCAGCTTTGCTTCTTAGGGTTTTAGACTTTATTTTCATCTTGCACTTAGGATTATTGAAACTTGTAATTCATTTTGAAGTTATCATAATAAATTTTTTTTCAGTATTTCAAATATGTTATTACTTTGATATTTGCAATGTGTCTATAAATCTTTAAGTCCCTTGAAATATTAAAATCAATTGTGTGCATTGCACATCATGCATCATATTGCACATATTTCATACATTTCTTGGCATATCCAGGTATCTTACCAAGCTTTTTTACTTCGTTCAGCAAGTTATCTCACCACTACAACACTCGAGCTAATTTCAGAAGGAAGATGGACAACTTAGAACAAGAGAATCGTGAGATGTGCGAGGAAGTTTCTGCTTTGAAGGCCAGCATGGCCAATCTTACTGCTCTGATGGAATCTCTAGTGGATGCTCAGAATCAGCCACTGAGTGTTCAGCCTCAACAAACAAGGGTGACTACTGTTGTTCAGAATCGCATGCCTCAAGGTTATCCATGGGGAATGCCAGAGAACTTTGTGCCTGAAGGTTTCAATCTTGGTCCTCAAGAAGCTCCAATTGTTCAGACTACTGTTACTCCTGCACTTTCTGTGGTGCACGTTGCCCCTGTTGCACCTCCTGCGGTGAATATGGTCCCATTTGCTAATGATGATATATATCGTCCTTTTCCTCCACCAAGTGAAGACTTGGTTCTCTATGATAGAATGGATGATTTTCAAGAACAGTTTGACAAGATGCATAGGGAGATGAAAGCCCTCATAGGAAAGGAATTGTTCGGGCAGAATGTGAATGATTTATGCTTGGTCCCGAATGTCAAGATACCTGTGAAGTTTAAAGTCCCGGAATTCGAGAAGTACAAGGGAAACTCTTGTCCTCGTGCTCATCTGGTGATGCATGTAAGGAGAATATCTACCCATACTGATGATCAGCGTCTATTGATTCACTTTTTCCAGGATAGTTTGATTGGTGTTGCGCTGAAGTGGTATGAGTTTGGACAGTGTCAATATCCATACTTTCAATGACTTGGGAGAAGCATTTATCAGACAATACAAATACAACATGGACATGGCGCCTGACTGTGATCAACTCAGGGCCATGGTCTAGAAAGATAGGGAATCATTCAAAGAATATGCACAGAGATGGCGTGAGGTAGCCATTACTTCAACCATATTGGTCTACGTCATACACCTAATGATGTTCCCAGATCTGGGTAGAGGATCAAAGCAAACCCAAACAAGTACCCATAAATGTAAAGCAAACAAATCTACCAATGAAAGCATTTAAAGATTATCTAGCTCTAAGGTAACCCCACTTTTAAGTATGTTCCCCAACAGAGTCTTCAGTTCTGTAATACGGTGGGATAACTGACTTGGGTGTTTTGCGTTTTATCGCAATTGTTGCGGATAGCAAGAGTCTCCATCGACTTTTCTTTTATCCAATAAAGGAAAGGGTGAAAAGAACAGGAAAGACCTTTTGAGAATTTTCTTGAGTTCGAGGGGTAGGTTATGAAAAGGGAAGGTGTTAGCACCCTTTTCATCCGTAGCTATCTACGGGCTCTTAGTTGCTAGCTCACTTTGAAATGCTTTGTTTGAAATGTGTTTGTGATGTTTTTGAAAAGTGACTTTGTTTAGGCGAACATTGTAATGATTCTCGTCTCTATAAGAATGCATACAAAGTGTTGACTTTTGAAAATATTTCATGGAAAAGTGTTGGTGTATTTGAAAGATGTTTTGAAATGTTATGAGCAAGCAACTACGAGCGTTCTACCTACTCAAAAAGTCTTAGTTCTTTTCCTCCTCCTTTAGATATTTCTATCTTACCATTGATTGATAAGAAGCCCTATCATTGGATGTGAAGGGACATGCGTGGGTTGTCGTACAGTCATAGAAGGCAACATTGTAGGATACCTTAGCAATTTGTCATGAGGGTCTAAGATCGTTTACCAAAGGCAACATTTGAAGGGTCATCGAGGGACTACGATCTTGTATTCAAGGGTTATTGCTAAAGTATCCCACGTTCGAGGGACATGACTGTTTTTATCCGAGGCAACAAGTATGGGTTACCCTAGAGGTGCAAGTGTGTGAATTATGTTTCAATTTCATTCATTTTTGTCTTTAAGATTAGGGTTTTCCAACGGTTGATTTTATCTTGCCATACACACCCTAATTACTAACAATCATATGAATATGATAAATTTGCGGAAATTAAAATCCTACGCTATTACATCATTAGGAGATGGGGGTACAATTCACAAATGGGGATGAAGTAGGAGCTTAAATGTTACAACCATATTGAATAGCTATGAGGAAAATGTAAAGACAATGTAAAAAGAAGGGAAAAAATATTTTTTAGCCATTATGTGTCGACACATGCATCTATGCATCGACACATAACTTTTCCTTGCTCCTGCAAAACCAAATTAACTCAGTATGAGTCGACGCATAATGGGATGTGTCGACTCATTTCCTGATTGTGTCGACACATTCGTGTTTTGTGTCGACTCATGCACCTTTTGTCCTTCTGTTTTGGGGTCTGGATAGCAGTATGTGTCAACACATAAGGCCTTGTGTCGACTCATACCTTGTTCTGTCACTAAAATGAGTCGACTCATGCTATAGTTTTTTGCCTCTAACATTATTCTATTATGTATATAGGCCAGTCCATAACATATGATTGATAAAAATAAACAACAAACAAATGGTTAGCTTCAAGGGGCAATGATTACTACATGTTATCTTCAAAAATGAATCATTAGTGATGTATGAAAAGATGCAAAGTCAAAAAGACTTACCTTGAGACTGAAATTTGTATTTTGAGTTTGAACTGTTGTGTGGGCTGTTTTTGAGCTTAGGAAATGGTAATAGTGATGTTACAGAAGTTGTTCTTGTGTTTGAACAACTCCTATAAGATGTATGTGGAGTGTTTGGACAGAATTTTGCAAGGTGTGAGAGGTTCAAAGTTTATTTTTGACTTCAAAACTCAAGAGTGAAGGCTTTGTGGACAGTTATAGCTTTTTGAGAGTATGATATTTTGAGGGATTGTCTACACAATAAAACTTCTGACCTTTATCTTGCAAAATGGCCTCTCTATTTATAGAGAAGGTTTGAGACTTTGAAACAACTCAGATTTTTGAAATCACATGTTATGGCTATCTTGCTTGTTTTTGAAGCAAGCATGAAGAACATGTTTCCAATGTTTATACCAAGCTATATAAAGTGATTGATCACCTTAAACATGTTTGTTCTTACTTGTAGGAGTGGAGTGTGATCAGAACAACAAGTTAGATGCTCAAGAAATTGACTTTGTGATTAAAGTGAACTTTTCAAGAATGGATATGTTACTTTCTTCCAAAAATGGAATGATCAATTGGACAAAGGCTCAAACACTTGGATCATAGTTTAATCAGTTGTGTAAACATTTAATTAAGGAGTGATATACAAGTTTGAGGCCTGCAAAGTGAAGATTATGCAGCATGGATATGGATTTGGTTCTTGTTCATCACAAAATCTGCCTTGTAATTCAAGAATGACACCCTAACTCTGTGGCTTTGATTCTCTTAGCTCAAGTATAATCTCAATGAGTTCTTTGACATTTTGGAAATCTTGTGACATCCTCTACAACCTTCATGTTTTCTATTTTTGAATAATACAATTGGAACTTGATGAAAATTGGCCAAGAAGTTGGGATAGAAACCTGACCAAACCTGCTGAAAATTTCTCTAAGTGTTTATACAAAAATGCCATGACTTCATGAATTTATAACTCAAAATCCAAGCACTTATAGGACTTGATCAGAAAAGAAAAGTTGTAGATATCATCAAGATCTACAACTTTCATGTTGAAAGTTTTCTTTGAATCGTCTTGCATCTTGGTGAAAGAATGGCATGAAGTAATGAAATTATCATCTATAAAAAAACACTTAGAAAAATTTCTAAGTCTTGAAAAGTTTGACTTTTCACATTAGCTTTTGACTTTCTTGATTACTTGATTATAAAGCTTGACATTCTTGAATGTCTTGACGAATTTTGATCTTTGAAACTCAAATTTGGTCAAAAAGTCAAAGTTTGACTTTTCAGTGTACAATTGACTTTTTCATCAGTTGGCCAAATTTCATTTGTCAATCCAATGATCTTGAGAAATGAATTGATATATGAAATTATGTCAAAATGATTCATTTGAATCTTTGGGACCATATTTCAAACCATTGGGTCATGTATTAAGTAAAAAATCAATGGTCAGTCGTTCTTAGTCAAAACCCTAGTTTGCGGCCTCAGTGTTTCGGAGGTGATTTTGTCTGATAAATTCCTTGAGAATCCTTGAGCATTGGAGGTTGTGACACGGTGGGAGAATTGACTTGGGTGTTTTGTGTTTGATCGCAAATGTTGTGGTAAGCAAGAGTCGCCACCGACTTTTCTTTTATCCAAAAGGAAAGGTGAAAAAGCACAGGAAATACCTTTGAGATTGTTTCTTGAGTTCCGGGGGTATATTATGAAAAGGGAAGGTATTAGCACCCTTTTCATCCATGGTTTTCCATGGGCTCTTAGTTACTTGCTAGATCACTTGCTTTTTGTTTGAAAATATGCTTTGTGTGGTTTTTGAAAGTATTTTTGAAAAGAGGCCATTGTTTAGGCAAACTTTGTAATGATTCTTGTTCGTAAGAATGTATACAAAGGTGTTGATCTTTTGAAAAAAATTTCAAGTTTGAAAGGTGTTTTGAAAGTGTAGGTGTTTGTTTTTGAAAATAGCAAGGATGTTTTTGTTTTGAAATGAAGCAAGTAACTAGGAACATTTTGTTAGAACAAAGTTTGGTTCTAATCATATCTTAGAGTTTTGATGATAACAATGAAATAAATTTTGTGATATATATTTTATACTCTGACTTGTATGTTCTCTAAGTTCAGATGAAGTTATGACTTACGCATCTTAGAAAGAAACATAATTCTACGCAACTATAAAGCAAACTCAGAAGGAAGCACTCCAAAGCAAACTCTGATAAAGAGCAATCCTAAGAAACCTCTGATAAAGCTAGCTGAAGCAAAGATCTGATAAAAGTAAGCTGAAAGCAACATCTGATAAATGCAAGATTAAAGCAAACTCTGATGAACACATATTGAAGAATACTCTGATAAAATGAAAGATCAAGCAAACTCTGATGAACACATATTGAAGAATACTCTGATAGAAGAAAATATCAAGTAAACTCTGAAATGGAAACGCTGCAAGCAAACACTTCAACTTCCAGAGACAAGCTTTGACAGTACTGTTGGTTATTAAATGCTAAGATGACTAATGCACTCAAGTGTACTACGCCCACGAGCATTGGAAACGTAAAGACCAAGCCTACTCTCTACACGCAACACGCATCATTGCAAACACGCTTTATTAAATGCATGCACTATCATCAAGGCATTAAAGGTAAAGAATTGGAAGCTATATATAGAAGAAATTTTGTTTCAAAGAAAGGTTACTGACTTACGTGAAATATACTTACGCTCATTGTTTTCATACTTGTAAACTAATACTGTATAGTGGGTAGATCTTAAGTATTGGGCAACAATCTTAGTGATAAATCACAGTTGTGATAAAGCTTTTTAGAAGCAAATATGTTTCACTACAATTAAGAGATAATTTTGTAAGTGTTCCTTGAGAGACCAGTTGGATCAGATTTCTCAAGTGGGCTAGGACTAGTTTGAGTCTTAGAGGTGTTAGTAACTTACAGTTGGCTTGTGCATTATATTGTTAGTCACACCAGTGTGGTTGTGCATTTGTAATCAGTTTGATTATAGTGGATTAAGTCCTCGTTGAGAGATGCGAAATCACCTTGGCGGGTGGATTGGAGTAGTTTGAGTTTCAAACGAACCAGGATAAAAATACCAGTGTCCTTCCATTAGTATTGCACTAGAAAAAGAAAAAATTATTCACCCCCCCCCCCTTCTAAGTGTTTTCTCACCCTTCACATTCTACCTACTCAAAAGTCTTTCATGTTCATTTCCTCTTTCCTTTGACATTGTTATCTTACCATTGATTTGGTAAGTAACCCTATCTTTGGATGTAAACGGGACGGGCGTGGGTCATCGTATAACCATGATTAGCAATGTTGTAAGATATCTTAGCATTATTCTTTAGGGACAAAGATCATTTTGAAAGGCAACATAGATAGCGTCATCGAGGGACTATGATCTTGTATTTTGCTTGTCTTTGCTAAGATACCTCACATGCGTAATATGGCCATTTTTGTAAGGCAAACAAGTGGATTTACCCTAGGGGTGTTTGTGTGCAAGTGGATTGATTTTCATGCTTGATTGATCTTTGATTAGGGTTTGCTAATTGATTCGTTTTAGTCTTTCCATACAAAACTCTAATTACTAGCATTTGTATATAAAGCGATAAATTACGAAATTTAAAATTACTACGCTATTACAATACTTAGGGGAGAGCGATATACAAATTTACAAATGGGGAATATTGCAAGAAATTAAATCTAAATAATATTACAACCATATTGAATTTTGAATAAATGTACAAAATAACTAAATAAAATGCAAGACTGCAAATGTAAAAAAGAAAATGTAATTTTTGTTTGGTTTTTCATGAGAAGAGGTTTTTTGACTTAATTAATTAAAATAAAATAATTAACTTAAAAAAGGAAAATAATATTAAGTTAGTAAACTAAATTAATTTAAAGGAAACAAGTTTTTTAGGGTTTTTGTGGATTTAATTAAATTAGTAAATAAAAACAATTAAATAAAATATCCTAAATTTTAAATTGATTTTAATTTACAAGAAAATAATATAATAATATTTAAAATTTATTATCTAAGTATTTAAAAAAAAAGGAAGTTAATTTATTAAAGAAAATGTTTTTGTGCTTTTAATTTTATGAAGAATAAACTAAATAAAAATAAATAAATAAATATAAATATTTTTGGGTTTTTAGTAATGAAAATAACAATAATAATAATAATAATAATAATAATAATAATAATAATAATAATAATAATAATAATAATAATAATAATAATAATAATAATAGAAAATAAGAAAGTAAAATAAAAATAAATAAAGTCAGGGAGGTGGATTAATAAAACAGGGGGTATTGTGAGAAAAAGTCAGGTCGAACAAGAGGAGGCCCAAGCGCTGCAAAAAGAGCCAAAAATGTCAAAAAAGTGGGAAAATGGAAAAAAGGTCACGCTGGGGCTTGAACTCAGAACCTCATAGTGACAAGCACGCGCTTTAACCACGGGAGTGGTGATACATCTGTTAACTTATGTTAAACCGTAAATATATAACATAAATCCTGCCCTAAATACACTTCATCTTCAACCTCCAGCCAGAAGCCTTGCAACTTGCTCATTTCTCAACCATTTGCAAAAATGTTAACATGAAAATTGCTCCATTTTTTCATATGAATCTAACCATATAAATATCATGAACTATAAATCAAAGATGAATGAGAATTTTTGAAAGTACCAAATTCTGACCTAAATATTTTAGAAAGTTCAAACTCAAAATTCTCCTAGCTCAATCAAAATAAATGAAATCTATGGACATGTATAGTTTCAGGGCAATCATGTCTACATTTTATCTTCACAAATGCAAGCCTAACAATGCCTAAATATGAAGATAGAAGTTCAAGAAAAATACCTCAAAACTGGAAATTGTGAAATGTAAATGAGCTTGATTCAAGGTGTTGCAATGATCAGGTTAGCTTCCTCAAGTTCCCAGGAAGCTAATGCAATGGTTTGCTTGAGCAATGGATGGCTAGAATGTTCTGAAGAAGTCAAGTTGCAGACCTCTGTTTTTGGTTATGGAGGATGGTTATGGAGATGTTACAGTTCCAAACCAAGGACAGGGATGGACTATATTTGATGTAAGGAAGCTTTAGGAATGAATTTGAGGGAAAACACACGAGGGAAATGAGAGATACAAGTTTAAGGTCAGAACTGTGTATCAATATATTTTTTGTGCAATTTCTGGCTAGAGGGGGTTTGGGAGTGTTTCAGGGTGCTTAAGCTCGTGTCCTAGCTTACAAATAGTGACTCTATTTATAAGCAACAAGTTTGGGGACTTGTTGTTGATCAGAATTCAAAATCACAAGTTTATGCATAACATGTGATTTTTTTTGTTGAGAAATTCAAGTTTCCATGCCTTGTACTTGGTTCATAGAGTTGTTAACCACTTTAAACACAATATCTCTGACTTTGTGGATGGAGTGTAATCAAGGAAAACAAGTTGGGAGCTCAAGAAGCTGACTTTGTGCATAAAGCTTGCTTTACAAGAATGGATATGTTACTTTCTCCCTAAAATGGAAAATTGATTTGGACAAAGCTTGAAACACTTGGATAAGGGCATAATCAGTTGTGTAAACCATTAATTATGGAGTGAAAAACAAGTTTGAGGCCTGAAAAGTGAGGATTATGCAGCATGGCTATGGATTTGGTTCATGTTCATCACAAAATATGTCTTGTAAAACAACTTGAAACCCCAACTTCTGACCTTCGATTCTTCTTGCTCACAAATGATCTCAAGGAGTTCTTGGACATTTTGGAAAGCTTGTAATGTGCTCTACAACCCCTTTTTGAATCACTTTTGAAAATTCCCCTTGGAACTAGGTGAAACTTAGGTCAGAAGTTAGGTCAAAATTTCACTAAGTGTTTAATTTCAAGACCATGACTTTATGAATTAATAACTTGATATCTAAGAACTTTTATAAGAATTTGTGTAAAGCAATGTTGTATATATCATGGAGATCTACAACTTTCATGTTGAAAGTTTCTTCTGAATCATCTTGCATCATGGTGAAAAATTGGCTCAAAGTTGTGAAAAAATATGAAGTTTTAATTTATTGATGAATAATTTTCATATTTTGACATGTTTTGATGAATTATGATCTTTGACACCTGATTTTGACCAAAAAGTCAAAGTTTGACTTTTCAGTGTATAATTGACTTTTGATCAGTTGACTGAAAATTTACTATCAATCCAATTGATCTTGAGCAATGTTTTGGGTCATGCCATTAGGTCAAAATAATTCAATTGAACTCTTGAGATCATTCCTCAAACCAATTAACCATTTTCTAGGTCAAAAATTATAAATTGCCCTTTCTCAGTCAAAACCCTAATTTTGACCATTTTGCCCTTTTGATGATTTGATCAAATTTCTTGAGGAATTATGGTCCAAACTTGATAAAATGATACATATGAGTTTATAATGTTGATTTGGATCAAAAATTATGAAGTTTGACTGTAAGTTGGCCAAAGTTGACTTTTTCCCCAATACAGCTGATTTTTAGGTCAACTGCTCAATTGACTGAGCAAAAGTGTGATCCAAGGCTTGAAACTTGACATGAGTAATCTTGGGGGTCCATAATGATCCATGAAAGTCACATTAAACATATAAAGTTCAATTATCCTTGTGCAATCTCAAACCCTAATTTTAGTCATTAATACTTAAGGAGGTGTCTTGAGTTGATCAACCCTAGTGCAGTCTTGAACCAAGAGAGATCTTTGTGAGAAAATACTTGATAAATGAGAGGGAAAATTTTGGGGTACAACAAAGTTCCTTTTTTAAATCTCTTGAGAAAAGAGAGGGCAAATTTTGGGGTACAACACCATGGTTGACTTTTTATCCAATATAGTTGATTTTCCATCATCTAAGCAATTGACTGAGCAAACTTGTGATACAACGCATAAAACTTGGCATGGGTATTCTTTAAAGAATATGAGGAGTTATGAAAACAATTTGAGGCATTATAAGTCCAATTTCCTTTGATAAAAGAAAAACCCTAGTTGTAGGCTAATTGCTTAGGAGAAGACTTGTCTGATCAATTTCTTGAGTAACCTTGAGCAATTTAGAACCCTAGAAAGATGAGGAGACCTCTTGAAATAATTTGATTTGAAAATGAGAGGGCAAATTTTGGGGTACAATAATGACAAATAAGTTTTCCATTTCACATGTTGATAATTTTCATGGTGTTTGTAGGACTCAAGAGAAGTGAATGAAGAAACTACAACAACAACAAAATTCATCTAGTTTTAGAAGCTATGAAAAAATATAAGAAGTATGAAACTATTGTGTTAAATTCAACCACCTTATACTTATTCATCATGGCTTTACAAACTAGATGAACCTCATAGTTTCACGATTATTTTCAATAACAGGTGCGTTCTATAAACAACTTAATATATTTTGTGATATTATATGCTGTTAGTGTTTTTTGACTACAATATTTGTTTTTATTTATTGTGTTACATGTATTTGTTGTGTTTTTGTATGATGATGTTGTTGAAAAATGTTCTCAAAACAAGAACAAAACAATGATAAGTCATAAGAAGAAGGCTTCTTGTGACTTAGCAATGTTTTGTTCTTTAAATTCTTATACAGGTTGATAGAAGATGAAGTTTAGTTTATTATATACTATGTATATTGTTTGTTTCACTAGCCTTTTAATGAAAATGCAATCATTTATATTCACATAGAAACATATAATCTGAAAATTAAGATGTACTTGAAAACCAACTTAAAGACACCACAATATTCCTAATTACATGCATCTCATTCAACATGTTTTATCTTTATTAACCCATAATATATAGTTCAATGGTCGGTTTCCTACAATATGTAGATATCTATTAGTTTAATTTACCTCGTCGTCGTCGCTTATCATCGTGATTGTTAAGATAATGATTATTATGATGATAAGTTATCATAACAATCACGATGATAAGCGACGATAATGAGGTAAAAAATAAATAAAAGATATCGATGTATTGAAGGAAACCGACCATTGAATCAAATATATTATGGGTTAAGGAACATAAAGTGTGTTGAATGAGACACATGCAATTCGGAATACAATGGTGTTTTTAAGTTGATTTTCAAGAATAGTTTAATTTTCAGATTATACAGTTCTTTGTCAATTTAGTGTGTGTATTTCTTTAATGAGGTGTATGATAAAACAAGCAATATACATTTGTACATAATAAATTAAGGGTACCTTCCACAATGGTTTTCTATTTTAATCATGATTTAATGTAATTTATTTCTTGTTGGGTTTGAACCCAGTACCGTATATATCACAATGGTGGATAAGAATAACCGTTGTGATATCTCACGCGCTTTCTAGTATACTACAATGGTCTCAGGACCGTGATTGTTAGTAACGAATTTACAACAACGCCCGGTCCTGCGTTATTATATATCATTTCCAACCGTTACTAAAGGCCTTATCCATAGTAGTGTAAAATAAGCTACCCCATTAGCTACTCTCTTGCTAGAAGCAACTCTACTCTTTGGTACCTGAGCAATATCGTATAAAACACCATTCTAACATAAGGGTGAGAACTCACATAATCATCAAAATCGTATAATAATACATAATGTATAGCATACATGCATACAGATAAATATTCTCACACTTAAAATGTTTTATAAACATAACATCACCCAATTCTAATACAAATCACATGTATATACAATCACAATCCACAATTTTCCACAAACAAATCAACTCCGCACAATAAACACAACCCCATATTGCAAACATAAACACAATATGACTCAATGCAACTCAAATGCAGTACTCGTGCATGTGGTACCAATCTCTATTATTTTTATTCGGTTTTTACTTTAAATAGGGTTCGTCCTCTAGACCAATAACACACCAAAAATCCCATCCTCTAAGATTTCAAACCCCTCTCTCATTTGGGACAAGTCACTAGCTCCCTCGGAACTAACAAGCATGCATCTTGACAACAAATAATGCATGTGCAATTACAACAATCATATGCAAATTAAGACCATTCTCTAATCTTAACATCCATGCATATCTTCAATAATTCATCACACATGAATTACCACACATTTGCACATACATACACATACTCATGAATCATTAACATGCAATTCATATTCATAGCATCACTGCTCCAAATCATCATAACAACACATACCAACAATGCATAAAAATGTAATTACGATTCAATGCCCAATCACCAACATGCATACATCATATAAACAAAGTTTCATGTCGTTAACAAATATCTTTCAAAATCCATCCAAACATGCCATATAAATTCCAGAAAATTAAGTTAAAATTAGCATAAAATATAAGCCTACATAATCCAAAATCAAATAAAGAAAAACACAAAATTCTAACTTCTAGTTCATGCTAAGCAGGCTCATTATAGACATGAGCGCGCTAAGCGAGCTAATCTCGCATTGAGCGGGCTCTGTGATTTTTAGAAAAATTTGATGTGATGACAGCAACGATCCTGTGCGATTTCTTAACCACAAAACACATTTTTAACAT
Organism: Vicia faba; assembly: GCA_948472305.1. Lineage (NCBI taxonomy): Eukaryota > Viridiplantae > Streptophyta > Magnoliopsida > Fabales > Fabaceae > Vicia > Vicia faba. The sequence goes on along the minus strand of OX451740.1, from coordinate 248,708,870 downwards.
CTTATTCCTACGATTTAAGCATTATAACATATATCCAACATATCTATATCGATCAAAACATTCACAACACAATTACATGTCAATCTCATGGATACTTAATCAAAACCTAAGTGATTCAAAACATGGAAAACTAGAGAAATTGATCCTAATACATGCTACTACCCATCATGCATTATCAGCAATCCCAATAACCAAATGAAAACCCACACTTACCTTATTCTAGGTTGATTCCACAAACTCTTATGTTCTTGCCCTTTTCTCCTCTTTCTCGCTCTTCTCTTCTTTTCTCGTGAAACTCTTTTCTATTCTTTTTTGCTAATCCTCTCACTAATTCTTATTTCTTTTCTTTTTATTAAATACTCATAAAATACTAACTATAATAACCACTAATGGGCTTACTGACACCCCCCACATTACTCTTCCATTCTCACCAAATAGACCCAATTACCAATATTTTATTATTTCTATATAATTATCACTAATAAAATAATTCTATCATAGCCGACATCAAAACTATTTATAATTCTACGGCTCTCCATATTTAACCCGACTAACTCACTACACACAACATACATCAAGTAATCATATATTCACAAAAATAAAAATAATAGTTAATTAATCAAATATATGCTAAACAGAAAATTGGGGTGTTACAATTATCACAACCATATTACCCTCTAAATGCTTTTCTACAAATTTGCGAAACCCCACGGTCTATCAAACTTCCTTCAGGATTCGCTTGGCAAAAATGGTAGTCAAAATGATCATCAAAATAACTAACTTAGCACAATCTAGTATGTACATCTGCTAACGGAGTTCTCACAAAATAGACATCAGTAACCCTATACTCACTAGGACAACCTGTAACCATATTCACTACATATGCCCAATGATTGGGTAACGAATTCGCTTGCACATTTGGCCCTACATAACGGAAAGATAACATGCCACTCTTAATCAACCTCTAGACCTCATCTTTCAAAGTAAAGCAAATTTCTAAATCACGACCTTGTGTCCCTTGGTGATAAGCACAATGAGCATCAGTGGAGAACGAGTTTGAACTAGCTTTTGTTGAACCAAAGAAGGATAAAAATTAGTGTAAGTTATTAGAATTGGTTCAAACTATGCTTTCCTTGGAACATGATTCTGTTGATTGGATTTTTGATTCCTTTGTGGTTATTGATAGGCAAGTGCAGCATGAGCTGTATTAACAACTGGAGTAACAACATCAACATACATATGATTACCATTACCTCTTGGTCTTCTTTGCCTTTCATGAGAAATAGAATTAGACTCTTCCTTTTTCTTGTAGAAATACTTACCATGTTTCTTCACTTCACTAGATGAACCTCCATCCTTGAATAAACGACCCTCACAAACACCTTCTTTTAAACGAACACTCATGCCAACCATTTCAGTAAAGTCACTAGGAGCGCTTGCAATCATTTTCTCATTTTATAAAGGACTTAAGGTATTCAAAAACATTTTAGTAATTTCTTTCTCTTCCATTGGTGGACTGATCTGGGCGGCATCCTCACGCCATCTTTGAGCATAATCCGTGAATGACTCTTTGTCTTTCTGTGACATAGCTCAGAGTCGATCTCGATCCACATCCATATCCAAGTTATATACCTTATTGACGAACAAAAGCTTTAACAAGATGATTTAAATAGGTGATATTGGTACTATCAAGACCCATATACCATTTCAATGAAACACTAATTAAACTGTCTTGAAAGTAATGAATTAACAGCTTATCATCATCAGTATGAGTGGCCATTTTCTGCAATACATGGTCAACTCACTCTGAGGGCAAGAGTTCCCCTTATACTTCTCAAAGTAAGGCACTTTGAATTTGATAGGCACTTTCACATTAGGAACCAAACACAAGTCATAGGCATTCTTACCGAACAAGTCATTCCTTTTCATAGCCTTGAGCTCCTTCTGCAGCTCTTAGAACTGGTCTTGAAAATCATTCAATCTCTCATTCATATCCAGACTTTCACTATGAGCATGATACATATGAACTTCCTCATGTGGCACAGTGTGTACCACTAGAGGAGAAGTAACCATAACAGGTTGAACAACATGAATCTGATTCACTAGAGAAGCCTCAGTAGCAAGAATGAAATGATCATGCATGAAGTTAAGAGGCATGCCCTAAGGGTATCCAACAAGAATTTGATTTTGACGTAGAGGATCCACAGATGCAACATACACTTGAGTTGTTTCAATCTTGAAAATCACAATAACCTGAGGTTGAGAATGAGGTGTAGGTTGAGGCTGATTCTATGCTACAACCAAATATTCTAGAAATGCAATCATCTGGTCCATTCCAGTCCTTAAAGTGTTAACTTCCTCCCTGAGTTCCCTTTACTCTTGCTCAATAGTTTACATTCTTCTTCTATAATTGGCCCGAGTGTTGTATTGATGAAACAACTTCTCTTCTATGAAGACAGAGGGAAAGGAATAATACTCGAGAAAACTTATGGAAATCAAGACCAAATGATGTATGATGCATGACATGTAATGTAAATGATTGTTTTATTTCTTTTTATTTTTCAATGAACTTAAGAAGTTATAACAATTTGCAAACATCATAAGTAAATAACATATTTGAAATAAACTTGTTGTACCCCAAAATTTGCCCTCTTATTTCTCAAAGGATCACCCTGAACCCTCAGGTTTGTTCCCATCCAATTTTAAGCCTTGAATTACAATTTTTTTGAGAAAGTTATCCACAAGGGCAAAATGGTCATTTGCACACTGAAAAGACAAACTTTGACTTTTGGATCAAAATCAAGTTTGAAGAACCATATTTCATCAAGACATGTTAAAATATGAAGTTTGCTTCATTAAGAAAATCAAAAGTCAATTTACTTTGGAAAAAGTCAAATTTCTAAGTACTTAGATTTTTTCTAAGTATTTAAGAAATATGACAAGCTCAGAACTTCTGATCAGGTTATCACCATGATGCAAGCTGATTCTAGAAGAACTTCTGACACAAGAGTTATAGATTTCAATGAGATCTAAAAAACCGCAGAACAGAACTTCTCCTAGAAATGTTGGGATTTCAAGTTATACATCCTTAAAGACACGTCCATGAAACTAAAGTACTCAGCAAATTTTGGACAGTTCCAAGACAGAGTTTGGTTACAACTTCTGAGTCAGTTTTCATAAAGATTCAATCAGAGTTTGCAATGGTAATTCAAAAAAGGTTTACAAAGCATGTTGCAAGCTTCCTGGAAAATCTGAGAGCTCCTCCAGAACATACTGGAGCAAAGAGATACAAAGATCAGAAGTTGGATGTTTATTCTAAAATTACGCTGAAGCTGAACTTCTGATCCAGAATTAAACAATGATGCAGAATCTCACATTGCAGGTTTTCTGGTTTGATAAATCTCATCATCATTTAATGCTCACAACCACTTTTGAGTCTTTATCCAAAAGATTTCCCCACGTGTGGCACAGAAGTACCTTTACTGTCTTGGAAAAGCAAACTTTTGTACAAAAGTGTGATGGGCCCATACGTTGCTTTTGCTTTTGAGGTTACCTTTTCTTAATTCCTGCTTACAAATCCAGCTTAGGCGCTGCTAAAATTGCTAACCCCCATACCTATTTGAACTTACTTCAAGAACAAGTCAGCGCCTAGCTTATGAAAGTGGTGCCCCTTGACCTCTCCAAGCTACAAAACCTTTGCCTATAAATTAGACTTTATTGGAAACTGTAAAAGGGTTGAAAAATTGAGAGAAAAAAAGCCTTGAACCCTTTCTAAAATTCCAAGAATCCAAAACTGCAAACACAAAAATACAAAACCTGTTAAATTTTTATTTCTTACACTCAAACTCCATTTTTTTCTCAAGTGTTTCTTAACTAAAACCATCCATAAGTTTCTGATTCACATATCAGAAGCTATCCTAACTCCTGTGCTCATACTATAACACACTCTCCATCCACATCCACCTCAAAGAAGTCAGAACTTTACCCCTTAGCTGTCCCAGAATTCTCTAACCATTCGTAGCCCAAGTTGAAAGCTTCCAGCCTGCTGAGCACGTGAAGAAGCTGTTCAGAACATCACCAGCATTCAGAACCAGACTTCAGCTCACAGATTATTTTCCAGCTGCAAGGTAAGTTTTTGCTGACTCTCATCATATTACTTAAGCATTGTCATATTTGCATGTTCAAAAATACAATGTAAACATCATGATTCTGATGCTTTATATATTATGAGGTTTCATGTATTTTCCTGCCTAGGTAGAAAGAACTTCAGTCCAGAACTTCTTGAAGAATTTAGGACTCAGAATTAGGATTAGTAAATTCATGCTTGCTTCTGATTTATAGTTCTGATATTTCTTGTTTCTGAAACATTATGAAACATGCCATAACTGTTATATGCATATCTTCTGTTTTGTTGAGAAATGACTAAGTTACAGATGTTCTGACTAGCATGGAGAGGGAGACGAAGTTCTGCCAGTGGCACCAGAACTTCTGAAATCTTCTTTGTTCCCAGTGGATCCAAAACTTCTGACTTTACCTATTTCTGCTAATATGATTTTTGTCTTTGCAGCACGCCAGAGTCAGAACTTCTGATCTCTTTTAGTTCAACAATACATTGATTCTATTTTTCTTTTTCTAACCATTTTTTCCATCACTTCTATTTTCACTAAACAAAAACACCAACAACATTTTTTACATTTTTATGCTTTATTTTATTTCTTAAAATAAAAAGATCAAAAATATTTTTCTTAAGCAAAACTTATTTCTTTTCTTAAACAAAACAAGCATTTCATATTTTCTTGTATATCCTTATCCATTCAATATGGTTGTAATAGTAACTTAGGAATTTAATTTTACTTGCCATCCCCATTTATACTATGTACACCCCCTCCCGCAAATGTTGTAATAGCATAGTAACTTTAAATTCCGCAATTTATCGCTTTATATACAATTGCTAGTAATTAGGGTGTATATGGCAAGACTAAAACCAACATTTAGAAAATCCTGATTCAAGACAAAATCAAGCATGAAAACAATACACTTGCACACAAGCACCCCTAGGTTTATTCCACTTGGTTTCCTTATACAAAATGGCCATATTATGCATGTAAGGTATCTTAGCAAAAACAAGCGAATACAAGATCATAGTCCCTCAATGATGCTATCTAAGTTGCCTTCCGAATGATCTTAGTCCCTCAAAAAGAATGCTAAGATATTTTGCAACATTGCTAATCATGGTTATACGATGACCCATGCCCGCCCCGTTTACATCCAAAGATAGGGTTACTTACCAAATCAATGGTAAGATAACAATGTCAAAGGAAGAGAAAATAAACAAGAAAGACTTTTTTGAGAAAGTAGAATGCTCCTAATTACTTGCTCAATTTCAAACAAACATCCTTGCTATTTTCAAAACCAACACCTACACATTTCAAAACATCTTACAAACTTGAAAACATTTTCAAAAAGATCAACATCTTTGTATACATTCTTACGAACAAGAATCATTACAAAGATTGCCTAAACAACGGCATCTTTACAAAATACTTTCAAAAAACCACACAAAACATAATTTCAAACAAAAGCAAGTGATCTAGCAAGTAACTAAGAGCTCATAGAAAACCATGGATGAAAAGGGTGCTAATACCTTCCCTTTTCATAATCTACCCCCCGAACTTAAGAAATAAATCTCAAAGGTTTTTCCTGTGCTTTTTCACCTTTCCTTTTGGATAAAAGAAAAGTTAGTGGCGACTCTTGCTAACCGCAACATTTGCGATAAAACGCAAAACACCCAAGTCAGTTCTCCCACCGTACCATAAAACTGAATATCTCATTTCATTAGAATGGAAGGATTACACATTGAAGTACATAGTTTCAATTATTCCTAAATAAAAGAGTAAAAAACTATATCCTAGGGGTCCAAAGGAACTATATGTAAATAAGATCTAACTTCACGCTGCAACCTCCTCTTGAGCCTCTTGATCTGATCCTCATCAGTAACCTTCATCTGAGTTATTTCTATCACAAGCTTGTCAATAATGCCCTTCCAAGCACCTGGCGTAGGAGGAACATCAGAAAAATCATGAATACTTTTAGATGAAAAATGATAGAGGAAAATAAGTCCTCTTGCACTCTCTTCCTCTTCTTGTCATGCTGCTCAAGTAACTCATTCTTCTGAAGAAGCAAATCATCCTTCTCCTTTAACTGTCTTTGTAAATCTATCTTCTCAGTATTAGAAATATAGAATTTGTTCTCCCAATCTTCCTTTTCTTGCTTCATCTTAGCTAAAGCTCTTTGAAGACCCTCCTCATCTCCAACCGGAACAAGGGGTAATCTGGTGATCACATGACTCATAGATTTTTCAATATCATATGGCATCTTGAGCTCACAATCTCTATCTTTCACCCATTGAGTGTAGGGCTCAAAAGCAACATAATTCTTTCTTCCTAACTTGTTCCTCCCCTTTCTATGGATTTTATGCCAAGCATGGACTATTATTTTCTTCAATCCATGATTGTCCATCCCTTCCTAGAAAAATAACCCTTCTAACAGAATGTTGTTTGGTTTATCCTTCATAGCATATCCAAGTTGATGTCTTGCTAGGATCAGATTTTAGTTAATTCCCCATTGTGTACCAAAAAGAGGCACATTAGAGAACTCCCCACAACTATCAATGATCTTCACATAATTATATACTTGAGAATACAAAGTGATATCTGCACAAGTGAGGGACATGATCCTATGAGACCACCTTGAACATCTCTTGTTATTCTTGAAAGAAATGGATTGTGGCAAGTGAGAAATAAACCATTTGTACAGTAAAGGTGCACAACAGATGATGGATCCACCATTCTTTAAGGTCCTATGATGAATAGAGTAGTAAGTATCTCCAAGCAAGGTAGGAACTGGATTTCTAATCAAGAATATACGAATAACATTAACATCAACGAAATTTTTAATGTTAGAGAACAAGACAAGGCCATAGATGAACAATGCAAGAATAGCTTCAAAAGCAATCATGCTTCATACACTAGCAAGAGTAGAAGCTTTCCTCTTCAGAAACTTAGAATTCAACCCAAGAATACCACCTTTAGTAATAAGATTAGCTTCTATCTCTGCTTTCCTCAAATTAATATCTCCTACAATAACTTGTGGCTTAGGAATATCCTCCCAACCGTTGAACGAAATATGATCTAAGACCGACAACCCTATGAGACAAGCATACTCCTCCAAAGTAGGCACTGACCGATATTTAGGGAAAGTAAAACACTGGTACAAGAGATCATAAAACCGGACCAAGGTATTCAGAATTCCATCTTCAACATCAGTATAGAAGATAGCCAAAAGTTTCCTATAACGGTCTTTGAAATCCAAAGGACTAGCATTAAAGTTCTAAGTTTTCTCAACTCTTTCAATTCAAGATCTTTCAAAATGAAATTTTAAGTTTTTCTCCTTCCAAGATCCATAACCATAATACCTACTATGTTTGCAAAGAAAACTCCTAAGTTCCTTGAAAACCAGGTGAAAAAGATGTTTATGAATGCATGATTGTATGATTATGCCATAATACAAACATGGTAGTGTAATACCCCAAATTTGTCATACCCTTTTACTTCTTATCTGGCTTACGCACTTTTGCATTTTTCTCACATTTGGTCATCTAACACATCATGCATCATTAATCAATAAATTGGCATAAGATCAGGGATTTTGAGGAATAAGGGTTGGTGTATGGCTTTAAGGCTCCCATCTTCGCGCAAGCTTGTTTCGGTTGATTTCTCCATTAATAATTTGTTTGAAGCTAGGTTTTCATTTCATGGACCTTATCATCATCAGGCTACGAGGCTATTCTTTTCTTCTCAATGTCAAGTTGCAAGGTTTTATGAGTCAAAGCTAAAAATCAGGGTTTATACATTTTCATACTTGAGCTTGTCAGCATTCTACCTGAGGTTCATTCCATATCAAGGTATTCGCATGTCTCATCTTTCATATTCATCTGCAAAGAATCCCTCAGGGCATAGTCATTATCATCTGTTGAGAAGGGGTCCAAGACGTCGTTGTTCTAGTGCTCATATAGTCGGGACATGGTACAAGATGTTGATTATGATCAAGGTGTCATTACTTAAAATGCTTATTGCTTGACACGCAAATTTGGTTCAGATCGGAAAATTGAATTGAATTAGGGATTCACTGAAGCTGTAGTTTGATTAAGATTCATTCATTAATATTTGAAAATGGTTTGGAGAAAATCAAAATTCTTAAATATTTGTGTGGCTTTTCTTGGAATTCAAACCACAAGTATGAGAAAGCATGCATCAAATTCATCCAACCATCAAAATATTGTCCAAATAGCCTCTCTTGGATTCATTCAAGATTCATATCTCTTTTGGTTACCTTGCAAATATTTTGGATTCATACCATTTATTTGAATTCATACAAAGGCCATTTCATTATGTGGAAATAAAGTCAACATACATTCCAATGTGTATTCAAATACATACAAGTCCAAATTCCATTACAATTATTCAAATACATACAAATCCAAATTCCATTACAATTATACATAACATCTATGCATTTTTACCAAAACCTATCCTAATTCTCAATCATTCTTCATGTTTCGAACTTCAAGCTTCCAAAACTTCATGTTATGCGTCTTTGTTCCAACTTCATAGCATCTTGGTGTTTTCCTTTTGCCTTTGCTTCCCAATAGCCTTGATATGAACCAAACCTGCAAAAATATTGGATAAAACTGTCATAAGCATGAACCGCCTACACTACCGCTAGTACACTAACTTGCAACAAAAAATATCCAAAACCATATCTCAGTAATCCCAACCTCTATAACTATAACCTAACAACTTTTCTTAGCTTTCTAACCAGATCCAAACTAACTTAACTAGTAACAAATTCTTAACTGCATCACAGCTTCCTAACCAAAATCTCTCCCCAACTAACTCCTTAACAAACTAACCAATTCTCTAACTATCCTAACTAATTGTGTAACAAACTTCTAGCGGGGTGTATAACAGAAAACATAAAGGAGAGGAGGAATGGGGACGATTCATCATTCAACACACATGAATTCACCAAAAGAGGGTCACAGAAAAAATCAATTATAGAACTCACCAAAAATCGTTATTCTTTAGATTGCTTCAATCATTCTCTGCAAAACTCAGAACCTTTCGTCATCATCTTCTTCGATCAGCACCTCAAACTTCAATCTACTTCATCACCCAGCATTGACATCATCATATATGCACGTCGCTTCCTTCATCTTCATCTTCATATTCATCTTCATGTGCTTCACATCAATGCGATAACAACTTCGCAACCACATCGTATCTGTCATCATCATTCCCGTTCTGCTTCAAAACTGCAAGAACAACAACTCTCTATTTCGCTTAATAACAATGCAACGCATCACACGCAACAACGTCCCTGCACCAATACACCAACGCACGGAAGAAATCACAGAATACAAAGAAGAAGACAAAAGAAAAGAGAGAGCAATTACATTACCCCCACCTCTGGTTTTCTATTATCTTTTTCTAAGTCATTGGTACAGGTTCTGACTTCTTCTACTTCTCTGTGTAATTCATATACAATACCTTACTTGAATTTATAAATCCATCTTTTAGTTTTTTATCGCGAGTATGAACGAAATTGAAGGATGACGGAGGTCCCGGTTAGAATCAGTGAGATAATGATGTAAGGCGTGTGTTTGTGGTGGCACGGTGACACGACGAATGCGATGAAAGGTTAGAGATAAGGCGGAGACGAACGAAATCGAGGGCGGAAAAGAGATGAATAAAGTGAATCGGAGAAAGTAATTTCGTAGAGCGAGCGTAGATGATGAGATGCTATGAAGTATGGTGGTCATGGTGTTTGTTTCACGATGGTGTTAAGGAAGAAGAAGAAGCAAAGGCGGTGAGAGTGAGACGAGAACGCCGCCGCTTGCAAGAAGGGAAGAAGAGACTTTTCTTCTAACCCTAAAATTCCCTTTTCAATTTTCATATCTTTTCCTTTTTTTAGTTTTAATTATTACACAATTTTATTTTTTGTTTTATTATTTTTTAATTCAAACTAATAATAATTATGACTAAATTAAATTTGAATGAAAATGATGAATGAGGCCATGGACTGAAACTGCATGGCATTAGGCCCGTTTTTTTAGCCTGAAGCCATTATCTGCAATAAAAATTTCTATTGGATTTTATTTATGAACTGGGCCTAGCACCCTTACTAAGCTACACCCCTGAATTCGGCTTTTCCCCTGATCTTTCTAATTTTTTTTTCTTTTTATCTTAGTTTTTTTTAGTTTAATTTTTTCTGTCAATTGACAATAAAATGATACAAAATAATAGAATATTTTAGATTTCTTTAGAATTTCTTTTTAGAAATTCGATTAGAATTTTTTCTATTTTATTCTTCATATTTGGTGATCATCCTCATTGACCTTTTTTAGTCAAGATTTTGTGATAGCATTGATATTACTCTTGCAATATGGAATACTCGGGGTTAATTCTTCAATCACTTGCCCAAGGGAACTTTGGTAGAATTTTCTTATCACTTGCGTGGCGTCGAATAGGCAACGGACCTTCTCCATTCGATATCGTCACAAATCTATTTTATTCTTCATTTTCGTACTTTATCGCAATCCATATGCATGCTAACATTAGGTAGAATTCCACAAATTCTAACTTTAGGTCTAACAATACATAATAGCATTAGGTTTAGAAATAGGATTAATTCCCCTTTAACTTTTCTTTCCCTTTTGCATACGCACCTAAAACTAAAACTTCTTTTCTTTCAAAATCCAAAACACTTTAAAACTACTGATGAGAATCATGCTTTTGCTTAGTACGAGAAATGATAAGCGGGTCTCTTCTCGATCTTATTGTTCTTCATCTCAAGCATAGGTGTGGTTCAATTCTCAAAGACTCCTTTCATGAATAAGTAGAAAAATGGCTAATACCTCTCCCTTGAGGTCAATCAGTCATCATCTACAACAAAAATACAAAACAAAATCAAATATTTTGTGCGCTCGAGCACCCTTCATAAAAAAAACCCTTTTCAGGTAAGGACATGATTAATTTACCTCTGTGCCAACGCATAAGTCTCCAAAGGTCGAGCTGCGGCAGAAGGCGGGATTAACTTCGTCCACAAAAAACCTCTACAACAAAATATAAATCAAAAAACCCTTTTCAGGTAAGGACATGATTAATTTACTTCTGTGCCAACGCATAAGTCTCCAAAGGTCGAGCTGCGGCAGAAGGCGGAATTAACTTCGTCCATAAAAAAAACACAAAACAAACAAAAACATATGAGCCAAACTACGGTAGCTCTGATTCCTCAAAAAGGATACGTAGGCATTGGGGTAGGGCCCAGGCGAGCACAATTTTATTTTCCCTACATTCTTTTCTCTTTTCTTTTGCATGCATTCCTCCAATAGTATAGTAAACATGAAGCATAGATTAAACACACCCATAAGATAGATAACAAGAGTGGATACCGTAGAGTACTACGGGCGTGTGGGGTGCTAATACCTTCCCCTCGCGTAACAGACTCCCTTACCCGATCTCTCGGTCGCAAGACCGTGACTTCTCCCTTCCTTAGGTTTTCTCGATGTTTACCTTTCCCTACATGTGGGATAAAAGACGTTCGATGGCGACTTTATTGTTTGATGATTTTCAGCCGGTTGTTTCAGCTGGCGACTTCACTGGGGATTAGGTCGACCAAACGCTGGTCCATCCCGGAGTCGCTCCTAGCTCTTGTTTTCTTTCCTTAGGGTGTTTATTTTTATGCTTTCGGTTTACTCATTTGTACATGTTTATCTGAGCATAAGTTTGCATTGCATTTTATGGCTTTCCATATTTGTTATCTATCATGCTGGACTCTGTTCTCTATTTTGGGTGGGGATGTCACTTCTGAGGTAAAAGGCCCAGTACCCAGGCTAGAGTGCACTAGGACACTAGGAATAGAGTGGGGGCATGACGGCTATAGGACATGGTCCGATTAGTGCAGTCATGTCATATACCACGCTCGGATGAGGTTCAAATGAATTACTATCGGCACCCACGTCTGTGGGCAAGCCCATAGCACTTTTAGGCGAACCCATGATTTTCGAGTTACCATTATCTTACCTTGACCTAGTTTTCACCCGTGAGTGGGAAGGGAATTTTTGTCACAGGTACAGATGGTGACTGTGTTCAGATGGTTATTCAGGTACAAATGGTGACTATGCTCAGACAATGACTACTGATTCTAATGGCTATATTCTGGATTTCTGTTAAGACTTTATGCAGATGTTGTATCCTGTTGGTGACCGTGTGGTTCTCAGATTTATTTTCTGAGATCCTGACTTGTTTACCTGGAGGTTCATTCAATCCTTCAATCTTGGTATTCCCAGCATGTTCAGAAATCCTCAACAGTATCCAATGTTCCAGAAGCCTTGATCCCGGACAATGGGAGATCCACAGGGTACTTGGTGCTTATATATGCAGAAGTTATGTCGGACCTCTGATCTGATGATACTCACATGATCCAGAGCAGTGCAGCAACCTTATTCTGGAATGATGGAATCTTGATCCTCTTTGACCTCATGCCTTTGCATACATGACATGGCTAACCACATGCTTAACATACATGTTCTGTTATTTTCAAGGAATCATATTTGCAAGTCTTGTGCCAAAATTCTTCCATCCCTTACTTGCGCAAAAACAAAATCAAAGCACGCAAATTCCTTGGAAATGACAAAACATGACATGGCATTCATTCATGCACCCCATGCATATTCATGCATTCATGACAGGTACCCGAAGATTGGGGATTCTTATTCAGACCTGGGGGGCTTTCTTCAGAGGTCCCACCTGATTTCTCACCACACATGCTCGGAGGTCAGTTACAGAATAACTCTGAGTGGTACATGCAAGCTTTGGCTCATAGTCAGAAACTTCTTCAAGCAGGAAGATAATGGATTAAATACTCAGATAAGCCAGGTCATGGAAACTCTGATGATGATGTCTATTATTTTGATATACTTGGTGATTCATATTATACTGGGGCACTTGGCCAATCGATTGAAGATGGTATGTCATCCAGAGACCAAGTCCAAGACTGGATCAATTCAGAGATTGTCATGCTCACTCAGATCTGAAAGGGAATTCTCTCGCACACTCGAGCATCAATGCTACAGAAAGTCGTCAAAATCAGCAAGTCCATACGAAGTCAAGTCTCCTCAATAGTAGCAATCATTGGTTTCTTTACTACATTTTCATTTGCATTCTTGCTTGTTTGTTTAAACATTGCTTGTATATAGAAGCTTGTCTGTTTTTGAACGAAAATCTTAATGCAATAAGTATGCTTGTCTTGAAGTGTTCATTTCATTTTTACTCATCCATTCGTTATCACTCTTCAAATTTTTTACTTGCATATTGGTGTCAGATTTCCTAGTCTTATGCTTAGGTAAAGATTCAAAGGAGGATGATGATAATCTGAAAACGCAAAATCTCTTATTGGTACGCTTTTGAGTGAGACCCTGCTGACGATGTACAGGCCTTGTTTCTATTCCTAAACACCGGAGATATAAGGGAGATAGACCCTCGTCAACCCCTCTGAGCCTTCGAGGTAGGAGTTTCCTTTCTGTTCAGAAAAAACCCTCATTTTAACCTTGGGGCGGGTAGTGTTCAGCTAATCTGTTCAAGCATTCAGAACTCATCAAGAGTGTGCATCCAAGGATACAACAATGGTTATCCAGCAAAGGTTGAGGAAAGTCAAAACCACAATGGTTAACCTTCATCTATCAACAATGTGCGTCTATTGACTATATCCCAATGGGTATCTCTCGCACATCAGGAGGTCAACAAATGACGATACTAAAGACTCAGGCAGTCACGATCACTTCCGACAAATCAAAAACAACGCAAAGATCAACAACTTGTTAAAAATGAAAAAATACGGATAAGAAAGAAACAAATATCCCCGCCAAGTCGAAACTTGAAAACAAGTCGCTTAGGCAAAAATTGGGGCATCCCGCTGGACATCCAAATTGAAATTCAAAAGAATTTGTCCAGGAAAAAATTAGGGAAAGCAAGAAAGAAATTGAAAAGCCTAAAAGGCAAGAAAAGGATTACCAATGAAAATCCTCATCAAAGAACAACGTCGTCTGATCAAACACCAAAATCAGAAGTTAAGTGACTGTCGTGTCCAAGAAACCACTATGGTTCCTCAACCATCACAAACTCTTCTCGAGAGACGAATGCTTGTATCGGGTCAACTGGACATAGGAATGGAGAACATCATGGAGAATGGGTGGGCACCAAATATTTTTGAGCCTTAAATTCTTTTTTTAAAACCGTGAACCAGGCCACGTTACAACCCATAAAAGTCCTAACTGAAGCATGGGTCAATTCGAAAGTGTGCTACAATGAGATAGCGTTTAACTGACTCCTAAGAGGTACGTCTCAATATTTGTTTTGGCATCATATGCTTGCATTATCTTTCATAAAAAAGGAATTTGCAAATGTTTCTCTCTAGCTAGTGACTCGTTCACAACAGAGTTGCGACGTCATTTCATCCAAAGTTTTTTCAAACTTCAAGACTTACATATGTGTTGCATTAGAATTATCATTCTCATAATAAGCATTCTTCTGCATACAAAACAACTGATCAACATCAAGTAAGTTTGCACAATGAACAATCGATAAAGAGCTCAATCTTGTCAGAAGAGAGGCTTGAATACCCCGTTGAAGCAAGAATCAGCTGCCACAAGAGAAATGACTTATCCAACAGCATGTTAAACCAGAGATTCTGTCAAGAGAAATCATCTTGGTACTTCACAGTTTGAGTACAATTCAGGGATGAAGTCAGCAGAGCCTGCCAATCTGGGGCAATCAAGTCGAGAATCGATCTCTCCAAGCTCAGCCAAATCTGGGGCACTCCCTTTAAACTGCCAATCTGGGGCAATCAAGTCGAGAATCGATCTCTCTAAGTTCAGCCAAATCTAGGACATTCCCTCAAAGCGATCAATCAAAGGCTATCACGTCGATAAATCTCTTCAAGCTCAATCAATCAGTGGTTATCACATTGAGGAATCTATTCAGAATTCAGTCAACCTGGGGCAGTCACGTCGAGATTCGACAAATCTCTCCAAGAAAGCTGTAATCAAGAGCAGTTTATTTCGTGGCTCAAGACATTGGGGCAGGCCACCTCATATCGTATTATGGCACGAATATTCTGATCTCCTATTCAACATAGATCTTCTCAGAGACCCTCTAGACAGGGGCATTCCTCATCCGTACTTAGTTGTTCGAGTCAATTATGTTGCACAATACTACAATCAGCTGAAAACATCATGACAATCACCCTGACTCAGCCAGCACATGAAACTACCTCCATCTACTACAGATAATTTCAAATCTGATTCCCCAAGTGCATTCAGAAAGTCTAGAATCGTCTTTTAACTCAGCACGCGCAAGGGCATCCTCAGTGGAGTTAATCAAGAGCATCCCCAGTAAAGCTAAACCGGGGCATTCGCAGAGCTAAACTGGGGCATCAGTAAAGCTAAACCGGGGCATTCGCAGAGTTCAATCGGGGCACTCGTAGGTGTCCACGCTCATCTCTTATCCCCAAGTGATTCAAGAAACAATTCCCCAGTGTGCGTAAACTTGGAACATGTATTCGAAGGGATCCACATGGTGTTCAGTATCCATTCTTCAGCATATTCACTTATATCACCCCCTCAACAGTTTGGGATGTATGGAGGTTTGGTCAGATTATCTCTTCCTTCAACGGTACAATTCAGAATCCAGCAGTGTACCTAAAGACTCGCTTCGTCAGTAATTCAGTCTTCAGCAAAGTCATCAACAATCTTCGGTATTATGGGCTCCCCAGTGCAGATCTTTATCAGTATCCCCAGCAATCTTTGGTACTACGGACTTCCAGTGTCGATATGTATTGACATCCCCAGTGATGAACAATGGTTCCCAGCAAGCCTACTCTTATCCCCTTGAAGTTTATTTCTTCGCATTGCATATAGTTATCATTACATATCATTGCATCCTCAAAAGCGCATAGCTGATCCATCAGAATGGATCTCTGCGTCAAAAGAAATTCAAACATGCATACAAAGCATAAGCCAGACCAGGTACCTTACACGAAAGACCTGAATCATTCAAGGACAACAATACATCCCTACAGGAGGGTATCATGCTCAAAGTTCCCAGTCGGTGACCTTCACCTTTTCAATGCCAAACAAAATCAAGACACTTTGTCGTTCTAAACCTAGTTCTTGTCTGGTAGTCGGTTCCCTAAACACTTGTCAGTATCCATTCCTAAGCACTCGTATGTGTCAAGTTTCCTAAACACCCACCCGGGTCAGTTATTCAAACACTCGTCCGTGTTTAAACTTTCTTGATGCTCGTCCGTGTCGCTTATCTAAACAACCATCATGTCATAACCCATGTTCCCTTCGTCGAACCTGAGATCGCCTCTTGGCTAGGTTCTTCCTTCAAATCATCGTCGAACCTAAGATCGCCTCTTGGCTAGGTTCCTCCCTCAAATCATCGTCGAACCTGAGATCGCCTCTTGGCTAGGTTCTTCCTTCAAATCATCGTCGAACCTAAGATCGCCTCTTGGCTAGGTTCCTCCCTCAAATCATCGTCGAACCTGAGATCGCCTCTTGGCTAGGTTCTTCCTTCAAACCTTTGTCGAACCTGAGATCGCCTCTTGGCTAGGTTCTTCCTTCAAACCTTTGTCGAACCTGAGATCGCCTCTTGGCTAGGTTCTTCCTTCAAATCATCGTCGAACCTAAGATCGCCTCTTGGCTAGGTTCCTCCCTCAAATCATCGTCGAACCTGAGATCACCTCTTGGCTAGGTTCTTCCTTTAAACCTTTGTCGAACCTGAGATCGCCTCTTGGCTAGGTTCTTCCTTCAAACCTTTGTCGAACCTGAGATCGCCTCTTGGCTAGGTTCTTCCTTCAAATCACCGTCGAACCTGAGATCACCTCTTGGCTAGGTTCTTCCTTCAAATCACCATCGAACCTGAGATTGCCTCTTGGCTAGGTTCTTCCCTCAAATCATCGTCGAACCTGAGATCGCCTCTTGGCTAGGTTCTCCCTCAAATCATCGTCGAACCTGAGATCGCCTCCTGGCTAGGTTCTTCCTTCAAACCTTTGTCGAACCTGAGATCGCCTCTTGGCCAGGTTCTTCCTTCAAATCTTCGTCGAACCTGAGATCGCCTCTTGGCCAGGTTCTTCCTTCAAATCTTCGTCGAACCTGAGATCGCCTCTTGGCTAGGTTCTTCCTTCAAATCTTTGTCGAACCTGAGATTGCCTCTTGGCCAGGTTCTTCCTTCAAACCTTTGTCGAACCTGAGATTGCTTCTTGGCCAGGTTCTTCCTTCAAATCTTCGTCGAACCTGAGATCGCCTCTTGGCTAGGTTCTTCCTTCAAATCACCGTCGAACCTGAGATCGCCTCTTGGCTAGGTTCTTCCCTCAAATCATCGTCGAACCTGAGATCGCCTCTTGGCTAGGTTCTTCCCTCAAATCATCGTCGAACCTGAGATCGCCTCTTGGCTAGGTTCTTCCTTCAAATCATCGTCGAACCTGAGATCGCCTCTTGGCTAGGTTCTTCCTTCAAACCTTCGTCGAACCTGAGATCGCCCTCTGGCTAGGTTCTCTGTCAAATCACTCTCATGTGTCACCCTCGGATCGTAGGTCGCCCGTAGACCTCGTCCGCTGTCTTTTCATACCAACAATTTATCTTGTATTGGCATCAAGCCACGTTACAAGTCCAGTCTCTGTCTCTTCATTAAAAAACAAATTTCCTTTCCCCAGCAGATCACAAAATAGATAAATAAAGAAAACACTTACTCCCTCTCTCAGGAAAATTTTTTGGCATTGGTATTTAATCATCTTCAACCTTGAAATTCCGAAAGGCACGCGCCAATCGTACTTTCAGGTTTAAGACGATTAAATAGGGGCAGCTGTAATACCCCAAATTTGTCCTACCCTTTTACTTCCTATCTGGCTTACGCACTTTTGCATTTTTCTCACATTTGGTCATCTAACACATCATGCATCATTAATCAATAAATTGGCATAAGATCATGGATTTCGAGGAATAAGGGTTGGTGTATGGCTTTAAGGTTCCCATCTTCGCGCAAGCTTGTTTCGGTTGATTTCTCCATTAATAATTTGTTTGAAGCTAGGTTTTCATTTCATGGACCTTATCATCATCAGGCTACGAGGCTATTCTTTTCTTCTCAATGTCAAGTTGCAAGGTTTTATGAGACGAAGTTAAAAATCAGGGTTTATACATTTTCATACTTGAGCTTGTCAGCATTCTACCTGAGGTTCATTCCATATCAAGGTATTCGCATGTCTCATCTTTCATATTCATCTGCAAAGAATCCCTCAGGGCATAGTCATTATCATCTGTTGAGAAGGGGTCCAAGACGTCGTTGTTCTAGTGCTCATATAGTCGGGACATGGTACAAGATGTTGATTATGATCAAGGTGTCATTACTTCAAATGCTTATTGCTTGACACGCAAATTTGGTTCAGATCGGAAAATTGAATTGAATTAGGGATTCACTGAAGCTGTAGTTTGATTAAGATTCATTCATTAATATTTGAAAATGGTTTGGAGAAAATCAAAATTCTTAAATATTTGTGTGGCTTTTCTTGGAATTCAAACCACAAGTATGAGAAAGCATGCATCAAATTCATCCAACCATCAAAATATTGTCCAAATAGCCTCTCTTGGATTCATTCAAGATTCATGTCTCTTTTGGTTACCTTGCAAATATTTTGGATTCATACCATTTATTTGAATTCATACAAAGGCCATTTCATTATGTGGAAATAAAGTCAACATACATTCCAATGTGTATTCAAATACATACAAGTCCAAATTCCATTACAATTATTCAAATACATACAAATCCAAATTCCATTACAATTATACATAACATCTATGCATTTTTACCAAAACCTATCCTAATTCTCAATCATTCTTCATGTTTCAAACTTCAAGCTTCCAAAACTTCATGTTATGCGTCTTTGTTCCAACTTCATAGCATCTTGGTGTTTTCCTTTTGCCTTTGCTTCCCAATAGCCTTGATATGAACCAAACCTGCAAAAATATTGGATAAAACTATCATAAGCATGAACCGCCTACACTACCGCTAGTACACTAACTTGCAACAAAAAATATCCAAAACCATATCTCAGTAATCCCAACCTCTATAACTATAACCTAACAACTTTTCTTAGCTTTCTAACCAGATCCAAACTAACTTAACTAGTAACAAATTCTTAACTGCATCACAGCTTCCTAACCAAAATCTCTCCCCCAACTAACTCCTTAACAAACTAACCAATTCTCTAACTATCCTAACTAATTGTGTAACAAACTTCTAGCGGGGTGTATAACAGAAAACAGAAAGGAGAGGAGGAATGGGGACGGTTCATCATTCAACACACAGGAATTCACCAAAAGAGGGTCACAGAAAAAATCAATTATAGAACTCACCAAAAATCGTTATTCTTTGGATTGCTTCAATCATTCTCTGCAAAACTCAGAACCTTTCGTCATCATCTTCTTCGATCAGCACCTCAAACTTCAATCTACTTCATCACCCAGCATTGACATCATCATATATGCACGTCGCTTCCTTCATCTTCATCTTCATATTCATCTTCATGTGCTTCACATCAATGTGATAACAACTTCGCAACCGCATCGTATCTGTCATCATCATTCCCGTTCTGCTTCAAAACTGCAAGAACAACAACTCTCTATTTCGCTTAATAACAATGCAACGCATCACACGCAACAACGTCCCTGCACCAATACACCAACGCACAGAAGAAATCACAGAATACAAAGAAGAA
Organism: Vicia faba; assembly: GCA_948472305.1. Lineage (NCBI taxonomy): Eukaryota > Viridiplantae > Streptophyta > Magnoliopsida > Fabales > Fabaceae > Vicia > Vicia faba. The sequence goes on along the minus strand of OX451740.1, from coordinate 248,688,974 downwards.
GACAAAAGAAAAGAGAGAGCAATTACATTACCCCCACCTCTGGTTTTCTATTATCTTTTTCTAAGTCACTGGTACAGGTTCTGACTTCTTCTACTTCTCTGTGTAATTCATATACAATACCTTGCTTGAATTTATAAATCCATCTTTTAGTTTTTTATCGCGAGTATGAACGAAATTGAAGGATGACGGAGGTCCCGGTTAGAATCTGTGAGATAATGATGTAAGGCGTGTGTTTGTGGCGGCACGGTGACACGACGAATGCGATGAGAGGTTAGAGATAAGGCGGAGACGAACGACATCGAGGGCGGAAAAGAGATGAATAAAGTGAATCGGAGAAAGTAATTTCGTAGAGCGAGCGTAGATGATGAGATACTATGAAGTATGGTGGTCATGGTGTTTGTTTCACGATGGTGTTAAGGAAGAAGAAGAAGCAAAGGCGGTGAGAGTGAGACGAGAACGCCGCCGCTTGCAAGAAGGGAAGAAGAGACTTTTCTTCTAACCCTAAAATTCCCATTTCAATTTTCATATCTTTTCCTTTTTTAGTTTTAATTATTGCACAATTTTATTTTTTGTTTTATTATTTTTTAATTCAAACTAATAATAATTATGACTAAATTAAATTTGAATGAAAATGCTGAATGAGGCCATGGACTGAAACTGCATGGCATTAGGCCCGTTTTTTTTTAGCCTGAAGCCATTATCTGCAATAAAAATTTCTATTGGATTTTATTTATGAACTGGGCCTAGCACCCTTACTAAGCTACACCCCTGAATTCGGCTTTTCCCCTGATCTTTCTAATTTTTTTTTCTTTTTATCTTAGTTTTTTTTAGTTTAATTTTTTCTCTCAATTGACAATAAAATGATACAAAATAATAAAATATTTTATATTTCTTTAGAATTTCTTTTTAGAATTTCGATTAGAATTTTTTTCTATTTTATTCTTCATATTTGGTGATCATCCTCATTGACCTTTTTTAGTCAAGATTTTGTGATAGCATTGATATTACTCTTGCAATGTGGAATACTCGGGGTTAATTCTTCAATCACTTGCCCAAGGGAACTTTGGTAGAATTTTCTTATCACTTGCGTGGCGTCGAATAGGCAACGGACCTTCTCCGTTCGGTATCGTCACAAATCTATTTTATTCTTCATTTCCGTACTTTATCGCAATCCATATGCATGCTAACATTAGGTAGAATTCCACAAATTCTAACTTTAGGTCTAACAATACATAATAGCATTAGGTTTAGAAATAGGATTAATTCCCCTTTAACTTTTCTTTCCCTTTTGCATACGCACCTAAAACTAAAACTTCTTTTCTTTCAAAATCCAAAACACTTTAAAACTACTGATGAGAATCATGCTTTTGCTTAGTACGAGAAATGATAAGCGGGTCTCTTCTCGATCTTATTGTTCTTCATCTCAAGCATAGGTGTGGTTCAATTCTCAAAGACTCCTTTCATGACTAAGTAGAAAAATGGCTAATACCTCTCCCTTGAGGTCAATCAGTCATCATCTACAACAAAAATACAAAACAAAATCAAATCTTTTGTGCGCTCGAGCACCCTTCATAAAAAAACCCTTTTCAGGTAAGGACATGATTAATTTACCTCTGTGCCAACGCATAAGTCTTCAAAGGTCGAGCTGCGGCAGAAGGCGGGATTAACTTCATCCACAAAAAACCTCTACAACAAAATATAAATCAAAAAACCCTTTTCAGGTAAGGACATGATTAGTTTACTTCTGTGCCAACGCATAAGTCTCCAAAGGTTGAGCTGCGGCAGAAGGCGGAATTAACTTCGTCCATAAAAAAACACAAAACAAACAAAAACATATGAGCCGAACTACGGTAGCTCTGATTCCTCAAAAAGGATACGTAGGCATTGGGGTAGGGCCCAGGCGAGCATAATTTTATTTTCCCTACATTCTTTTCTCTTTTCTTTTGCATGCATTCCTCCAATAGTATAGTAAACAGTAAGCATAGATTAAACACACCCATAAGATAGATAACAAGAGTGGATACCGTAGAGTACTACGGGCGTGTGGGGTTCTAATACCTTCCCCTCGCGTAACAGACTCCCTTACCCGATCTCTCGGTCGCAAGACCGTGACTTCTCCCTTCCTCAGTTTTTCTCGATGTTTACCTTTCCCTACATGTGGGATAAAAGACGTTCGATGGCGACTTCATTGTTTGATGATTTTCAGTCGGTTGTTTCAGGTAGGTTTAAAGGTTCAATGTCACGAGCATGGAGCCAAAGGTAAATACCCATCCACAAGGTATGGTCTATTGGTTTCATCATATACATAAATAGTCGGGCTCTAACAAGGTTCCCAAAGTCATAGATCCATCTTCAGATATTATTGGTGTAAACGACTTACTCGCCAACCAATAATATTCTCAAGAGAAACTCGCTTGAGTGTAGTATCGGGTATCAACTAAACCAGGTCTACATCGGGATAGTCACCATGTTATATCCTAGAAAGTCTAAGAGGGGTAAAATGGGTTCTAAAGGTCCTCATATTTGCAGACTCCCATGTTGAAAGCAACAACATCATTACAATTTTACTTGTAAGACATTATTGCAGTCAAAGGGGCCTCCGCTGAGCGGGGGATCTCAAGTCAATATACTGAGGATTAACTCCAAGTATATCAAGCATGACTATACCACCCTCCTAATCATAAGTGTATTCAAGTCCAGGTTTAGGACTTCTCACCACACAGAGAGATCACCAAGCACCCTAAAGCAAAAACAACTAACGATAAGAAATAATATAACAAAAATAAAAAAGATAGGCTTAACCCACTTGAGTAATATTCCTCAACAAAGTCTCCAAACTGCCACGACAAGAAAATTTGAGATTAAACTATTGATTAATTTAACTTAGAAAAATCAAGAGTCGCTACCGAACTTTATTGTTTCCAACAGAAAAGGGAAATGGTCGAACAAAATCCACAAAAAAGTTTTAAAACAAAAATAATAAAAAGAGAGATCTGGATACGATGGATTAGTTATGCAAAGGGAATATATTAACACCCTTCACATATATGGTACTCCATAGGAACCTCTTGAAAATTTGTGTTATAAAAAAGGTGTTGTTTGCAAAAAAAGATTGAGGTGATGAGAACATAAGTTATTTTTTATGATTTTTGTTTGACAAGACTTCAAGAGCCTCGCGCCTATGTATCAAGCAAGTGATATGAAGAATCAAAACCTCATAGTTCGTGGTAAAATAACAAAAAATTTGTTTGTTTTGGTTGATTTTAATGAAAAGACACGTTGACATATTAGAGTGGAAAACTCACTTACTGCCCATAATTATGAGGAATGAGCATTTGCATCATCTTTATATGGAGAATTTTGTTTGGATTAAATCAACAAAGAAATTCTCAACATTCAAGTGGAAAATGTCAATCACTTCATAGCATATTGTAGAAGTATAGTGGGTTGCATCACTACAAGAATCAACTAATGTATAATCTTTGAGAAAAGGTTTAAAAAGGGAAAAGTGTGTAAAGGGCACAAAAGGTTTGAATGAGTTTGGTGTTTTTAGTCTTTTAAAATTAATTTTAATATGCTTAAGATGTCTTATCATTTATTAGGAAAAAGGTTTTGAAAAGCACTTGACAAAGTCAAAGTTTATTGAGAAAGAGGTTTTAAGTTTAAAAACAAGAAGATTTTGAAAATTAAAGGAGCAGTGGAAATGAAGAGACTATCCTAAAGCAATAAGTAAATTGTAAGAAATAAATGGTCTCATTGTAGGGTACCCCAATAGGAAGCCTTAGTGTGTACATGTGAACTAACCAAGATCAAAAAATTGGATTTTAAATGAATTTTAGAAAATTAAAACAAAATAAAGCAAAATAAGTAAAAGAAAATAAAAGAGAAAAACCAGAGCCATCAGATCAAAGTCAATTGGCCAAAGTATATAAGATCAAGGGATCTGATCAAAAGCGCATGGTGGACAATTTTTAAAACACATAAAAAATCAAATTCAAATGGACCAATCAAAATAAAACAAATGACATGATCTAAGTAGCTAAGATTTCAAAACACACACAAAACACATGCGTCCCTCTCTGGTCATCTTCGCTGGTGGACCAGTCACCGGAGTTTGGTAAATAGTTTTGTTATGGCACAAAACCATCATTATTCTGACTGTTTCATTAAGGCGAATGCAAATTCATGCTCCACTTCCATTTATTGGAACTGAGCATGGAGAATTTTTGAGAAAACTCAATGAAAATGAAAACACGAAAAACAAAAATACATGCCAACAATGATCAAACAAAATAAGCTAAGTTAGGGGGAAGAATAATGAAGCATTAAGCTACATCGTGATAACTTATATTAGTTCAAATGATGCTCAGAACTACCTTGTCCAAGTGATGATCAGAGATGGTGGACGATAGACTTGATTAGCAAACTTTAGAAGGTCTCAGAGCTTGGTTCTTGTTGATATAGCTTCATAGGATGCTGAAGGTGGTAATGGTATTAATTCTCTATTTTAAGATTGATATTAATTTTGGTAAAACCAATTTGACAGCAAAATGTTAAATAGGATATTCTAACTTGTAGAGAAAAAATGTTGAACTGGATGTCCTATCCAGATTATTCGACATCTTGTTTGTTACAGCTGTGCACTTAGATATATTTAATTATAATATATCCTAAATATTTTGGGAATATTAGGTTATTCTATATGGCGTCCAAGATTGATTAATCAAAGATTCTATTTGAATTTAGAAGATTAATTTATTTTCCTAAATATTGTGACATTTTAGGAAACATATGATTGATGTCCTATTTTTATGCAGAAATTATGCAGATATTTAGCAGCTACCTTGCTTCGTTTTGAAGCCCAAATCCAGTTGTTGTAACCGGTTTGAAATTGAGAGTCACCATCCTTAATTTTTATCTTTAAGAAGGGAATATAAAGGATAACCCTAACTCGGTTAAAGATTCTAAGTTGTTGACTCGTTTTAGACGAAGGGAATGTGTTAGGCACCCATAATCTACCTTGTTCACACGGATACTAGGGTTTAGAATTACAGCTTAGGAAATAGGGTTTTAATTTTTATTAGGGGAACTCGCCAAAATTTTAGTCGTATGCCTATGTATCCTCTTAGGAGGAATCAAAGTCCCAATTCGCAGTTCGCAGTTGGTTGGTGTTTTTTTATGGATTACGAAGATGTTTTGAATTTCCCTTGTACTAAGTCAGGGTGTGTGAATAGCGGAGTTATTAGACGAAGTTCGTAGTTGATTTAAAAGCATCCTCATAATCCTTTTTGAAAATTGTTTTAAAATTAATTAAGTTATTTAAAAAAAGTTTGGTGTTGGTTTGGTATTTTTTAAATTGACTAATATATAAAAAATCTTTTTAATGCATGGTACAAAATAATTTTAATGCAATAAATAAATATTTGGATGAATTAGAAAATAAATATTTGATTTTTAATAATAATAATAATAATAAAATAATATTAGAATTTATAAATATATTAAATTATAAAAATAATAATTATAAATAATAAAAGAAATTTAATAAAAAATGCAGGGGGTGTATTTTGTATTGAGATAGTAAAACAGGGGGTATGGGAAGTGGGGCCCTAAATTCAAATACTAAATTCAGGCCCAAACACAGGAGGGGTGAGTCATTGCACAAGTCAGTACAAATGGGGGGTTTAGTCAGCAAGGGGCCCAAGTTCAGATGTTGGACTTGGCCTAATAGCACTAAGGGGGTACAATTTTCTAGTTCAGTAGTAAAATATTAAAAAAAAACAGGTGTGGCATGATTAGCAATGGGCTAGGCCCAGTGTTTGACAAACATTTGAGAGTCTGTTTGGACTTCATGCGGGCGAGTGCACGATGTTACAATGGGCGTGCGAGTCAGGAGCATTAGATGATGATCTGAAGGTTATGGTGGGAAGTATATGGTAAGGTTTATGGGCGCATAGACACATAATTAAGGGGCATTTATAAAAGCAAAATATTGGGTTGGGAGCCCTTTTTTTCTTTCTTTTTATCTCTCTACAACGAAAAAACAAACTTCTTTGTGAAACCTAGAGAGAGAGGCTCTAACCTCCCTCTAAAACTCAGGTGGCTGGAAATTGCCTTGGTCGCGCCGTCCTCCTTCAACCACCACCAACCACCCTTTTTCCCAGTTTTCCGATTGACACTCAACTGGAAACTTCAAACATTCAAAACTCTCCTCCGTAGATCTTCATTTGGGTTCGTAGAACCCTAAGAACCCTAAGGGTTCTTGATGAACCCTAACTATCCAAAAACCCAGAACACGCAGAAACTATGAACCCTAATCCTGATCTTCAACCAACCCTAAGAACCCTAAGCCTAGGATTTAAGAACCCTAACCCTAGGTTAGAACCCTAACCCTAAAAACCCCAAATTTCCAGAAACACAACATGCAAACATCAATCATGCAATCATTACAACAACAATTAATAGCCCTAAAGTTAAGTGTTTCGTGTTACCTCTCCTGCCGTGATACTGGTCGTATAGTTTTGATTTCCTAAATCTCCTTCTGATCTCTCACTTCTTCTTATTTTTCTTGCATGTACTAAGGTGGTGGCAGTGTCGCGGTAATGCAGCGAAGAACTTTAGGGTTTCAGATATTTAAGCCCTAAACTTATTTTCTTCTTCCTTCTGTCAATTCGTTCTTCTCAAATTCTTCCTCTCCCTCTCTTAGAAATTTTAGGTTCTATTTATAGGTTTAGTTTTTAGGAATATTAGGATAATGTTTATGATTATCATTACAATTTGTATTCTGTTAGGAATTAGAAGATTTTATTTTGTTTTAGGGATTCAATGTAATTTAGTGATTGATTTAGAAAGATTTTGTGTAATTTTTGTACAATTTGGTCTGTAATGGAAATATGTGATTAGATTATATTTGATATGGTTCATTTGTTTTAGATCTATTTTAATTATGCGTTTCTTCTCTTGAATATGTACAATGACTATTTTGATAAGTTTTTGGGCTTGGAGTGATGAAGGGTTTTGCAAGGGCGCCGCTGGGAGTTTGGGTTGAAAGCCCTAGCTTTGGTTTGGTTGACTATAGTCAACACTTCAGACAACAAAATAAATAAAATATTTTACTTAATAAATAATAATAATAATGTTATTAATAAATAATTAATAAATAATTAATAAAAATTAATCATGGAAATTTATAAATGAATAAATGAATAAAAAAAATGTTGAATCCAGTCAACAGTCTTAGCACAATGGATTTCAAAAAGAATTTGAGCCAGCAATTCAATGGGCCTATCCAATAAAACTGCAGCAACAAAAAAATGTGTACACCCCCCTCCTAAAAGCTTACGAAACAACTTTAATGGACCATCATATTTTGATGGCCCAAAATATCACACCCCTATATTGTAACAACATACTCTCTTTTTGTTTGCAAGCGCAAACCAAATGAATCCTCAAATCTACATCGGCCTTTCTGATTTAGAAAGCCCGTGTACTCTTTTGTTAAAACACCCCCCCCCCCCCCCCCCCTCTTTCGTCAACCTACTCCTCATGATAATTTGACACTAAAGAAAAGGAATAATATTACTAAGGAATGATTTAGTTAGAAATCTGTAGGGAAAATTTGGGGTGTAACACCAGTCCATAACTTATTTTATAAATAGAAGATCACAAACCTAATGTTATGTGTGGAACATATTGTATCTTCTAGTGAGATTTTAGGGTTTGTATTATTGTTAATTGTGAGCCTCTTTAATATCATTCTGATATAAGATTAGGATTGTCTGTATGGAGTTGTATGTTCTGTCAATCATTCTTAAGCTTTTAAGCATTTAGTGATTGTGTATCGTTGAAGTGTAACTTCTAAATATTTCTAAGCATTACTGTTTTTCATCATTGTTGTGATTGAAAGGGAATTGATAAGGGTTACATACCTAGGTGAGACTTAGGTAAAATTTAAGCACAGATAGTGATTAGGTGCATAGATTGTAAATTGGTGATAGTTTGTTTTGGGTATATAAACTGATACTATTTAGTGATCTTCCTTCATGACTTGGTAGCCCCCAGAATAGGTGATGTTGTACACTGAACTGGGTTAATAAATCTGCGTGTTCATTTAATTTCAGTACTCTTAATTATATTTATCTTGTCATTGTGTTTTGATCAGATATCAGTGTCTTGACATCTCTTAAGACATCTGATATCTACATACTAGAATTTCAATTGGTATCAGAGCAGACATCCTTCTTTGTATCTAGGTGAGATTCAGGGAAGATACTTTCTGGTACAATGAACAAGGAAGATGGATTTGTGAATATACCACCCATTCTTGATGGAACCAATTATGACTATTGGAAAGCTCGTATGGTGGCTTTTATTAAATCCATGGACAACAAGGCTTAGAAATCTGTTATCAAAGGATGGGATCCACCAATGGCTAGAGATAAGGATGGGAAGATTATTGATGTGATGAAGGCTGGGGAAGACTGGAATGATGAACTTGATAAGTTAGTTGAGGGAAACTCCAAATTATTGAATTCCATGTTCAATGAAGTGGACAATAACATCTTCATACTGATAAGGAACTGTACTGTTGCTAAAGAAGCTTGGGAGATTTTAAAGACTGCTCATGAAGGAACCTATAAGGAAAATATGTCAAGACTTCAAATTCTTACTACCAAGTTTGAGTACTTAAGAATGAAGAAGGATGAGAGCATTCATCAATTTCACATAAATATTATTGGGATAGTCAATGCCTCAAGTGCCTTGGGGAGAAGATGTCAGAAACTAAGTTGGTGAGAAAAATTCTCAGATCTCTTCCAAAGTGGTTTGATATGAAGGTGCTAGCCATTGAAGAATCCCAAGATATAAACAACATGAAGTTTGATGAGCTTATGGGATCTTTGCATACCTTTGAATTTGGGATCAGTGAAAAGTCTGAAAAGAAGCAAAACATTGCCTTTGTCTCTAATACTGAAGACTTAGAAGACGAATATGATCTGGATACAGGTGAAGCAATATCTAATGCTATTGTGTTACTTGGAAGACAATTCAACAAATTTATGAAGAAGATGGACTAGAAGTCAAGGTCAAATGTCAAGAACAAGTCATTCGACATCAACAAAAATCAGGATTCTAGGAGAAGTTCCAGATCTGAAGAAAAGACTAACCAAGGAAAAGGAATCCAATGTCATGGATGTGAAGGGTTTAGACACATAAAAGTTGAGTGTCCCACTTATCTCAAGAATCAAAAGAAGGTTTTATCTGTCTCATGGCCAGAAGATGACTGTGAAAGTGATCCTGAAGAAGAAGCTGCCAAACAGGTTATTGCCTTGACTGGAATTTGTGATTCTGATGAAGAATCAGATTGTGAATAACTCAAATTTAAGGATCTTGTTGCTTTATACAAGGAGTTATGCCTCAGAAGTGAAGAAGTCTGTCAACTTGGAGAAGATAAAAAGAAAGTCATTGCTTAACTACAGACTGAAAAGGTGGAGCACTTGTCTATCATCTCTAATTTGAAGGATGAAGTTGTACTGCTCAATTCTAAACTTTACATTATGACATAATCTGTAAGGATGCTAAATAGTAGTTCTGATGTGCTGGATGAGATACTCCAAACTGGAATATGTTAGAAATGTTAAAGGGCTTGGTTATGATAATCAAGCTGCGAGGAACAAAGGAAAAGGGCCTAAAGTGAAGTTTGTTTCTCCAAAACAAAAACAAGAACAAAAAATGTCAAATTAAATGTCCCAACATCAACAAAGGCATCAGAAGTACATAGAAGGAAAAACTCAAAGATGAAGATGTCATTATTGTGGAAGGTTTGGTCACATAAAATCCTGTTGTTACAGATTATATGGTTATCCCAAACCTGTTGCACAACCCGGAAGAGAACAGACTTTTGTTAAAGCAAAGAAAAAGTGGATTCCTAGAAATGGCACTTCTCAACTCATAGCTCACACTTCTCTCAAAGCTTTTTCCATATAGGATTGGTACTTTGACAATGGTTGTTCTAGACACATGACTGGTGTCTAGAAATTCTTGAAAGATATTAAATCACATCCCACTAGTCATGTCACTTTTGGAGATGGATCAAAAGGATAAATAAAGGGTGTTGGAAATCTGGATTATACATGACAACCAAGTCTTGATGATATGCTATTTGTTAAGGAGATAACTGCTAATTTGATAAGTATTAGTCAACTATGTGACCAAGGTCTCGAAGTTAACTTTACTAAATCTGAGTGACTGGTAACAAATGAGAAGAATGAAGTTATCATGAAGGGAACCAGATCAAAAGATAACTGATATCTATGGAATCCTCAAGAAATATAATGTATTTCCACATGCTTGATGTCACGAGAAGATGAAGTTAAACTATGGCATCAAAAGCTTAGTCACTTACATCTGAAAGGTATGAAGAAAGCATTTTTAAAGGAGTCTGTTAGAGGTATTCCCAAGCTAAATATTTACGAAGGAAGAATCTATGGTGAATGTCAAATTGGGAAACAAACGAGGATGTCACATAACAAGCTCCAACATCTGACCACTTTAAAAGTTCTAGAGCTACTTCATATGGACTTGATGGGACCTATGCAGGTTGAAAGTTTAGGAGGATAAAGGTATGCTTATGTTGTTGTTGATGACTTCTCAAGGTTCACCTGGGTGAATTTCATCAAATAAAAAACTGAAGTGTTTGAATTCTTCAAAGAATTATGTCAAAGAATTCAAAGAGAGAAGGATTATGGTATTGTCAAAATTAGAAGTGACCATGGGAAGGAGTTTGAAAATAGTAATTTTGATGAATTATGTACCTCTGAAGGGATTAGTCATGAGTTCTCTTCACATATCACCCCTCAACAGAATGGTGTGGTGGAGCGCAAGAATAAGACTATTCAAGAATATGCCAGGGTCATGCTCCATGCTAAGAAACTACCATATCATTTTTGGACTGAAGCCATGAATAATTCCTGTTATATCCATAATAGAGTGACTATCAGATTTGGTACATCTATTACACTTTATGAACTGTGGAAAGGAAGAAAGCCAACTGTGAAATGTTTCCATGTTTTTGGAAGTACGTGTTATATTTTGGCAGATCGTGAGCAGAGGAGGAAGATAGATCCTAAAAGTGATCATGGAATATTTCTAGGATACTCTGTAAACAGTAGAGCTTATAGAGTATTCAACTTCATAACTAAGGTGATGATGAAATCCATAAATGTGGTTGTTGATGACTCAACAAATGAAGCTTATGTCATAGAAGATGTTGAAACATTTGTTCCTGAAGATGTTGCAGACTCAAGTACTAATAATAAACGTGAAGAATCTGAGACAACTGATAAAGGACCCTCAATCAGGATTTAAAAATACCATCTTAAGGAGCTCATAATAGGTATTCTAAATGAGGGAGTGGTCACCAAATAAAAGGAAGTTGTGTCAAATGCTTGCTTTGTTTCAAAATTTGAACCAAAGAATGTTAAATAGGCCTTGACTGATGAGTTCTAGATTCATTCTATGCAAGATAAACTTGGTCAATTCAAGAGAAATGAGGTTTGGGACTTGGCACCAAGACCTGAAGGGGTAAATGCTATTGGTACTAAATGGATGTATAAAAACAAGTTAGATGAACAAGGTATGGTTACTAGAAACAAAGTTAGACTTGTTTCTCAAGGATACACTCAAATTGAAGGAGTGGACTTTGATGAAAAATTTCCCCATGCAGCTCGCTTGGAATCTATCAGGTTGTTACTTAGAGTAGCATGTCTTTTAAAGTTCAAGTTGTTCCAAATGGATGTTAAGATTGCTTTCTTAAACAGCTACCTTAATGATAAAGTATATGTTGAACAACAAAAGGTATTTTTTGATCCTACTTTCCTAAATCATGTGTTTAAATTGAAGAAGGCATTGTATGGGCTAAAACAAGCTCCGAGAGCTTGGTATGAGATGTTGATTGAGTTTCTCATTAGCCATGGATATAGAAAGTGTGAAATGGATAAGGCTGTATTTGTCAAAGAGAAAGGTGGAGAATTTATGATAGCTCAAATCTATGTGGATGCCATTGTTTTTGGATGGATGTCGGAAGAGATGGTCCAACTTTTTGTCAAGCAGGTGCAATATGAGTTTGAAATGAGTTTGGTAGGTGAATTAACATACTTTCTTGGACTGGAAGTCAAGCAGATGGAAAAATCCATCTTTCTTTGTCAAAGTAAATATGTAAAGAATATTGTGAAGAAATTTGGATTGGAGAATGCCAGTCATAAAAGAACTCTTGCTCCTACACACTTGAAGTTACCCAAAGATGAAAAGGGAGTTAGTGTTGATCAGAGTTTATATAGAAGCATGATTGGTAGTATTCTATATCTTCCAACAAGCAGACCAGATATAACTTTTGTTGTTGGAGCATGTGCTAGATATCAAGCAAAACCCAAAGTAAGTCAAATCAATCAAGTAAAAAGGATTTTGAAGTATGTGAATGGTACATGTGACTATGGAATATTGTATTCTCATGATTCAAAATCCATGTTAGTAGGATATTGTGATGTTGATTGGCCCGGTAGTGCTGATGATAGGAAAAGTACCTCTGAAGGATATTTCTTCTTAGGAAACAATCTGGTTTCTTGGTTCAGCAAGAAACAGAATTGTGTATCCCTATCTACTACTAAAGTTGAGTACATAACAACAGGTTGCCGTTGTTCTCAACTAGTGTGAATGAAACAAGTGTTGTTTGAATATAATGTCACACAAGATGTCATGACATTATTTTGTGAAAACTTGAGTGCAATTAATATTTCTAAAAATCCCATTCAACATAGTAGGACTAAACACATTGATATCAGACATCATTTCATTAGAGAGCTTGTTGAAGACAAAGTTATAAGTCTTGAGCATGTTAGCACTGAAAATCAGCTTGCTGATATTTTCACAAAGGCCTTGGATGCTGCTCAATTTGAGAAATTAATAGCGAAGCTTGATATTTGTGTTTATGAGGTTTTGTAGAAATTACTGCTATTTAAGAGGGTCAATCAAATTTTCAAAATTTATCACCCTCACTTACGCACCTGGCTAAGCCCATTACTTCAAGAGCTACAATGTTTAACTAAATTTCACTATCTAATTCAGAACCACTTCATTGAGAATACATTTGGTATCCTACTCAGAAATTTGTGGTCATCTCCTCTCACTTGTGTTGTCCCAAACAAATTGCTTCAAGTCGGATAAAAAATGTCTCAACATTCATCATCTGAGCACATGCATGCATCATCTGGGAACCCTGGGTCACCTCTGTCACCTGCTAGGGTTGAGGAACCATTTCTAATGATCAATTTATATGATCTTGTGTTGGATATCATACAATTGGCCATTGTCCCTCCACCTCTTTAAAAGAAAGCAAGATCACCTGCTTCTAAGGATGTTGAGACTTCTGGTAAGTCATCTTTCTCACATATTAAAACTAATGCTAAAAAGGGGTCTAGGTTAGATAAAGTTGAGAAGATAACCCCCATTGGGTCTTCTATTGTATCTAAGAATTCATCTAAAGGAAAAAGGAGTAGAGTTGATAAGAACTTTACGCAGTTTGTTTCAGCTGTTTTGAAAGAAGTAGGTTCAGATGTTTTGACATATGTTCCAACATCTTTGGTAAAAGAGACCAGACCTATTGATGACTCTGGTAAAAGGGTTGATGATTGTGTTCTTGAGCAAGTTACTCGGGAAAGAAGAAGTAAGCAGAAGGCTGATGTTGTTGTCAATGTTGATGACCTAACATTTGATGAGGAACCCATTACCAAAAATCTGACTCCTAGAATCGGTGTTTTAAAAACCGGACAAGGCATCAAACCGGTGAGGATACTGGGTTATTGGTTTATTGGTCGAACCACTGGGTCTCTGGTCGAACCGCATGACTAAATCGGATAACTCGGTTGAATAGACCAACCATTATAACAAAACTATATAGGTATAAAACTTGTCGAACCGAATGATTCAGTCTCTACAAAATATAATTAGCATTTAAATTTTTAGAAAATATCATATCATAAATAAATTCACAAGTTAATAATTTAAATTCAAATTTTAAAGATAGATATCACATATAACAAAATGGTACAAAATTACAAAGTCTAATTGCAATATAATCTAATTGAACAATTTATAATAAAATAACTCCATTGTCTACTAAATTTAGTTTTAAGGAGGAAAAATTGTTTCAATGTTGAGATCTCCTTCTTCAATATCAAAACCATTTACAACAAAAACAACTGCATCTGGAACATTTTCCCAGTCAATGATATCATTACTTTATTATTATTTTTTATTTATTTTTCATTTAAATTTTTTATTAAAATAATCAAAACGATGTCGTTTTAATTTTTTAAAATTAAAACAAAAATTAAAAAAGTAATTAAACCACCTATTTAGGAAAACCGCCGGTTTTTCCAATTTTAGCGGTTTACACCAGTTTTTTTATTCGCACCTATTCAATGGCAAATCTGATCCTGAAATTGAACCAAGCCGGTTACCTCGCTGATTCCCGGTCCGACCGGCCGGTTTGGTCTGGTTTTTAAAACACTGCCTGGAATAACTGAGAGACTTTAGAGAAGAAAAAGAAAAGTTGTAGTGGTTGAAAACTCACCTGTTGAGGAGATAAAGGGAAAAGGTGGTGGGTTCAAAAGAAAACCCCAATATGGCCCTCCTAAGCCATGGAGTAAAGGGGTTATTCCTACAAGGAAGATGAAAGTTGGTTCTTCAAGTGACTATGAGTATGAAGTTGAAGAGGATGTCTAGGACATCATTCCCATAAAAAAGTATGCTTCTAAGAAGGCTAGGGCTGCTGCTCACAAGGCTTCAGTAGACAAGGTGATTTTTCATTCTAAGGAGAATGCTGGTAAATGGAAGTATGCTGCACAAAGGAGGATATCTTTGGAAAGGAAATTGGGTAAGGATTTCCAAAAATTTAAGGAGGTTGTGGAGCTCATAAAAGTGGTTGGCTTGATGAAGATTGTCATAAAATTTGGTCCTTGCTATGAAATATTAGTCAAGGAGTTTGTTGAGAACGTCCTTGATGGATGTGATGATGTGAAAAGTGAAGACTACAAGAAAGTATATGTTAGGGGAAATGTTGTGACATTTTCTCTTGATGTTATCAACAAAATTTTGGGCAGGTATTAAAAACCTCAAGTTGAGTTAGAGGTTACAGATAATCAAGTTTGCAGGGAGATAACTGGTGGGCAAGTGAAACATTGGCAGAATGGAGGGAAATTGTCAGCTGGAAGACTTAGTGTGAATTATGCTACTCTTCATATAATTGCTACTATTAACTGGGTTCCCACAAACCATATCTCTAGTGTTTCTACTGGCCTTGGTAAGTTTATCTATGCTATTGGAAAAAAGAAATCTTTTGATTTTGGGGAATACATCTTTGAGAAGATTCTGGAGCAAGCATCCTCTTATGCTGTGAAGCTACCTATCTGTTTTCCTTCTCTCATATGTGGAATTGTCTTGAATCAGCACCCTAATATTTTATTGGAGGTTGATAGGGTGAAGAAAATGGAATCTCCTTTGTTTTTACATTATAAATTGTTTGGTGGAACACATGTTCCAGACATTGTTGTGACATCTTCTCAGGTAGTTGGTTTTGCAACTTCTAAAAAAAGGAATTATTGCTCAACTGAAGGAGACCTGTAGGGAGTTAGATGAATCCATCAGGACTAGAACTGCTAGGAAAATTAAGCTTGAACAGTAGTTGAAAACTTTGATGGAAGAAGAAGAAAATCAGGATGGTTGATTCTGCTATGTGTTTTTTTCTTTTGTTTGTTGTTGCCTTATGGCTCTGTAAAGGTTAAATGCCCAAACATATTTTAGAACCTTGTGTGCATGTTATGCTACTTTTATTTATGTGTTGTGGTGGTTCTTTTGGGTGATATACTTACCTTTGTCATATTCTGGCTAAAAAGCGGGAGTAGTATAACCACTAACCACTAATTGATTACTTGTGCTATTGAGGGTGAGAATTCTGACTCTGTTGATTATTTGTTGCTTCTATTTAGGGGGATAATCTTCTGATACTCTGATGTGTTTCTTAGCAGTTTTGAGGGGGAGAATTTGTTCTGGTTTGGACTGGCATGAAGAGATGTCAGACATGATGTCCTGACATCAATTTGATTGACTGGGAATTTATTTTTCTCAATGTTGTTGTGTTTGTAGATTCCACTGACTAACACTCTGATATTTAATTTTGCTGCTAATACCTCTGATTGTCTGATTTTTTTTTGTTGAAACCTTATGTTGTTGTGCTTCTAATGTGTGTGTTTGATTTATTTTAAAACCTTTGTTTTGTTAGAATCTGAATTATGGATTGTTTATTTGTTTTAGCCAAAATTTGCCAAAGGGGGGAGATTGTTAATTCTCTATTTTATGATTGGCATTAATTTTTGTAAAACTAATTTGGCAGCAACATGTTAAATAGGATGTTCTAACTTTCAGAGAAAAAATGTTGAACAAGATGTCCTATTCAGATGATCCAACATCTTATCTGTTGTACCCCAAAATTTGCCCTCCCATATTTCTCAACACATGGCAAGTGAGGTCCCCAAATTGCTCAAGGAAGTTCAAGAGTTGACCAGACAAACTCTCTCCTAAGGCAGTATACCTCAAATTAGGGTTTCCATCTTCATCAAGATGTGTGGACCAAAAAGGACTCAAATTCTCACCATTGTCCTAATATGTTCTCAAGATCATCCATGTCAAGTTTCAAGCCTTGCAGAAGAAGTATGCTCAGTCAATTGCTCAAATGACTGAAAATCAATTGTACTAGGTCAAAAGTCAACTGTGGCCCATATACAGTCAAACTTCAAGATTTTTGGTCAACATCCTCATTTTGAATTATTATCCATCATTTTATCAAGAGTTGATTAGGATTCCTCAAGGATTTCTCACAATTCATCAAAACCCAAAAGTTGTTAAATTAGGGTTTTATAGGAAAAGTCAACTCAACTTTGACCAAGCATAACTTTCTCATACTTTATAAGAAATGACCCATCCAAAGCTCATTTTTAAGAGGATTCAATTCCATACAATTCATATTCATCTCCCAAGTTCAGAATATGCACTCACAAAAATATATGAATTTTGACATTATAGATCCTTTTAAAAAGTCAACAAAAACACCTTTTAGGTCAAAGCTTCATACATGAACATGGAAGACTCAATTGAGATGAGACTAAAAGGGTTGTTTAGAGGACATACTAAGATTTCTAAAAAGTTCAAGAACACCTCTCTAGGGTCACAATTGAGAGAGTTATGCATTGGCCAAGTTGACCATTTTTGCAAAATTGCTAAAAGTCAAATGTGCTCAAATTTGCATTTTTTTTTTGCTAAATGGGCCCAAATTTTTATGCTTGCACCTCAATTATAATATGGTCCACGACTCAAATGTTCACTCACCCATTACGTGCTTCATTTTTCAATTTATTTTGATTTTTCATTAATTAAAAAGTGAATTAAATCAAATAAATGATGAAAATTAACAAAGATATGATTTGATTTGTTTTTTTGACAGATTGGCAATCAAGATATGCTGAGTTTACATGATCAAATTGAATCAAGCATAATTGGTACAAAAAGAGCATGATTGGCATGATTATGGAAATATATCATATGGCTTAAAAATCAAATATTCCATTCATGAATCCTCAAGATTGGATCCAAAACTGTTAACCTAATTGGATTCAATACATATACTGAAGTTTGTAGAACTCTAAACAGGAATTTTCGTGCACAACCTGCCTCCAAAAACAAGAACAAAACTTCAAAATTTCCGAAAAAAAGTGTGAGACGAATCTTCTTCCACAGGCCAATTCGAGGTGTGCTAAAGTTTCCAATAGCTTGCTAGACATATCAGGAAGCTAACAGCATCCTTTGCAAGCTTCAAAACGCCCAGAATCGCACCCTACAGGCATCACGGTTTGCTCTAAAAACTCAAACTAGATTTCACTTATTTACTCATCATAAGCATGTTTTTATTATATATTCTTGTTCATCATCGTGTTTGCAAGCTATTGGTACCACTTAATTGCATTTACAGTGCAGGGATCACAATATGCCATTGCTAGGGTTTCTTTGTTCGTTTTAGGGGTTTTCAATGCAGGAACAATTGGGCCTTGAATCAGGTACCATGATGCTCGTGAGGATGAGACGAGTTGATTGGTACCATGATGCTCGTGATGCCCGTAGGTAAAAGTGTTTTTACCTAAAGCGACAGGCCAGTGAAGGAGACGATGGCGTGGCAGCATGTGGCTAGCCCGTTTGAATTTTCGTGCATTTTGGAGACGTGGCACGTTGTTTGCATTATGTTTCATTTGTTTCATAATAATACCAATTTACATTTCAGCGCAGATGGTAAAGAAGCTTGCCTTTGATGTATACGTCCTGGGTTCGATCCTAGGCGTGTGCATTTTGTTATTTTCTTAACAATTGCAGGCCAATCCAATACATTGCACTATCCAGCGCCTTCCATACAACCTCAATATCCAGCCATCTGATGTGCTCTCACCCAAATCCAACGTACCAGCAATGAAGGACCATGGTGTTCCTCAAAGTCAACAACGCACCAGATCAGGCGTGGTCAACCAGGCTTGGGAGCATTTTAGGTCTAGAAATTCAACTTCGAACCCCCAGATTTGCTAACACTATCAGGCCTATTCCTCCTTTTTTTTATTATTTATTTTTATTCTTGCTTTATTTTTAATTCTTTAATTATTTTATATTTTAAAATCAGTTTTCTATAAAATCATAAAAAAATCAAGAATTCACAAAAAATTAGAATTAGGTTTTTTTTATCAAATTTAATTTTGTTAATTAATTAGATTAACATTAAAACTAGGGTAACTTTAATTTGTTCTTTTTACAATTAAAATTAAATTAGAAAATTAGGTTAGCTTTTGATTTAATTTTTCTCTTTTTTTCTCAAATAAAACAACAAAAAAATACAAAAATAGGTTGTTTAGAATTAATTAATTTATTTTCAAAAATTAATATAAATTAGAACTTAGGATTTTCTTTTAATTTAATTATTCATTATTTTCTCAAACAACAAAACATGACAAAAAACATTTTTTAATAAATCGCAAGTAGGATTAGTCAAAGGGTCAAAACCCTAATCGCCTCGTATTTAATTCGTCGCGCGCTTGTTAATTATTTCACCATTATTTTGTAACTGTTCATGGTTTGTAATAGTTAATTTAGGGTTTTTATTTACTGTTTAAATCCCCGATTTTTTTGGTTATGTAATTAATCCCCCTCCCCGAAGCCTTGTAATAGCTAGGTTTATTTTCTCGCATTTTTAATTCCCGCAAATACTTAACTGTCTAGATGTATGCTAATAGGATTGTATGGCAAGAATGCATGACGAAATTAAAATGGTTAGAAAACCCTTATGTGCAAGGATTAAATAACTGAAACAAATCACTCGCACATATTCACTCTTAGGGTATACTCTTACTTCGGTTGCCTTCGGTAAACGATCATTAAGCATAGGATGTCTTAGTGGTTGCTCTCCAGTCCAGAAAGATCAAAATGTCCCATTTGAATGTTGCCTCGGAAATGTTGCCTCGGAAGTGTTGCCTCAGAAATGTTTCCTCGAAAAGATCTTAATACTCTAGGGTTACTACTAAGGTGTCCTAATATTGCTTTAGTGACTGTACGTCCCTTTTGAATTGACCCTTATAAATTCCAACGATGGTGCTACCTATTTCTCAATAGTAGGATAGCATTGTATAAAGGAAACAAGAATAGAAACGATCTTTTTTCGAGTAGGTAGATGCTAGTAGGTACTTGCTCAAATCAAAACTTTTCACACTTACACCTTTCAAAAACAATTTTCAAAACAAACTTCGTCACACCCTTGAGGACTGATACAAGGGTTATCACAAAGTAAAACATTCTTCAAAAACAAAGCACACAAACACAAGAAATTTAAAAATGAGCAAGTACCTAAGAGCCCATGGAAAACCATGGATAGAAAGGGTGCTAACACCTTACCTTTCTATAATCTACCCCCCGTACTCAAAATCTCAAAAAAAGATTTTCTGTACTTTTTTCCTTTCCGGTTGGATGAAATAAAAGTCGGTGGCGACTCTTGCTTACCGCGATATTTTGCGAATAAAAAAACGCAAAACACAAACCAGTATTAAACAGTCGGTTCTGCCACCGTATCACAGAACTGGCGACTCTGCTGGGGAATGTAAGTGGGGTATACCTTAGGATCTAGGTCATTAAAATTGCTTCTCTTGATTGCTTTGTTTGCTTTATTTTTGAGGGTTTTATTTGGGGTTACTATAGTTCCTACACCCGGATCT
Organism: Vicia faba; assembly: GCA_948472305.1. Classification (NCBI taxonomy): domain Eukaryota; kingdom Viridiplantae; phylum Streptophyta; class Magnoliopsida; order Fabales; family Fabaceae; genus Vicia; species Vicia faba. The sequence continues at coordinate 248,668,626 of OX451740.1, read as the reverse complement.
GGGGAACACCTTTTAGGTAAGTAGAAATAGACTATGAGGGAACTGTACGGTGTAGACCGATACGGTTGAAGCAGTAGCTACTTTGGTGTGGCACTTTGGTTAGTACCGGTATCCCTTATGGTGAAACGAGGAGAATACAGGGCCGCTGCGTGGTGTCGTGAAGCATCAACCGACCTTAGAACCTTTAATCTCCCAACTTGGCCATTAGAAAGTAGAGAGATAGCCGGCCTCGGTGTAGAGATGAGAACTGGTTGATACTCAATGCTACACTCATTGAGATCATACTTTTGGAATATTTTGGCCGCAAGAAAAGATTGCGTGAGCTGAAACCATGACCGATGAAGAATGATCAGTGATATTGAGATCCTCTAGAACCCGATTACTTTTCTAGGACAGGTTGACCAACTTAACTTCAAGAGGGTATTACCTTTGACCTCATACAAGCCTTAAACCTAAGGGCTTTGTGTGATTTGACTGTGTTTGCAACACCTGTGTTTTCTATACCTGTGGTTTATCATGACATCATGCATCATAACATGGCATTCATGCTTCATTACACTAACAATTTCAAAGACCAAGGGAATTTATCTTTGTTCTATTTTGCAGATCATGGCTTCCGTATGTAGAAATACTATCTGAATCAACTTTGTGGAGATACCTTCCCAACTCAAAGAGCTAGTATCAAGAGTTTCTGAAACTTCTATTTTCATTAAGAGACACGATCAACTTCTCAGCCTGGTTACTTCAAACTTTGATGAACAAATGATGAGCGTACTTTTTCAGTTCTTCGATCCCAAGCATCACTGCTTCACCTTTCCATATTATCAGTTGGTACCCACCTTGGGAGAGTTCTCTCAGCTATTGGGCATACCCATTCTTGAACGGGTACTCTTCACAGGTATAGAAGAAGTTCCTAAGCCAGAATTCATCGCCTCAGCTTTGCATTTGAAACAGGCCGACGTGGTATCCAATTGGGAAACTCGAAGTGGAGTCGACGGTTTTCTAGCCAAATTACTGATAGACAAGGCTCAGCTATTTTGGGATGATATGGATTTTCAGGCTTTTGAGGATGTCTTGGCTCTTCTTATCTATGGCTTAGTTCTCTTCCCTAATCTGGACTCCTTCGTAGATGTGAATGCTATCAAGATTTTCCTTTCTCGCAACCCTGTGCCTACCTTGCTCGGAGATATTTTGCACACTCTCCATACTCGTACCATGAAGAGAAGAGGGACTATTATGTGTTGCATGTCGTTGCTGTCAAGGTGGTTTATTTCTCACCTCTCTAAGTCTGTACTGAAGAACGGATAAGGTTTAGGTTGGTCGCACAGGATAATGTCACTCACTCATACGGATATTCTTTAGTGTTCCCGAGCTATGGAAGAAATTTCTATTATTGACCGCTGTTAGGAGTACCCTAATGTCCCATTACTTGGTATCAGAGGGGGTATAACTTACAATCCTTGTCTAGCTTTGCGATGATTTGGTCATGCTCGAAGGGATGGTCCCCATGAGTTACTTATTGAGAGCATTGTATTCAACTATGAGAATGATGTTAAGAAGTATCGCTGGAGGTTCATACGAGCTTGGGGCATGGTAAACAGATCTGACCCCAATGATTTGGGACCAAAGACTTCCATTCCTATGGAGCCTTACCTCCAATGGGTACGAGCTCGTGCCCAGAAGCTTATGATGCCTTATGTGGCCGTATTACCAGTGATTGTGGAGCCCACTACTGAAGAAGGCATTCCTTACACGATTCTCTATCCTTACATACCCACTGATCTTGGGGAGTTACAGAGGTCTTGGATTCAGCTGAGGAATGAGCGAGATACTTACAGGGAACAGTTTCATGATCAAGAGAGGAAGGTTTTAAAGCTCACCGGGCAGCTCCAGGAAGAAAGAGTGCTAAATGATTATATCAACACAAAGAGGAAGCGTCCATGGGACTTTTGATTTTTCTTTTCTAGTTTTAGATTTGTTTTATTTACTTATTTGTAATGCCTTGAAGGCATTTTGAACCTTCAATTTTAAGCTAATAAAGTTTTTGTTTATTTTGGTTTGCAAATTTAAATTTCCCAAAATCTTTGAAATCATTACATGTGCATCCCATTATCATACACATCATTACAGGTACCACTACAGGTTTCTCATCTTCTTCACTGTTTATTTCAGCAGAAATATCTTTCGATCAAGCCATCAAAGATCTTCAGGCACAAAACGCCAAATTCCAACAGATGTTCATCGGTCTGGAAAAAGGGCAAGAGGATCTGAAAGCCTTTGTTCTGAAAGAGAAGAAGAAGAAGAAGAAGACTGGTATTCTGAATATGGGCAGAAGATTTGGAGAAAGGTTGAAGCATCAAATTGATCTGACCTCTTCATACAAGGAAGGGGAGAACCAAGAAGGGGGAAAGGACCTTAGTCCTGCAGTCTCTGACAATGATACTGATTATGATGATGAGCAATATCGTCCTGCTGATAGATACAAGCAGTTAGAAGACCGTCTGAGTGCCATGGAAGTTCAGAGGATACCTGGACTAGATTTTGAAGAGTTGGGATTGGTGTCAGGAGTAGTCATCCCACAGAAGTTCAAAGCTCAAGTTTTTGCTAAGTATGATGGGGTGTCCTTCCCAAAACTCCATCTTCGTTCTTATGTCAGGAAGATTCAACCCCACACTGCTAATAGAAATCTGTGGGTTCACTTCTTTCAAGATAGTCTATCAAGGACTCAGCTTGAATGGTTCTACCAGTTGGAGGGAGCCAGTGTCAAAAACTGGGAAGATCTTGCTGCTGCTTTCTACAAGCAGTATCAGTATAATGTCGACCTTGCTCCCACTCGTACTCAACTCCAGAGTATGTACATGGGTGCAGGTGAAGGTTTTAAAGATTATGCTCAGAAATGGAGAGACTTGGCTGGGAGAGTTCAACCCCTGTTGTCTGATAGGGAGTTGGTTGATATGTTTCTAGGGACGCTATCTGGTCCATTTTTCAATCACTTAATCGGCAGCTCGTCATCTGGTTTCACCGAGCTGATTTTAATTGGAGAAAAAGTAGAAGCTGGAATTCGGAGTGGTAAAATACAGAAGGATGCCTCCTCGAGTTCAGCAAAGAAGCCTTTCACTAGTAAGAAGGAAGTTATTGCCATCTATAGCTCGAGGGGCCAAAGCAGATCTGAACATCGTCAAACGGTAAATGCTGTAATGATACCAAGACCCGCAGTTGCTCCACAATGCAACAATCAACAAAGGGTGGAAAGACCACAACGGCAGTTTACCCGCATCAACATGACTTTGGCTGAAGTTCTACCTCATTTATTAAAATCCAACTTGGCAACCTTGAGAGAGGCTCCCAAGAATCCAAATACCACCTCTCCCAAAATACAATCCCAATGCACGGTGCGCCTACCATTCTGAGAGTTCTGGCCATAATACAAATGATTGTTGGGCTCTGAGAAACAAAGTACAAGACTTGCTCGAAGCCAAGGAGATAGAGTTCGATGCTCCAGAAAATCCGAATGTTATAACTGCTCCCATGCCCAAACATGGTCGTGGAGTTAATTCTGTTGACACTGATTTGTTTGTGACCTCTATTGAAGAAATTTCTACTCCTCTTATGATTGTTAAGAAGAATTTTCTATTGGCCAGTTTATTTCCGGGTTGTGGTGAAGGTTGCCACATGTGTTCGATTCTACCTTCTGGGTGCCATTTGTTGAAGTCAGGTGTGCAACGCCTGATGGATAATAAAGAGATTTTGTCCGAGAAGACTATGATTCCTGTTGTTCCAAGCGGAGACGTTGCTATTATAACCATTTCCGCCAATCCTTCCAAGGTTTCCTCGAGAAGACCTGTTAGGATTACATTCGCTTCAAGAATTGCTCCGCTAATAATCACTGTTCCTGGTCCCATCTCGTACACCTCAGACAAGGCTGTCCCATGGCATTATGGTGCTGATGTGTACTATCATGGCATTAAGCAAGATCTGAAGAATGAAGAAACTGATACTGATGTCAGTAATATTGTCGGAACTAGTAAAGTTACCTGAAGTGGAAGGGTCTTCTCTCCCGAGATTTCCCCTGAGACTGTCAACAAGCCTATTGTCATTCCATCTGTTGTTCCTGCTAGTACATTAACTACTGTTCCTATTCTTACTCCGGTTATTACTCCTGTCAGCGGATCGTCTGATTCCCGCGGCAAGAAAATTATAGGTGAGCCTGCCCGGACGGAGGCACCTAGGAAAATTGTTGTGGAAGCCTCCAAACAAGAAATGGAGGAAATACTAAGAATCATTAAGAAGAGTGATTATAATGTGGTAGAGCAGTTGGGGAAGACCCCATCGAAGATATCCATGTTATCTCTGTTGTTGTATTTTGAAGCCCATGCGAAGGCTTTGATTGCATTCTTAAGACTGCGCACGTGTCGCAGGAAACTTCAACAGATCAGTTCAAAGATTGTGTGGCCAACCTGACTGCTGACAATAGGCTGGGTTTTTCAGATGCAGATCTGACATCGAAAGGAAGGAAGCATAATGATGCTCTGCATGTCTCAATTGAGTGTAGGGGCACCACTATCGCTCATGTGTTGGTAGATACCGGGTCTTCACTGAATGTTTTGTCGAAGAAAGCATTGGACTGTTTGGATTGTGAGGGTTTGACTCTAAAGCCTAGTAACATTGTGGTAAGGGCTTTTGACGGATCAAAGAGAATGGTGCACGGGGAGGTGGACATCCCTGTCAAAGTGGGTTCTCAGACTTTTGGGTCCACCTTCTACGTAATGGATATCAGGTCGTCATATTCTTACTTGTTGGGTCGTCCTTGGATCCATGAGGTTGGGGCAGTTACTTCCACACTCCATCAAATGCTGAAGTACCTGGTGAAGGGAAATATTGTCACAGTGTGAGGTGAAGAAGAATATATGGTGAGTCACCTCAATTCCTTCCGCTACGTAGAGATGGACGGGGAATTCATAGAAACTCCTTGTCAGAATTTCAAAGAGGTCCCTTAGGTCTTGGCATCAACTGAAGTTACTACCAACAAACCTTCGTTGAAGATGGCTTCTCTCAAGGACGCCAGGGCTGTGGTTGAAGAAGGTGGGTATACTAATTGGGGTAAGCTCCCTGATTTCACTCACAAAACTGACAAATTTGGTTTGGGCTTTACTACATGGGCTCAAAGGGCTATTAGGCGCGCTCGGGATGGAATACCTCCTCTACACATCAGCAATCGGGGAATTAATGCAATTGAAGACAGTGAAGAGGATTCAGACATCAACAGCTGGATCTACCCAACAACCAACGGTGGACCGAATAACTGGACGGCTAGGGACTTCATACCTGTTTCTTTTATTCCGCAGTAATTGACTTTTGTTAAGATTTGTAATAAACAATTTGAAACTTTACGGCTCGGTGCCTTGCCTGAGGTACCTAGGCTTTGCTTGTGAGGGCTATTATTTGTCATTTCATATATCATTAATAAAGCATTAGACGTTTCTTGCATACAAATTATGCGCTCCTTGTTTTTCTTTTCTGTTTTTCACTTTATCAAAACAGCTATTCTCTTACACACACTCACGTATCATACTGCAGATCCATATCCACTCTGGATCCCATTGATAACAGCTCTGCTATTGCCAGTTATGACTTCAAAAATCCAATCAACCAAGCCGAGGACGAAGGTGAGGATGATTGTGAGGTGCCTGGAGAACTTGCTAGATTATTACAGCAGGAAGAAAGGGCCATACAGCCTCATGAAGATCCAATTGAATCAGTGAATTTGGGTACAAAGGAAGACATGAAAGAGGTTAAAATAGGTGCGAATCTGGAGCCTAGTGTCAAGCAACGGTTAATATAGATGCTACACGACTATGTTGAAATCTTTGCCTGGTCCTATGAAGACATGCCTGGTTTGGACACTGATATTGTGGTACATCGCCCGCCGACTAAAGAAGACTACCCTCCGGTAAAGCAGAAGGTCCACCGTATGCGCCCTGAAATGTCATAGAAAATCAAGGCAGAGGTCATGAAACAATTCGACGCAGGATTCTTAGCTGTCACTTCTTATCCGCAGTGGGTTGCCAACGTCGTTCCGGTACCTAAGAAGGATGGTAAGGTACGGATGTGTGTGGACTACAGAGATCTGAATAGGGCAATCCCCAAGGATGACTTCCAACTTCCTCACATTGATGTTCTAGTCGACAACACCGCACATCACAAGATCTTCTCCTTCATGGATGGTTTTTCTGGCTACAACCAGATCAAGATGGCTCCCGAGGACATGGAGAAGACAACTTTCGTCACACAGTGGGGCACCTTCTATTACAAGGTAATGCCTTTTGGGTTGAAGAATTTTGGGGAAACTTATCAGCGCGCCATGGTTGCTTTGTTCCACGATATGATTCACCACGAGATCGAGGTTTATGTTGATGACATGATAGCCAGGTCCCAGACTGAGGAAGAGCACCTTGATCATCTCCAGAAACTGTTTGACAGGTTGAAGACGTACAAGCTGAGGTTGAATCCGAACAAGTGTACCTTCAGGGTAAGGTCTGGTAAGCTTCTGGGTTTTGTTGTCAGTGACAAAGGTATTCAGGTAGACCCTGCAAAGGTAAAATCCATACAAGAGATGCCGGCTCCCCGCACAGAAAAAGAAGTCAGAGGCTTCTTGGGACGCCTGAATTATATCGCCAGGTTCATTTCACATCTGACTGCTACTTGTGAGCCAATCTTCAAGCTTCTGAAGAAAGATCAAGTGGTAAAATGGAATGATGAATGCCAGACCGCTGTCGAAAGAATCAAGGAATACCTTCAAGAACCACTAATTTTGATGCCTCCAGTTGAAGGAAGACCTTTGATATTATACCTGACAGTGCTAGACAATTCAATGGGGTGTGTGCTGGGGCAGCATGATGAGTCTAGTCGAAAAGAGCATGCCATTTATTACCTTAGCAAAAAGTTTACCGACTGTGAGACCCGATACTCATTGCTCGAGAAAACTTTCTGTGCTTTGGCATGGGCTGCTCGCCGACTGAGACAGTATATGCTGACTCACACTACCTTGTTGATATCAAAGATGGATCCGATTAAATACATTTCCGAGAAGCCCGCCTTATCCGGAAGAATAGCAAGATGGCAGATGATCTTAACCGAGTACGATATCTAATACATAACCCAAAAAGCAATCAAGGGGGTGTATTGGCGGATCATTTGGCGCATCAGGCCGTGGATGACTACCAGTCCATGAATTTTGAGTTCCCGGATTAGAATATCATGTTGGTAACCGACTACGAAGAACCTGGACTGGATGAAGGACCCGAGGAGGGATCCCGATGGTCTATGTATTTTGATGGAGCCTCGAACGCATTGGGTAATGGCATTGGCGCTGTAATTATATCTTCTGAGGGCTATCATACTCCGTTCACCACCCGATTATGTTTCAACTGCAGCAACAATATGGCGGAGTATGAAGAATGTATCATGGGTCTTCGAGCTGCTATTGACCTGAGGATTAAGTTCTTGAGTGTACTCGGAGATTCTGCTCTGGTGATAAGTCAGATCAAAGGCGAGTGGGATACGAAGCACCAGAATCTCATTCCTTACAAAGAGTATGTACTGACGTTGCTCCCACACTTTGAGGATATAACCTTTGAACATTTCCCACGAGAAGAGAACCAGTTGGCGGACGCACTAGCTACCATGTCTTCTATGTTCAAAGTCAGATGGGACAATGAAGCTCCCCAGATTACCATTGAGAGGTTGGACGAACCCGCACATTATTGTGACATTGAGACTGAAGAGGTAACAGATAAACCCTGGTTTCACGAGGTAAAAAGGTATATTGAGGCTTAAGAATACCCCGAGGGGGCATCTGTTAATGATAAAAAGTTTCTGAGAAGGTTCGCTGCGAAGTTCTTCATCAGTAATGGAATTCTCTATAAGCGTAACCATGATTCAACCTTACTGCGGTGTGTAGACAAGAGCGAGGCAGAAAGGATCACGGTAGAGTTACATCAGGGTACCTTCGAAACTCATTCCAATGGACATACCATGGCGAAGAAAATCCTATGGGCAGGATACTACTGGTCCACTATGGAAGCCGATTGTTATCAGCACTCTCAAACCTGTTATAAATGCCAAGTCTATGCTGATAAGGTGCATGTGCCTCCAGTCCCTCTGAATGTCTTGACAACTCCTTAGCCCTTTGCAATGTGGGGCATCGACATGATCGGCGAGATCAGACCTACCGTGTCTAATGGACATCGCTTCATTCTGGTAGCAATTGATTACTTCACAGAGTGGGTTGAGGCAGCTTCCTTTGCTACAGTAACCAAGAACGTCGTGGTGCGGTTTATCCGACACAATCTGATCTGTCGATATGGTGTACCCGAGAGGATTATTACTGACAATGGTACAAATCTCAATAACACAATGATCACCAAGCCCTGTAAACAGTTCAAGATATAGCATCATAACTCTTCTCCCTACCGGCCGAAGATGAATGGGGTTATTGAAGCGGCTAACAAGAACATCAAAAAGATTGTGCAGAAGATGACAGTGACATACAAAGACTGGCACGAATGCTACCATTCGCTCTTCATGGGTACCGTACCTCATCACGAACATCGACAGAGGCAACACCCTACTCTTTGGTGTATGGCATGGAGGCAGACCTACCCATCGAAGTCCAGATACCCTCTCTCAGGATTATGAAGGATGCGGGTTTGAACAAAGACGACTGGATCTAAACCCGACTTGATAAGCTGAATCTAATCGATGAAAAAAGACTTACTGCTATCTGTCATGGTCATACGTATCAAAAGCGAATGATCAAGGCTTTTAACAAGAAAGTTAGACATCAAGAATATCAAGTCGGGGATCTAGTGATCAAACGCATCATACTGCTGCAAGGTGATCCCAGGGGGAAATGGACCCCCACATACGAAGGGCCATTTGTGGTTAAGAACATTTTCTTGGGAGGAGCTATGATTCTAACCACCATGGATGGTGACGACCTTCTTCACCCTGTCAATGCAGACATAGTGAAAAGATACTACGCATAATCAAAGACCCGCTAGGTTGACTGGCCTAGGCAAAAATAAGGGCTTCCCGGTGAACCAAAAGGGTTCGGGAAAAAGTAAGGGATGAAAATGAAAAAAACTGCACACCCAGCAAGTCGAAAACCTGAAAAGGCGACTTGGGCAAAAAAGGGTATCCCGGTGGATTGAAAACCCGAAAGGGGGGTCCAGGCAAAAATTAGGGATTGAAGCGTAACACTATGTCTCATTAGATCATCTTGTAACCAGACATCGGTATCGACTATCAAGCTGAGACGGCGCCAATCAATCTGATCCACCTTCGACCAAGTAGCAAAGTGATGAGACGCTTGAAGATATAAAGGCAATAGCAGAGTTAAAACCCGATGGGCTCGTTCCACATAGCTGTTTTTCTTTCTTTAACACAAATTGTATAATTTCTTTCGGCGGCGCTCTCTTACTAGGACGTCAGCCTCCTTGTACAAAAATGCCTATTACAGGCCAACTTCAAAAATCAATACAATTCATTTTCATAAGAAATTTCAATTTGTTTTTCTTTTTCTGTTTTGTTTTGCAAGAACGTCCAATGATTCATTTTTGATATATGCATTTGAAAATGATGGCTGCTCATAAATATTTACACAAGAAACAAAAGACGATTACTCGTAATACCAAAAACAGGAAAAACAAGAAGTGCCCAAACCTTACAGTTACTCTGCCCATCAGGTACCGGGATAGAGCCATCTTGAGCACATGAGCAGTGGTACATACACTCCTCACAGAGTAAAAAGTATCCAAAGACAATGATGTTAGATTTCCCGAAAAGGACATAACTCTCCCCAGCTGAAGTTCACAATCGCGAGTGAGTCAGTAAATTTTTCCCCAAGCAGAGTTTATTTCTCTCACAAGCAGAAATTCAATCTCCGACAGAATTCATTATCACCAGCAACGGAAATTCATCCCCAGCTGAGTTTATTTCTCCAAATCAGCAGATCTATCAACAGAGTATCTCCTCTCCAACAGAGTTATTCCCCGTAGAGTTATCCTCAGACAGGGCCTCTTCCGGCTGAATATCCACCAGGCGAATGGATGCAAATCTCCAACATAGTCATATTTGTTCACCATCCCCAACAGAAGTAGAGGAACTATGGTTTTTTACAGCAGTCAAGAATACCATTTCTCATACTCTCCAAACAACAGTCAGGGATTTATTTTCCCGGACTCATATTATTACGTCAGCATTGCATGTTCATACATCATGACATGTGCATACATTACATATAATATAATCTCAGTTATTTTGAGAATCTCATCACAATGCATCTCATGCATCGCACATAACTAACCTTGTATGTTCTTTCAGGGAAAACAGTTATTATCAACAATTTCCAGTAGGTCCATGATCAACACTCGAAGCTAAACAGAGTAATCATCGGGGCAACACATACAACCTTACCCAGGTTCCTCCTGAAGTTTTACACGAACTCATCACGAAACAACCCTACCCAAGTTCCTTCTCACAGCCATACTATCCAGTTTTTCATGTCTAAGTAACCCTACCACCCAGGTTCCTTCTCACAGCCCTACTATCCAGGCTTTCATCTCGAAGTAACCCTACTATCCAGGTTCCTTCTCACAGCCCTACTATCCAGGCTTTCGTGTCGAAGTAACCCTACTACCCAAGTTCCTTCTCACAGACCTACTATCCAGGCTTTCATGTCGAAGTAACCCTACTATCCAGGTTCCTTCTCACAGCCCTACTATCCAGGCTTTCATCTCGAAGTAACCCTACTATCCAGGTTCCTTCTCAGAGCCCTACTATCCAGGCTTTCATGTCGAAGTAACCCTATTATCCAGGTTCCTTCTCACAATCCTACTATCCAGGCTTTCATCTCAAAGTAACCCTACTATCCAGTTTCCTTCTCACAGCCCTACTATCCAGGCTTTCATGTCGAAGTAACCCTACTATCCAGGTTCCTTCTCACAGCCCTACTATCCAGGCTTTCATATCGAAGTAACCCTACTACCCAGGTTCCTTCTCACAACCCTACTATCCAGGCTTTCATATCGAAGTAACCCTATTACCCAGGTTCCTTCTCACAACCCTACTATCCAGGCTTTCATATCGAAGTAACCCTACGACCCAGGTTCCTTCTCACAGCCCTACTATCCAGGCTTTCATATCTAAGTAACCCTACTACCCAGGTTCCTTCTCACAGCCCTACTATCCAGGCTTTCATATCAAAGTAACCCTACTACCCAGGTTCCTTCTTACAGTCCTACTATCCAGGCTTTCATGTCGAAGTAACCCTACTATCCAAGTTCCTTCTCATAACCTTATTATCCGGGTTCTTCTCCTCTTATCCCCAGACAGCAGTCCACAACACTGTAAGACCGGGACCCGATCAAAAACGATTGGTTTCGCATCTCTCCAGTAAGTCGTAGTGCAGCATATACCCCGACCAGATACGCAGTTCACTTCCGCTTCCCCAAACCGTAGTTATTCCCCAATAGAGTAACGGACAATTGAAGCTCCTAAAACTTTATTTCTCTCAAGACAGAGACCAGCATTCCCCAGCGAAATCCTCCTCGACAACAGGTATGCGGGTTCTCACAAAGGAATCTCTTATGCGATCGACACCTCTTCGTATGGCATCTTTAAGCCCATCCCCGACTATCTTCAATCCTCAACTTCCAAATGGCATCTATAAGCACATTCCCGATATCACAAATCAAGCTCCACTTCATGCGAGTGCAAATTTCTGGGCACTCTAGTGTTCAATCATCTTCCACCTTCAGATCACGAAAGGCAGACGAGCCAATCTACATCTTCAGGTTTAAGAAGATTGAACAGGGGCAGATGTTGTACCCATAAATTTTCCCTCCCATATTTCTCAACACATGGCAATTGAGGTCCCTAAATTGCTCAAGGAAGTTCAAGAGTTGACCAGACAAACTCTCTCCTAAGGCAGTATACCTCAAATTAGGGTTTCCATCTTCATCAAGATGTGTGGACCACAAAGGACTTAAATTCTCACCATTGTCCTAATATGTTCTCAAGATTATCCATGTCAAGTTTCAAGCCTTGCAGAAGAAGTATGCTCAATCAATTGCTCAAATGCCTGAAAATCAATTGTACTAGGTCAAAAGTCAATTGTGGCCCACATACAGTCAAACTTCAAGATTTTTGGTCAACATCCTCATTTTGAAGTATTATCCATCATTTGATCAAGAGTTGATCAGGATTCCTCAAGGATTTCTCACAATTCATCAAAACCCAAAAGTTGCTAAATTAGGGTTTTACAAGAAAAGTCAACTCAACTTTGACTAAGCATAACTTTCTCATACTTTATCAGAAATCACCCATCCAAAGCTCATTTTTAAGAGGATGCAATTCCCTACAATTCATCTTCAGCTCCCAAGTTCAGAATATGCACTCACAAAAAGATATGAATTTTGACATTATAGGTCCTTTTGAAAAGTCAACAAAAACACCTTTTGGGTCAAAGCTTCATACATGAAAATGGAAGACTCAATTGAGATGAGACCAAAGGTTTGTTTATAGGACATCCTAAGCTTTCTAAAAAGTCCAAGAACACCTCTTTAGGGTCAAAATTGAGAGAGCTATGCATTGGCCAAGTTGACCATTTTTGCAAAATTGCCAAAAGTCAAATGTGCTCAAATTTGCATTTTTTGCTAAATGGGCCCAACTTTTTATACTTGCACCTCAATTATAATGTGGTCCACGACTCAAATGTTCACTCACCCATTATGTGCTTCATTTTTCAATTTATTTTGATTTTTCATTAATTAAAAAGTGAATTAAATCAAATAAATGATGAAAATTAACAAAGATATGATTTGATTTGTTTTTTTGACAGATTGGCAATCAATATATGTTGAGTTTACGTGACCAAATCGAATCAAGCATAATTGGTACAAAAAGAGCATGATTGGCATGATTATGGAAAGATATCATATGGCTTAAAAATCAAATATTCCATTCATGAATCCTCAAGATTGGATCCAAAATTGTTAACCTAATTGGATTCAATACATATACTGAAGTTTGTGGAACCCTAAACAGAGGAATTTTCGTGCACAACCTGCCTCCAAAAACCAGAACAAAACTTCAAAATTTCCAAAAAAAGTGTGAGACGAATCTTCTTCCACATGCCAATTCGAGGTGTGATGAAGTTTCCAATCGCTTGCTAGACATATCAGGAAGCTAACAACATCCTTTGCAAGCTTCAAAACACCCAGAATAACACCCTACAGGCATCACGGTTTACCCTAAAAACTCAAACTAGATTTCACTGATTTACTCATCATAAGCATGTTTTAATTATGTATTCTTGTTCATCATCGTGTTTGCAAGTTATTGGTACCACTTAATTGCATTTACAGTGCAGGGATCACAATATGCCATTGCTAGGGTTTCTTTGTCCATTTTAGGGGTTTTCAATGCAGGAACAATTGGGCCTTGAATCAGGTACCATGATGCTCTTGAGTATGACACGAGTTGATTCGTACCATCACCTTTCATTTATATTGCCTGCACATGATTTTTGAATGTTACAGGTTTATAGTTACGCACAAATATCCGTAGGTAAAAGTGTTTTTACCTAAAGCGACTGGCCAGTGAAGGAGACGATGGCGTGGCAGCATGTGGCTGGCCCGTTTGAATTTTCGCGTGTTTTAGAGGCGTGGCACGTTGTTTGCATTATGTTTCATTTGTTTCATAATAATACAAATTGACATTCCAGCGTAGATGGTAAAGAAGCTTTCCTTTGATGTATACGTCATGGGTTCGATCCCAGGCGTGTGCATTTTGTTATTTTCTTAACAATTGCAGGCCAATCCAATACATTGCACTATCCAGCGCCTTCCATACAACCTCAACATCCAGCCATCTGATGTGCTCTCACCCAAATCAAATGTGCCAGCAATGAAGGACCATGGTGTTCTTCAAAGTCAACAACGCACCAGATCAGGCGTGGTCAACCAGGCTTGGAAGCATTTTGGGCCTAGAAATTCAACTTCAAACCCCCAGATTTGCTAACACTATCAGGCCCATTCCTCTTTTTTTTTTCTTATTTATTTTTATTCTTGCTTTATTTTTAATTCTTTAATTATTTTATATTTTAAAATCAGTTTTCTATAAAATCATAAAAAAATCAAGAATTCACAAAAAAATAGAATTAGGTTTTTTTTATCAAATTTAATTTTGTTAATTAATTAGATTAATACTAAAACTAGGGTAACTTTAATTTTTTCTTTTTACAATTAAAATTAAATTAGAAAATTAGGTTAGCTTTTGATTTAATTTTTCTCTTTTTTTCTCAAATAAAACAAAAAAAATACAAAAGTAGGTTGTTTAGAATTAATTAATTAATTTTCAAAAATTAATATAAATTAGAACTTAGGATTTTCTTTTAATTTAATTATTCATTATTTTCTCAAACAACAAAACATGACAAAAAACATTTTTTTAATCAATCGCAAGTAGGATTAGTCAAAGGGTCAAAACCCTAATCGCCTCGTATTTAATTCGTCGCGCGCTTGTTAATTATTTCACCATTATTTTGTAACTGTTCATGGTTTGTAATAGTTAATTTAGGGTTTTTATTTACTGTATAAATCCCCGATTGTTTTGGTTATGTAATTAATCCCCCTCCCCGAAGCCTTGTAATAGCTAGGTTTATTTTCTTGCATTTTTAATTCCCACAAATACTTAACTGTCTTGATGTATGCTAATAGGATTGTATGACAAGAATGCATGACGAAATTAAAATGGATAGAAAACCCTAATGTGCAAAGATTAAATAACTGAAACAAATCACTCGCACATATTCACTCTTAGGGTATACTCTCACTTCGGTTGCCTTCGGTAAATGATCATTAAGCATAGGATGTCTTAGTGGTTGCTCTCCACTCTAGAAAGATCAAAATGTCCCATTCGAATGTTGCCTCGGAAATGTTGCCTCAGAAATGTTGCCTCGGAAATGTTGCCTCAAAAAGATCTTAAGACTCTAGAGTTACTACTAAGGTGTCCTAATATTGCTTTAGTGACCGTACATCCCTTTCGAATTGACCCTTACAAATTCCAACGACGGTGCTACCTATTTCTCAATAGTAGGATAGCGTTGTCTAAAGGAAACAAGAATAGAAACGATCTTTTTTCGAGTAGGTAGATACTAGTAGGTACTTGCTCAAATCAAAACTTTTCACACTTACACCTTTCAAAAACAATTTTCAAAACAAACTTCGTCACACCCTTGAGGACTGATACAAGGGTTATCACGAAGTAAAACATTCTTCAAAAACAAAGCACACAAACACAAGCAATTTAAAAATGAGCAAGTACCTAAGAGCCCATGGAAAACCATGGATAGAAAGGGTGCTAACACCTCCCCTTTCTATAATCTACCCCCCGTACTCAAAATCTCGAAAAAGGATTTTTTCTGTACTTTTTTCCTTTCCGGTTGGATGAAATAAAAGTCGATGGCGACTCTTGCTTAGCGCGACATTTTGCAAATAAAAAAACGCAAAATGTAAACCAGTATTAAACAATCGGTTCTGCCACCATATCACATTATCTGTTACAGATGTGCACTTGGATATATTTTGTTATAACCGATCCTAAATATTATGGGAATATTAGGTTATTATATATGGCATCCAAGACTGAGGAATCAGGGATTCTATTTGAATTTAGAAGATTAATTTATTTTCATAAATGTTGAGACATTTTAGGAAACATATGATTGATGTCCTATTTTTATGTTGAAGATTCTGCAGATCTTTAGCAGCTGCCTTGTTGCATTTTGAAGCCCAAATCCAGTCCAAAAGTTATTTTATAAATAGAAGATCACAAACCTAATGTTATGTGAGGAACATATTGTATCTTCTAGTGAGATTTTAGGTTTTGTATTCTTGTTAATTTTGATCCTCTCTAATATCACTCTGATATAAGAGTAGGACTATCTCTATTGAGTTGTAACTTCTATCAATCATTCTTAAGCTTTTAAGAATTGAGTGATTGTGTGTCTTTAAAGTGTAACTTTTGAATATTTCTAAGTATCAGTGTTTTTCATCACTGTTGTGATTGAAAGGGGTTTGAGAAGGGTCTCATACCTAGGTGAGACTTAGGTAGAAGTTAAGCACGGGTAGTGATTATGTGCATAGATTGTAAACTGGTGATAGTTTGTTATGGGTCTACAAATTGATACGATTTAGTGATCTTCCTCTTGGGCTTGGTAGCTCCCATAGTAGGTGTTATTGTACATTGAACTAGATTAACAACTTTGCGTGTTCATTTAATTTCAGTACTCTTAATTATATTTATCTTGTCATTGTGTTTTTATCAGATATCGGTGTATCGACATCTTATAGGACATCTGATATCTGCAAACCAGAATTTCAAATGGTATCAAGAAATGAATTTGAAAACAAACTTTGAAATTTTCAGAGAAAAGTAGAGCTCGGGCAGAGTTTTCAATGGCTTTCTAAGCTTGAAAATGAAATCAAATGAAGGCTATATTTATAGATGAGGTAATTCACCTTTATATATGAGGAAATTTGTTTCAAAACATGTGATCCCGTGTGCACAGGTTGTATGATGAAAACTTGATTTCAAAGTTACCAAGATTCTCACTTAACATCACTGAGTGCAAATCACGTGCAAAGGTGATCCTAATCTTGAGAATTTGTGAATTTTCATTTCAGGTCACACCCCCAAAACAAAGTTCATGTCACCATATTCAAATTTGAGCCAAATGAAATTGACTCGTGTGTTTCTTCATTTTCCTTTTGCCAAATGACCCTCTCATGGAAAAGAACACAATATAAAAAGAACAAACTCAAAAGGATAAGTGAACTGAAAACGATAAGCTTGAGAAGTTGATGAAAAAACACTGAAAACCATGTATGGCATTAGCTGAAACATGTTATTAACTCACTTTGTGCATAAATGACCTTCAAGATTTGAGGTCCTTTGAGGCATAATTGGTGTTTGACCTCTAAATGAAAGTTGTAGAGGACATCAAAAGGGATATTTGGAAAAAAGAACTGCCCATAAAATTTGAAAATGGAAGGAGTTATGGTCTTTGGAATATGCATGCCATACTTGCCTTTTAGGTCAAATTTCTCTAAGTCCACAAATTGACCTATAATTGATCTAAAACTTTGAGAACCTTAGGAGCATAATTGACCTTTGACTTGTGAAGAGGAATTATAGGGGACATCAAAATGATCCTTTTCCCCGTAGAACCACTCATAAATGTTGAATTATGAAGGACTTATGATATTTTGAACATGGGCATGATAAACTTGAGTTTTAGGTCAAAACACCTTGAACCAACTCGCAACTTTTGACATTTCCTTGCAACCTAAGGTACATTGTTGGACATATGGACTTCACATGAATAAACCTTGATTACTATTTGATAAATATTGACAAAAATCTTGGGAAAACTTAATGAAAAAAGCATAAAAATAAACACATGAACCTATTTGAAATGACTTGAAAGTCAAGCAACCAAACTTAAACTTTCTTTGATCAAATGGTGTAAAATGAAGCTTGAGGAGAAGGTGACCTAAGTTTATAGGTAATTCCTTAATGAATAAGCATTTGAGAATTAATTGCTGACCATCTTTGACCTTGAGGATTCAAAACCCTAATTGGATAACCACACTTGACCTTCTTGATTCAAAACCCTACCATGCAAAATAAACAAAAGGAACAAAGCATATTTTTGTATTTTTGTTAAGATTAGTAAAGCATAAAAATTATTAATCATAAAACAGAAGGAAAAACAAAGGTGCTTGGTGATCTCCCACACAACAAACTCAAATATAAAAGGGTTGGAAGACTATCATGCTTGTGACTTTGATGAAATGCAAATGATGTTATAGATGGAATCTTAGGGGTAAAAATTAGGGTATGACAAAAAGGTACTCGATCACATCTCTAGAGTGACTCTGATCACGAATGAGATGAAGGCTTATGGAGAAATTCTCTCTGAACAAGTTATCATTGAGAAGATACTCAAATCTCTTACTCTTTAGTTTGATTACATAGTTATAGACATAGAACATTCTAAAGATACTACCACCGTGATAATTGAATAACTTTACAGTAGTTTAGAGGCACAAGAGTTGCATCTGACTCAAAGGAACTCTGAAAGGGAGTTTGAACAAGCTCTGAAGGATTTTTTTATTAAGAAGAACAAGAAGAAAGCATGGTTAGAGAGTAAGAAAAAGAATGTTCAAAAGACATAACCTTCTTCTCCTTTATAAGAGAGTAAACATGAGAATGTTCAGAAAGGAAAGGAGAAGTTTGATACGAGTAAGGTTTAGTGCTACAACTGTAACAAATTTGGTTGTTTCACACTAATTTTTGACCTAAGATATCACCTTATATTTATCATTGCATCTCTAACAAATAAAAAGATAGCTTGTGTGTTTGATTCTTTTGTCAAGCAGGGTTTTGAATCAAAAACTCTTCATCAGTGTAGTCTTGACCAATTAGGGTTTTAATTGAAGAAAGTTGATCATTGACTTTTGGCTTAGTGCATGACCTAATGGCTTGAAGCATTGATTCATAGAACTCAAATGCAATATCTTGACCTAATTTTATGGCTCAAGACATTTCCAAAGATGCAATTGATGGATAGTGGAAGAATTTGATCAACTGATGAAAAGTCAATTGTCACGTAAAAGTTCAAACTTTGACTTCTTGGGAAACATTGAACTTCAAAGTTCAAAAGTTATCAAAACATTCCATATTATCAAACTTGTTCATCAAGAATCAAGAAAATCAAGGAAAAGTCAACAAAAGTAAAAATTGGAGAATTTCTAACACTTAGAAAGTTTTCAAGTGTTTTGTGCTTAACAAAGTCCTGACATTATGGCCAATTTTCACCAAGGTACAAGTTGATTCAAGGAAAACATTCAACATGAAAATGGTAGAGCCTGATTCATACTACAAATTTGTCAATGAGGGTTGATCTCCAAAAAATGGATAGATTTGAAGATATGAATTAATGAAGTTAGCACCTCAAAGTTGTCAAAATCTCAAACACTTAGAAAAGTTCTGAAGTATTTATTTCAGTCCAAAGTACTAAAGTTGTAAGGAATTTTTCACCAAGATCCCATCTGATTCAAGGAAAGTGTTCAACATAAAAGTTGTAGAGAATGTTTCAAGCTTTCCAAAATCTCCAAGATCATAAATTTATCATGCTTGAGCTAGGAGAATCGAATAAATGAAGTTAGGCATTTACACTTGAATTAGAGGTCCATTTTGCGAAAAGTTCTTGACAAATCTCCAAACCATACCATGTAATCTTGCTTTGCAGGCCATGAAATCTCTAAATCTCTCCATAATCTGATATTTATACAAACTCTAAGTTCATTACTCAAAGAATTAAGGCTTTATCCAATTCTTCATGCCATATATGGAGCATTTTGCAAAAAGTTCCATTTCCATTCCCATAAAGATGACTTTAACCAAAATCAATGGATTGAGACTTGTGGTTATTTCCTATGATCACACTCCATAGAAAACATCAGAAGCAACACCTCTAAAAAGTTCAACCACCCTAGAAAGCTTGTACTTTGCCTTACAACCATGGATTTGCTTGAACTCTCACTTGATTCCCAACTAAATTTAAAAACTTCAAGTTGCAAAACCTAATCAGTTTCAGACCCTCAACTTTCCCTATAAATAGAGACCATTTCTCATTGTAAAAACACACTTTGAATACACATAAGTCCCCCCTTAAACGCGCACAAACTTATAGTGAAAATCACAAAACTCCATCTTTGTGTCAAAAATCCATTTCTTCAAAATTTTCATAAACATTTCTCTCCCCAACTTGAATTCAACCATATCATAATGCACTAATGCACACAAGCACATAAACATTTATCTCTCCAACTTGAATTCAACCATATCATAATGTGAATACTCCCTACTTTCTAAGGCAAGGTAAAAACTCAAACCATAAATCATAGTTGAAGGTTCAATAAAACAAGGAATCAATATCCATACAAAAAGATGAACCAAACACTCATAGATAAGTATTTAGAAAAAACAACATGGATATCGACAAAAATGATCAAAAAGGGGACACTAATGATCACACACTCACAAGGTAGATTGACTATTTAGCCAAGGTGGTTATGCTCAAAATCAAACAAAAAATGCCTTGATCATGTTCAAGCTTTCATACAATCAACACAAACAAAAGATTAAACTAATAAAATCCAGTTAAAACAAGAATTGTGGCCTCCAACATATTTGAACAATGGAAAGCTTCCTCACAGTTATGGGTAAAAAGGGAACTAAAATGATTCAATTCATGAGTAAGTAATGCAAAAAGAATAAATGACATGGTAATTGTACAAATGGAAAATTTCCTAAATATGTTATGCTATAGAAAGCGATAAACGAGTACCTGGCGAGTACCAACTTCAAAAACTATCATTACCATACATCCGCAAGTTAACACACTCAATATCAGAAAATCACCAAATGCGACTTCAAGCTATCTAATCAAAATTTGAGTTCAAACAACAAAAGAAAGAATTAAAACTATTCATATTGATTATTATACTATAAATCCTTATGTGAAGGGGGAAAAAGGAGATCCAAGTTAAAAATTAAAAATAACTCATTGGCTCTGCACAGCAGGGCGTGCTAAGCAGAACAGAGCGTGCTAAGTGCGCTACACTAGTTACAGAAAAATAGGACAGCAAGAGCAGTGCAGCAACACCCTCCATAATCACCTACACAATCTCAAACGTATAATATTTACAATATACAAACACACTTCCACAAGCTAAACACGACAAGCTTGCGGAAAAACACAAATTGACATGACAAAACTAACTGGTGAATTAACAAGTTGAAAACTGAAAAAATTGAGAATTTAAAACAGGTCTAATTTCAACTTGTTAAAACACAAGTCAACACATACATAAACGAATACAAACAAAACATTATTGTTTTACATCGTAAGCTCGACGCCTTTATTGTGCGAGCTAGTAACCTCATCACATCATGCCATGGTATTGTCACACCATGCAAACCTAAAGAAAGTGTCCTAACATCCACACGACAAACATTACAAAAACGAGACAATTCACAACAATACATGAAAACAAAGAAAAACACATATATGCACAAGTATGAAAAGTAAACACAAAACATGTACAAGTAAAAGTAGACAAGTTTATGTACATATTCTATACAACAAATACATTAATTACAAAACTCAAAAACAAAGAAATTATCGCAATGCAAAAATAATAAACACCAATCCCCGACAATGACACCATTTTGTTGGAGCAGTAAAGCGGCAAACAACAAAAGTTTTAGAAATATTTATCCGGGAATTTATCGTGTCCACAGAGATTGGTGAATTGAAATGTCGTTCAACAAATCTCTCGTTAATAAGTTTTGATTGAATTTGTAAAACATAAAAACATAAAAGTAAATATGAACAGGAAATAATTAATTCTCTAGAGAGAAGAAACTTATCAAGCATGCCTATAATCTGCTTCTCACAAACTTAAATTATCGACCAATTAGGCACAACCTATAATACTCCTCAGAGTCATATAGAATCACTCACTCTCTAAGTTATTTCTAACCCAAAATATAGAGAACTACTATATCATCTCGATGAAAATCTCTTAGCCAACCTCAATAACACAACAAACATCCATATTACTCGTGTCGACGATCTCTCAACCGACACAACCAACACGGAAGCATTAAGCTTCGACACCCATAAAGATTGTTAGCTCTAAATCTATATCTAGAATCTAGAAACTAATAGATAATCATCCTAGATAAGGATTTGAGCAGTATATATCTATAATAACCCAAACCCCAAGCACAGAGAAAAAATCTAAGATAACAATCGACACAGATTTGTAAAGCAAATTAAATATAGCGCCATGGGCAAAAAATATATATGAGTTCAAAGTAAAATCATATACAAAACCCAACCAAAGATAAATACACAAAAAAGAAGATAAATGAACCAAAAATCTCCCGGTTTGTCAGTGCTGATTGATGATCAATCCACCCCGGATCATCCGTATGCAAACTCCAAAGTTGTTTTCTAAGCTCTCTCTACCCAAAAGTGAAGGTTTGATGAGTTGGGAATAAATACCCTAAAACATAACCTAAAAAAGGTGTATTTTTTTCCCTTTTAACATATTTCTATTCAAGGGACCGCGCTAAGCAGCACAGATCCCGCTAAGCGCACTCTAGTGTCATGAGAAAAAAATTAACTTTTTTGTTTTCACCATAACTTGAGAATTGTAACTCCGATTTACGTCTGATTCGAAGCGTTGGAAAGATTATTCAATTATCTATCTAACAATGCCTAAATATAAACTAAATTAATGATTTCTTATTCTTTGATTTTGAGCCTTATTCATTGATAATTTTCTCAAAATCGCGCGTTTGAAGCTGTGTCTTTGACACTTTATTGCTCATGCTCCAAATACGCATCAATACCTATAAAATGAATGGAAAAAAATCAAGGTACCCTATGTACACAAAAACAAAAATAAACACAAATTAAACTTATTTACACAAAAGTTGAGTTTATTCAATGATATTAACAACAAAAAGTCCATAAGTACAACAAAAAGTATATACAAAAATATCTACAATTTGCACTTATCAGTTCCTAGGATATCATACAAACTAAAGAGATAATTTCTTATCACTAAAAGTGCTTGAATAAGGCATTGGAACTTGCTCCAATAGGTGAATTTTTATTGATTTAGAAGTCATCCATACAAGCATCATTTTAAACATTTCTTGATACTATCATGTGTGTTTAATTACTATGAATGTAAGCCCTATGAAAATAGGCATTGGTTGAGCTTGTTCATCATTTAATTTAACTTTGAAAAAACTTAGGTTTTCTGGTTTTGATTAAAATTCATGAGCTACGGCCAATATAAATTTGTGATGTGTACATTTTTAAAATCCTCATAAAATTCTGAGCAAGTTTAGTTTTTACACTTTTGAGTTTGGTTGAGAAATGAGAAAGTTGCAATTTTTTTGAAAAAAATTAAGTTGCAGTAACAATAACGATGAAGAAGACGAAGTGTGGAGCCATTTTCCAATTTTTTAAACAAAGTTCATTTTATTTTTAGTGCAAGCTGTTTAATTCATGAATTGGTATCACACTCCAGTGGAGTGAACGTTGGTTAGAGACACTATACATACACAAGGGCACATATTTGATCCCTAGTGAATCCCCATTTTGCATTTTCCATCATTTTTGTTTTATCATGCATTCGGTGAGTTATTTCAAATATTATTCAATGGACTTGCATTATTAACATTGTAACACTGTGGGAGAACTGACTTGGGTATTTTGCGTTTTATCGCAATTATTACGGATAGCAAAAGTCGCCACCGACTTTTCTTTTATCCAAAAGGAAAGGTTGAAAAGAACAGAAAATACCTTTCGATATTACTTCTTGAGTTCGGGGGGTAGGTTATGAAATAGGAAGGTACTAGCACCCTTTTCATCTGTAGTTATCTACGGGCTCTTAGTTGCTTGCTAGATCACTTGCTTTTGTTTGAAAATGTGATTGTGGTATGGGTTTTGAAAGTATTTTGAAAACGTCTTTGTAATGGTTCTCGTTCCTATAAGAACGCGTACAAAGTGTTGTTTTGAAAATAGTTCAAAGAAGTGTTTGTGGAATGTGTTTTTGAAAGTGATTTTGAAAAGGTGTCTTTGTAATGGTTCTCGTTTCTATAAGAACGCGTACAAAGTGTTTGTCTTTTGAAAATGTTTCAAAATGAAAGTGTTGGTGTATAAAATGTTTTTGTTATGAGCAAGCGAGCAACTAGGAGTAACATACCTACTCAAAAGGTCTTATATGTTCTTCTTCTCCTCCTTCAGATGTTGCTATCTTACCATTGATTTGGTAAGAAGCCTCATCGTTAGATGTGAAGTGACGGGCGTGGGACGTTTGTATAGTCATAAAAGGCAACCTATGGGATGTTTTAGCAATGTCATTTAGGGATTAGATCGTTTACCAAAGGCAACATTAAGGGTCATCGAGGGACTACGATCTTTTATCGAGGGTATTTACTAAAACGCCCATATTCGAGGGACATGACTATTTTTTTGAGGCAACAAATGGAATTACCCTAAGGGTGCATGTGTGTGGATAGTGTGTTTGATTGCATGCGTTTAGTCTTTGATTAGGGGTTGTCTACTTGTTGTTTTTATCTTATCATGCATACCCTATTTTACTAGCAATCATACAAAAGTAATAAAATTCAAAAAGATAAAATCATACACTATTACAACCATATTGAATGTCATGAAAATATAAAGGAAAAAAATAAAATAAAAGCAAGAAAAAATGGGTTTTTCGGTTCAGGTAGAAAGGCCCTTCGATTCTGCATTCTCTGGCCTCCTTTGATTTGAGGGTTGGAATCAGGTTAGTCACGCCTTTCATCTGGGCCTGGAAGTTAGCATAGTTCTGCCTTTCGCTTAAGGCTTGGAGATAGCAAGGTTCTGGCCTTCGTTTGAGGCCTGGAGACAGCAAGGTTCTGGCCTTCGTTTAAGGCCTGGAGACAGCAAGGTTATGGCCTTCGTTTGAGGCCTAGAAGCAACAAAACTCATGTTTTGCCATAGGCTCCTTGCTGACTCTTCGTAAGCATATTGGGCCCTCGGATTATGATTCGAAAGGCTTATGCAACTAGCCAATCGAAGGGTATAGCAAACCTATCTTAAATTCTAAAAATGCAATATCCAAACATAACTACAGTCCAGGGGTTAGCATAAAAACTAATGGGCTCAAAGTCCAAAGCATAACTAACTAAGGTTGAGTTTTCAGCATATAGGCAGTCAGAATCGAAAGCTAAAACATGGTCTAGAAATGTCTATGTTTTTATTTATTGGCATGTGAACATGATATTAAAATAGAATATAATCAAGTTTGAAAGAAAACTTACCTCTTGAAGTCCTTAAGTCGAAGGGAGATGTAAGTGTTTTCTTTGACGGAAATGCGAGTTCGTTGGGACCTTCCCGAGGCTAGTCTAGTTGATACTTTGTGAAAGCAGTGACTGGGTCGAAAGAGTTTATGTGAGTGGATCTAAAGCTCTTTTATAACAAGTGATGGAATAACTCAAAGGCCTACTGTATGGTAGATGAGGGAGTGAGTCGAAGGGTAGTTTGATGGTCACTTGGAGGGTGAATCGAAGGTTTTTTCTTAGTGTATAGAAGTGTTTGAAAAAGAATGTTGGGAAGCGTTTGAGAATTTTTTTGAGAATTTTCACAAGTGTTTTCTTGCAATCCTTCAGGAGCCCTTAACATGTGTGGTGATTCCTCCTATTTATAGATGGCTTGGGCTGATGTTTTGGGAGGTAAACAAAAGGTTCAAACAAAAAGGGTATGCTGTATTTGTAGCTTTCGAGGGACAGTTTTTTTATTCCATTTTGGTGCAAGGAATAAGGCAGCATTGCAGGACTACTGTGCAGCAGTTTTGGAGTTTTATGGCCAATGTATCAGGCCTGATCCTGGAAGCGCATGGGACTTGGTCAACAAGTACCTTTGGTATCTCAACCTTTTGTCTTGACCCCCTAGCTTCGTCCTTTGAACAAACTTTTCAGCAATCACTTTTTTTTTTTGAAATTGAAGTGTCCTCCGAATGACTTATGTGAGTATCCCTTGAAGGGGGCCAAATAAATGTCTTTAGACCAGGCCCTTCATGGGTTCCTTCGAATGGTCCAAATGCAGGGTCTTAGGATGAGTCAACAATGCACGTCATTCGATTGGGGCATCCAGACATGCCTGAAAAGCCCTTCAAATGCACCACCATGGAACTTCTTTCGCGTGAGACAAAGACATATTATAGAATTCATGTGTTGAAGGAAGCCTTTTCCAAGGCAGATATTTCCTGCTTAAATTTGCCTGCAAATGGGGCCATATGGCCAAACAAAAGAGTGTACGCAGGAGGTTCCTTCCTTGTGACATTATGCAAATATGTTTAAACGAAAGCTTGTAAAGAGGGAGCCATATGCCTAAATGAAAGGCATGACTAAGAGTTTGTACTGAAGGATTTACACACCCCAAATGAAGGATGCATGCAGGGAATGAAAGACTCAATCGAAGCTTGCAACACTGGGAAAGCCATTGCCTCAAATGAAGGAGGCCTGCAGAGGGAAAAACGTGTGATCGAAAGAGGCAGAAGAGAGGCTTTGGCCTCCTAAATCGAAGGACGTCATCAAGAGGATTTTTGCCTTGTGAATTGAAGCTATTTGATGAGAAGTGTTTCCATGTTGAATCTTGTAACAAGTTGCTTAAGAGGGTGACTTTGGCCTTGCGCATGTTAACATGGTAGGGAAATATGCCTTGTAAGTCTTGGCTAACATGTAGGAAAAAACTTGCACAAACGTTCAAACGAAGTCAAGTACCCAATGAAGCAGGAAATGAACTTGCCCAAACGAGTCCAGTGCCCCAACTGAAGCATGAAATGAGCTTGCCTCAAAGGAGTCCAACGCTTAAACAAAACATGCCACCAAAGCTAAGGTGTCCAATCGAAGTATGCAAAAATCGAAAAGAACTTGCTTTCCTTTAATTTTTTCAAAAGTGTATTTTCATTTGTTTTGTCCTTTTTTAGAAATTTCTTCCTTAATCTTAATGCTGGAAAATCCAAATATATTTGTGTAAGCTTGAATTTTGGGAGCCCTTTGCGAGAATTGTCTTGAGGAATGAGAGGGAAAATTTTAGGGTACAACAGCTGCCCCTGTTCAATCTTCTTAAACCTGAAGAGTTAAATTGGCGAATATGCCATTCGTGACTTAAAGGTGGAAGATGATTGAACACTAGAGTGACCAGAAATTTGCACTTGATGATATTGTGGTTGAGGTGTGAGGAACGGGCTTTAAGATTCCATTTGGAGAAATGATGAAGAGCTGGCGGAGATGGGCTTATAGATGCCATCCAAAGGTGATTATTGACAGAAATTAGACCAAGTCTAAGCTTGACTTCAACTGGGAAGAGCATTTGAATAAACCTTTGGTCGATTTAAAACTGAACCTAGCAGAAGTCTTGAATAATCTTTAACTGGAAAGAATCAGGGTAAATCTTTCGAGTGATTTATCTGAACCAGGGAAAGCGTCTACTGGGAAAGCATCAGGATAAACCATTGAGAGATTTAAACTGAACCAGAGAAAATGTCTACGGGAAAGAATTGGGATAAATCATTGAGAGGTTTAAACTGAACCAACAGAGGACTTGAATGTTCTTTAACTAGGAAGAATCAGAATGAATCTTGGAGTGATTTATCTGAACCAGGGAAAGTGTCTACTGGGAAAGCATCAGGATAAACCATTGAGATATTTAAACTGAACCATAGAAAATGTCTACGGGAAAGAATCAGGATAAACCGTTGAAAGGTTTAAACTGAACCAGTAGAGGTCTTGAATGTTCTTTAACTTGGAAGAATCATAATGAATCTTGGAGTGATTTATCTGAACCAGGGAAAGCATCTACTGGGAAAGCATCGGGATAAACCGTTGAGAGATTTAAACTGAACCAACAGAAGTCTTGAATTTTCTTTAACTGGAACGAATTAGAATAAATCTTGGAGCGATTTATCTGAACTAGAGAAGATGTCTGTGGGAAAGAATCAGGATAAACCGTTGAGAGATTTAAACTGTACCGGCAGAGGTCTAGAAAAGAATCAGAGTAAATCTTTGGAGCAATTTATCTGAACCAGAGAAGATGTTTGCGGGAAAGAATCAGGATAAACCGTTGAGAGATTTAAACTGAACCTGCAGAGGTCTGGAAAAGAATCAGAATAAATCTTGGAGCGATTTATCTGAACGAGAGAAAGTGTCTACGGGAAAGAATTAGGATAAATCATTGAGATTTAAACTGAACCAACAGAAGTCTAAAGGAAGTATTTATCACGTAGATAGTCACCTTGTCCTGTCTCAGAAATTGATCTGTAATTGATTTATCCACAAATAGTGATCCTATCTTGTTAAAAATTTGATGATAATTTTCTATTGATTGATTTTTCCTAAAAAGGTAAAGAGTTAGTTGTATGTAATGCCATGATGTATGAAATGCATGGTGTAATGAGATTGCGATATATGCATTTGTGTTGTCAATGTTTATGATGTATGAATGCAATGTATGCACATATTAGTTGTTCTGCTGCAGCGCTGTTTAGATTGGGGAAAGCCCTCATGTTTTATTGAAATTGAAGTATTGATAGATGGGTTTCTGTTATTAGATAAGTAAACTCTGATGGGGAAGGGAAACATCATGCATTTCCGGTGGACTTAGTGAAATCCTACTGGGGAATTCCTGAGCAACTGGGCGACTTTCGTTGGGGAAACTTTGGAGCAGTAATTGGAAGTTTTGCTCCATCTGGGATATGAAAGCAACATATATCATTAAGTTGTATACTGGAGATATGACAGTGATCCTGTAGCAGGATGTCCTTGCTTCTGTTCCATTAGAGAAAGTACCTGCAGGGGTTTTATGGAATGGCCTATATATATTATCCTTTTTCTTAAAGCCATTAGTAATTGTCTTTCTGTTCAGTTTTCCTTTTTCATGTGTTCATTTGTAAACAATAATTACGTTCAAATGCATACGTTCAAAAATAATCACTGGACATGTTTGCAAACAAAACAGGAAAGTAAAAGAAAAAACAGATAGTTTTGCACTTCTAAAGGAATATCTCTGTATTAACTTGAATAAGTATTTTTTGTACAAAGAGACGAACATCCTAGTAAGAGAATGTTGTCGTAAAAAATGAAAATTAATACAAAGAAAAGACAACTATGTGAAATAATCCCATGGGGTTCCCATTATGCTATAGCCTTCATGTCTCTGAGCGTCTCATCCACTTGTTGCTTTGTCCGAAGCTGATTGGATTGATTAGAACCGTTTGAGTTTGACGATTGATACTGAAGAATGGCTGTAAAGTGACCCAATGGGACATAGTCATACGCTTTAAATGCCTAACTTTTGCCTGGACTTCCCTTTCGGGTTTTCAGTCCACCGAGATACCCTTTTTTGCCCAAGCCGCCTTTTCAGGTTTTCAGCTTGTCGGGTGTACATATTTTTTTTTGTTTTACCCTTAATTTTTGCCTAGGCCAATCGACCTAGCAGGTATTTTTCATGTGTAGTATCTTTTAACTATGTCTGCATTTACAGGGCGCTGAAGGTCGTCGCTGTCCATAGTGGTTAAGATCATTGCCCCATCGGAAAATATGTTTTTAATCACAAATAGTCCTTTGTATGTATGAGTCCATTTACCCCTAGGATCACCTTGTGGCAGTATGATACGCTTAATTACCAAGTCACCAACCCGATATACCTTACGTCTGACCTTCTTGTTAAAAGCTTTAATCATACGCTTTTGGTACATCTGGCCATGGCAGACAACAGTAAGCCTCTTCTCATCAATCAAGTTCAACTGGTCAAGTCGAGTTTGAATCCATTCATCTTCATTCAAACCTGCATCCTTTACGATTCTTAGAAAATGTATTTGGACTTCAATTGGTAGGACCGCTTCCATGTCGTATACTAAGGAGAAAGGAAATGCCCATGTTGACGTGCGCACCATGGTACGATAGTCGTGGAGAGCAAATGGTAATATCTCATACCAGTCCTTGTAGGTCACTGTCATTTTTTGTATGATCTTCTTGATGTTTTTATTAGCAGCTTCTACAGTGCCATTCATCTTCGGCCGGTAAGGAGAAGAGTTATGATGTTGGATCTTAAATTGCACGCATAATGCAGTGATCATAGTATTGTTAAGATTGGTACCATTATCTGTAATGATTCTCTCCGGAATACCATACCGACAGATAAGATTTTGTTTAATTAATCGGGCCACAACGTTCTTAGGAACAGAAGCGAATGAAGCTGCCTCGACCCACTTCGTGAAGTAATCAATGGCAACCAAGATGAAGCGGTGTCCATTGGAAGCTGTAGGTTTGATCTCTCCAATCATGTCAATGCCCCACATTGCGAATGGCCAAGGAGAAGTCAGGAAGTTTAGAGGAACCAGAGGCACATGTACCTTGTAAGCATAGATCTGACACTTGTGACAGGTTCGGGAATGTTGATGACAATCTGCTTCCATGGTGGACCAGTAGTATCCTGTCCGTAGGATCTTTTTAGCCATCATGTGCCCACTAGAATGGGTGCCAAAGATACCTTCGTGTAAATCAGCCATGATCTTATCTGCCTTACTCTTGTCTATGCACCGAAGCAGAGTAGAGTCATGGTTGCACTTATAGAGAACTCTATTACTGAGGAAGAACTTAGAAGAGAATCTTCTCAAGAATTTCTTGTTGTTGACTGAAGCTCCCTCCGGATACTCTTGGGCCTCGAGATATCTCTTAATTTCATGGAACCAAGGCTTGTCCATTAATTCTTCAGTATCAATCTCGTGACAGTAAGCTGGTTCATCCATCCGCTCAATGGTGATTTGAGGAGCCTCATTATCCCACCTGACTTTAAACATGGATGACATAGTGGCTAGCGCGTCTGCTAGTTGATTTTCTTCTCATGGAAAATGCTCAAAGGTAATTTCCTCAAAATGAGGGATTAATGTCAACACATGTTCTTTACAAGGGATGAGATTAGGATTCTTTGTGTCCCATTCTTCTTTGATCTGACTGATGACTAAGGCCGAATCTCCAAATACACTTAAGGACTTAATTCCCAAATCTATGGCAGCTTTGAGACCCATAATACACGCTTCATATTCCACCATATTATTGGTACAGTTAAAATACAGTCTAGCAGTGAAGGGAGTATGAAATCCTTCAGGGGATATGATTACAGGACCGATGTCATTGCCGAGTGCGTTGGAAGCTCCATCAAAAACCATAGTCCATCGGGATCCTTGTTCAGGTCCGTCATATGGTCTGAGTTCTTCACAATTATTTACCAACATGATGTCTTCGTCCGGGAATTCAAAATTCATGGATTGATAGTCATCCACAGCCTGATGAGCCATGTGATCCGCTAACACACTTCCCTTTATTGCTTTTTGGGTAGTGTATAGAATGTCGTATTCAGTCAGGACCATCTGCCATCTTGCTATTCTTCCAGAGAGGATGGGCTTCTCGAATATCTATTTAGTTGGATCCATCTTAGATATCAATAAGGTAGTGTGAGTCAGCATATACTGTCTTAGCCGGTGAGCAGCCCATGCCAGAGCGCAACAAGCTTTCTCGACCTGTGAATATTTGGTTTCACAGTCGGTAAATTTTTTGCTCAGGTAGTATATTGCATGCTCTTTTCGGCCAGACTCGTCATGCTGCCCCAACACACACCCCATTGAATTTTCCAAAACTGTTAGGTACATGATCAGAGGTCTTCCCTTAACTGGCGGCATCAAAATGGGAGGCTCTTGAAGGTACTCCTTAATCTTGTCGAAGGCAGCTTGGCAATCGTCGTTCCATTCCACCACTTGATCTTTCTTTAGTAATTTGAAGATTGGTTCACAAGTAGCGGTTAGATGGGAAATGAACCTGGCGATGTAGTTTAGCCATCCTAAGAATCCCCTAACTTCCTTATCAATGCGAGGAGTGAGAATTTCTTGTATTGCTTTTACCTTTGAAGGGTCCACTTCGATACCTTTACCGCTGACAACGAAGCCTAAAAGTTTACCGGACCTCACTCCAAAAGTGCATTTATTCGGGTTCAACCTTAGTTTGTATTTCTTCAGTCTTTCAAACAGTTTCTGCATATGGTCAAGGTGTTCCTCTTCAGTTTGAGACCTGGCTATCATGTCATCCACGTAGACCTCTATCTCGTGATGGGTCATATCATGAAATAAAGCTACCATGGCACGTTGATAGGTTACCCCAGCGTTCTTCATCCTAAATGGCATGACTTTGTAACAGAATATGCCCCACTGTGTGACGAAGGTCGTTTTCTCCATGTTCTCAAGTGCCATTTTGATCTGGTTGTATCCATAGAAACCATCCATGAAGGAAAATACTTTATGTTGTGTGGTGTTGTCAACCAGAATATCAATGTGGGGAAGCGGGAAGTCATCCTTAGGGCTTGCCTTATTCTAGTCTCTGTAATCAACATACATGCGTACCTTACCGTCCTTTTTAGGCACTGGAACAATGTTGGTGACCCATTATGGATAGGAGGTGACAGGTAAGAATCTGACGTTGAACTGCTTCATGACTTCAGTCTTGATTTTCTCTGACATTTCTGTCCGTATGCGACAAACCTTCTATTTTACCCGAGGGAAATCTTCTTTTGTCGGCAGACGATGGACCACGAAATCAGTGTCGAGTCCTGGCATGTCTTTGTATGACCAGGCAAAGACCTCAACATATTCATGTAGTAACTGAGTTAAGCGCTTCTTGACACTAGGATCTAGGTTGGCACCTACCTTGACTTCTTTCTTGTCCTCTTTTGTACCTAAGTTAATTGTTTCAACCGGCTCTTCGTGGGGTTGTATGGTCCTTTCTTCCTGTTGCAATAACCTGGCTAGTTCCCCTGGTACCTCACAATCTTCCTCACCTTCGTCTTCGGATTGGTAGATCAGATTTTCAAAGTCACAATAGGCCATAGCAGAATCGTTACCCATGGGATTCTGAGTGGATGTGGATCTACATTTTGATATGTGAGTGTGTGTAAGAGCATAGCTATCTTTGATAAAATAAAAGGTAGAAAAAGAAAAACAAAGAGCATAAAATTTGCATGCAAAAACGTCCATGATTTATTGATGACATATGAAGATGAAGTAACAACCCTCACAAATGGACCATTGTGCCTCGCGTAAGACACAAGGTTTTAAAGTCTAAATTGTTTAAATATTATAAGTCCGAAAAATTTTAAAGACAATTACTCTTGAATAAAAGTAATAGGGACAAATTCTTTGGCCTCCCAATTATTGAGTCCTCCGCTGGTGGTTGGAAAAACCCATTCGTCCATGTCACATTTTCTATCATTGTATTCCAATGCATTGACTCCCTAATTGTTGATGCGTAAAGCTGGTCCCCCGGTGCGAGAACGATGAACAGCTCTTTGGGCCTCCGCAGTAAAACCTAAACCAAATTTGTTGGATTTGTAGGGAATATTCGGAAGTTGACCCCAGATGGTACATCAACTTTCCTCAACTACTGCTCTAGCATCTTTCAGAGAGGCTATTTTCAATGAAGGTCTGGTACCCTTCGGAATCTTGGTAGTAGTCTTGGTTGCTGCAATTATTTGTGGGACCTCCTCAAAATTCTAACATGGGGTCTCGATGAACTCACCGTCCATTTCCACATACCTGAAAGAGTTCAGGTGGCTAACCATTTATTCCTCCTCCCCATGGACTGTGATGATCTTTCCCTTGATTGGGTACTTTAACATCTGATGTAGGGTAGAAGTGACGGCACCAGCGCCATGGATCCAAGGTCGGCCCAATAGATAGGAATAGGAAGGGCGAATATCCATCACATAGAAGGTTAAATCAAAAGTCTGAGTTCCAACTTTTATGGGGATGTCTACATCTTCGTGTACTGTTCTTTTAGAATCATCAAAGGCCCTCACCACAATGTTGCTAGGCTTTAAAGTGAGTCCCTCACAATCTAACCGGTCAAGAGCATTCTTTGGTAAGACATTCAGAGATGAACCTGTATCCACCAAAACATGGGCTAATGTAGTGCCCATGCACTCAATGGAAACGTGCAAGGCATCATTGTATTTCCTTCCTTTGGGAGTTAAATCAGCGTTAGAAAAACCCAGTCCATTATCAGCAGCTAGACTGGCCACACAATTCTCAAATTGATCAATGGAGGTCTCTCGGGGAACGGGGGCGGTCTTTAGGAACTTTACCAAGGCTTTGGCATGGGCCTCATAACACAAAAGTAAGGCCAACATTGATATTTTCGAGGGGGTCTGCCCCAACTGTTCCACGATGTTGTAGTCACTTTTCTTGGTTATTTTTAGTATCTCTTCCATCTCTTTGCTAGAAGCTTCAATAATGACCTCTAGATGTGCCTTCTTCTAGACAGGCTCAAATAATACCTCTTTGCCCCTTGTCTCGGTAGCAGAGATAATAGTAGGATTATCAACGGGAGTGTCACTGGGAATGCTGGTAGGAGTGGTAGCGGGAATAATTACATGAGTAGCAATGGTCTTTGGAGAGATCTCGGGTGAGAAGACTCTTCCACTTCTTGTTATCTTACTGGTCCCAACGATATTGTCAATGTCAGGATCAATGTCTTTCACAACTCTCTTCAATAGCCAATAGATCTTGCCTGATGCCATGATAATAGACGGCTGCCCCATAGTTCCAGGGAACAGTTTTATCCGAAGGATATGGTATTAGCCCCGACATGGTGATGATTAGGGGAGCAGATTTTGGAACAAATGTAATCCTAATGGGTCTTTTGGTGGAGACCCTGGGAGGATTGTCAGAAATGGTGATTATTGAGACATCATCACAGGAATTTCTGGTAAGAGGAACTTTTTCAAACATGATTTCTTTGTTAGCCATCAGGTGTTGGACGCCCATCTTCAGTAACAAACAACCATTTGGTAGAGACATACATAAGTGACAACTTTCATCACAACCCAAAAATAGGCCGACTTGCAATAGATTCTGTTTAATAGTCAAAAGGGGAGTAGTTAAATCATCCACGGAGGAAATAAAACAATCATCATCAACAGCGTTGATACCTTGACCATGTTTGGGCATTGGCGCCGTTATTACATTAGGTGTTTCTGGGGCATCAAATTCAATCTCTTTCACCTTAATAAGGTCTTGTACTTTATTCTTCAAGGCCCAACAATCGTTTGTATCATGCCCCAGACTTTCAGAATGATAGGCACATCGAGCATTCGGGTTGTAGTGTGAAGAAGCAATATTTGGGTTCTTGGGAGCTTCCTTTAGAGTCACTAGATTGGACTTCAAAAGATGTGGCAAAACTTGGGACAAGGTCGTGTTGATCCGGGTGAATCATCTCATGGGCGCCTCTAGCCTGCATTGATAGTTTCGTTGTTGATTTGGTACTGGATTGGAAATCATAACATCCCCTACTGTCAGGCGACACTCTGTTTTGTTTTGATTTATGTGATCATATGCAACAATGACCTCCTTTTTTCCGGTAAAGGGTTTCTTCATTGTGCTCGAGGATACATCCCTTTGAATTTTGCCGCTCTTAATACTGGCTTCTACCCGCTCACTAGTCATGATTAGTTCAGTAAATCCAACTGAAGAGCTTCCGATCAGATGGTTGAAGAATGAACCAGACAATATGCCTAAGAACATATCCACTAATTCTCTGTCAGATAGAGGGGGTTGGACTCTTCCCGCGAGATCCCTCCATTTTTCAGCATAAATTTTGAAACCTTCACCGGCACCCATAGACATGCCTTGCAACTGTGTTCGAGTTGGAGCTAGGTCAGCATTATACTGGTATTGCTTGTAAAAAGCGGCATCTAAATCTTCCTAATTGCGAATATTGGTTCCTTCCAACTGATAGAACTAATCCAACTGCGTCCCTAACAAGCTTTCTTGGAATAAATGTACCCATAGGTTCATATCAGCAGTATGGGATTGAATTTTCCTGACATATGGCCTTAAATGCAGCTTTGGACAAGAGACACTGTCATATTTAGCTAAAGTGGGGACCTTGAATTTCTTCAGGATGACGACCCCCGAGATAAGTCCTAGCTCTTCAAAATCCAACCCGGGTACCCTCTGGATCTCCATATCATTTAGGCGATCCTCCAAATACTTGTATTTATCATCAGCTGGGGGATATTGTTCTTCAGAGTAGTCCACTTCTTCCTCTTCTTCAGACTCTGGGTGGTCATTTCCTTCCTTGTTCTTCCCTTCTTGATTATCTCCTTCACCTGACGAGATTGCAAAATCGAGAGTTCGCCTGGCTGGCCCTTTGAACCTTCTTCCTGGATTCAAAACACCAATTGGTTTCTTCGCTTTCTTCTTCTTCTTCTTGATCATCAAAGCCTTCAAATCCTCTTGTCCTTTGGCCAGAGCCAATAACATTTGTTGGAATTGAGTGTTCTGCGCTTGAAGATCCTTTACTGTTTGTTCAATATCCATCTCACTGAAATAAACAGTAGAAAGATAAGGAGACCTATTGTAAGAAACTTGTTTGTGTTATGATGAACGAAAATGCATATGCAAATGATTTCAAGGAGATTAGAGATTTAGATTTGTTTTTAGACAAAAAAGGAAACACACATTGCACTAATAAATCCAAGTTCGAGTACATCATGCCTCTTTGGGCTTACAAGGAAAGAAATAAAATACAAAAACTTCTAAGACAAAAAGGTTGAACGCATATGTTGTACCCCAAAATTTTCCCTCTCATATTTCTCAAGACATTGCAAGGGAAATCTCCAAGTTGCTCAAGTTTGCTCAAGAGTGGGTCAGACAAGTCATCTCCTAAGGCAGTCAACCCCAAATTAGGGTTTTGTGTTGCATCAAGATCCTTGAGTCCAAATGACTTCAAGTGCTCCCTAATGTCCTAATATGTTCTCAAGGTCATCCATGTCAAGTTTCAAGCCTTGCAAAGGAAGTTTGCTCAGTCAATTGCTCAAAGGGTCCAAAAAATCGACTGTGCTAGGGCAAAAGTCAATTGTGACCTATAAACAGTCAAACTTCAAGATTTTTGTCAACATTCTCATTTTGAATGATATTTCATCATTTGATCAAGGGTTGATCATGATTCATCAAGGATTGCTCAAAATTCATCAAGACTCAAAAGTTGCTAAATTAGGGTTTTGTAGGAAAAGTCAACTCAACTTTGACCAAGCATAACTTTCTCATACTTTATGAGAAAGGACCCATAAAAAGCTCATTTTGAAGAGGATGTAATTTCCTACAATCCATCTTCATACCCCAAGTTCAGAAAATGCACTCACAAGAAGTTATAAATTTGGACATTATAGGTCATTTTTGAAAGTCAACAAAAACACCTTTTTTGTCAAAGCTTATAACTTAAGCATGGAATATAAAAATGAGATGAGACCAAAAGGGTTAGTTAGAGGACATCTCAAGCTTTCTAAAAAGTCCAATAACACCTCCAAAAGTTCAAAATTGAAGAAGTTATGCATTGTTGAAGTTGGGCATTTTTGCAAAATTGCCAAAAGTCAACTATCCCCAAAACTTCAAACTTTGTCAAATAGGCCCATTCTTTTCCACTTGATTTGAGCTTGCCTCATTGTCCACGTGTCCTAGCTTCAGCCTTAAGATAATATTTCTTTTTTATTATTTTATTTGATTTTTTATTGAATTATTTCATTTTTAATCAAATTAAATCAAATAAAATCCAAATATTGATTACTTGAGATCTTTTTGGCCATCTCAGGTTGAGATCATCATAATTAATCTCATCAAATTCGTATCACACTAAACCATGTGCAAAAGGATTGGTTTTTGACAAAATTGGAAAGCTTTCAAAAGGAGATCAAATCAAATATGAGTGCATTGATTTAGAAAGATTGAATCCATAATTCTTAACCTAATGCATTCCATAATACATAAGAAAGGCAAAGGCACGAAAAATAGGGTTGGAGGCTGCAAGAACAAGCAAAACAAAACTTGAAAAAGTGGTGAAAAAGCTTGAATTCGAATTCACACTTAGAGAGGTTTTCAGAAACCAAAAGTTATCTCAATCGATTGATGGGCGTTCACTCAACCTTCTGGGATCAAAAGCACGCATTTTTCAATCTCCTAGAGCGCTGTAAGTGTCACGCGATCCCCTTCTGTATTTGACTTCGTATTTCAAAAATTATGCATTGTTACAATGAATCAGTGGCATATTTGTAATCACCAAATCATTTCCAAGCCTTTTGCATTATTTGATTTCATTTATCTGCTATGTGGTGCATAACGCCATTGTTAGGGTTTTGCTTCTTGGATTAGGGTTTTTTGTTACAGATAAAATTAGCCTTAATGATGGCTATGGACGTGACCGGGAGAGGAAGACGAATGCAACCATGGTCTTGGGAGGAATTTATATGGCCTGAGATGAATTTTAGGAATGGCCTATGCTTTTAGCTGCAGATTCAAATCTGTAGGTAACTTTGTTACAGGCCTGAGGACAGGGACGAGATTGTGTCCTCCTCTGATTGGCCCTTTCAAATTTTCGCGCATTTTTTTTATTTGATGGCATATTAACGTATTTTACCATATTATATTTTGTTTGTATATTGTTAACAACTGAAGCAAACGACCTAGTGGTAAAGCGAGCTGACAATCATATACAGGACCTGGGTTCGAATCCCAGGTCCTCCACTTTCTCAATATATTTTTTCTTCAGGTAATCACATGCAGATCCAACCGCGTAGTGTACCATACTCCTTCACATATCAAAGTGCCAGATGGTCCAAGGCCAAATCTGGTGATCCAGGAGTGAGGGTCCATCATAGATCCAGTCAATGCGCATACAACAGATCCAGAAAAGTCAATAAGGCCAGCTTGTTATGGGCCTCAAAATTGTTTCTCCAACACTCCTAATCATGCCCAAATCCCCCTATCTCTCTATTTTATTGATTTTGTTTTATTTGTTTATTTTATTATTTTTATTTAATTACTAACCAATTAAAAAATTCTTCTTTTTTTATAAAATTAAAACCACAAAAATATTTTCTTCATAAAATCAAATTTTAATTTTTAGTAATAAACACTAATTTAACTAATTTAGGTTTTAATTAGAAATAACTTTAATATATTTTTTTGTAAATAATTAAAATAAATTAGACTTAATTAGGTTTTTACTAACATTAATTTATTTTATTTTATTTCTTTAAATACCAAAAACCCAAAAAATATTTACTTTTTTCATTTAATTAATTAATTTATTAATTTAATAATTAACTTAGGTAATTTCTCCCTTAATTCAAAAACAACAAAAAAATCTTTTTCTTTAATAACAAAGGGTCAAAACCCTAGAATTTTGCGCTCGATTTAATTTCCCGCACGCGATCTATTTATTCAATATTGTACTTGTTCCTGGAATGTAATAGATAATTAGGACCATTTAATTATTTTTATCGCTTTATTTATTTTTCCGCATTTAAATTTCAAAGGGTTGCTTTTGGCTATGTAAATACCTGACGCCTTGTAATTTAATTTACACAATTTATTTTCCGCAAAATATAACTGTTAGATGTTTGATAAATAGGGATGCATGACAAGATTGAATGTTTTAACCTAAAATCAAATTAGATCCCCATTAACATGTACAAAGATAAAATTAACTGAAAACGACACACTCGCACATGCGCACTCTTAGGGTACACCCCACTTGGTTGCCTTCGTACACGGTCATTGAGTATAGGTCGTTTTAGAGGTCACCCTATTGTCCAAAGATCATAGTCGCCTCGAAACGGTTTCCTCGGATATTGTTGCCTCAAAATAAATGATCTAAGACATTAGGGTTACCGCTAAGGCATCCTAACATTGCTTTGGTGACCGTAAGTCCCTAAATTCGAATTGACCCTTAAACTCCAACGACGGTGCTACCTACTCATCAATAGTGGGATAGCATTGTCTAAAGGAAGATAGCATAGAATGATTCCTTTTTCGAGTAGGTAGATGGTTCTTAAGTACTTGCTCTTTCAAAAAACAAAATCTTTTTTACACTCACACTTTTCGAACAAAGTTTTCAAAAAAACACTTCATACGCTCTTGAGGACAGAAGCAAGAGTTAAATCAAAGTTTCAAACAAAAACTTTTTCAAAACCCACAAGCACAAAGGAAGCAATATTTTGAAAACAATTGAGCAAGTACCTAAGAGCCCGTGGATAACCACTAATAGAAAGGGTGCTAACACCTTCCCTTTCTATAATCTACCCCCCGGACCCGAGAAATATCTCGAAAAAGGAATTTTTCTGTGCTTTCTTCCTTTCCTTGTTGGATAAAATAAAATACGGTGGTGACTCTTGCTTACCGCGACATTTTGCGAAAACAAACGCAAAACACGAACCAGCATTCCAAAAAACAGTCAGTTCTTTCCCACCGTATCACAGAACTGACGACTCTGCTGGGAAACATTAATAAGTGGGGTGTACCTTAGGATTAGATCATTGTGTTTTCAATTGTTTACTTTGTATGCTTTACATTTGTGGGCTTGTATCGGAGTTACTATAGATCCTAACCCGGATCTGGGGATACCCTTTAGGTAAGTAGCAATAAACTGTGAGGGAACTGTACGACGTAGACCGATACGGTTGAAGCAGTAGCTGCATTGGTGTGGCACTTTAGATTTTACCGATATCCCTTGTGTTGGAACGAGGAGAATATGGGTCATCTAAGGGGTCATTAAGCGCCAATTGACCTTAGAACCTTTAAATTGACCAACTTGGCCATAGAACAGTAGCAGTATGCTACACTCATTGAGACTAAACTCTCGCGATGATTTCGGCCGCAAGAAAATGTTACTAAACTGGAATTATGACCGATCGAGGGTAGTCAGTGATATTGAGATCCTCTAGAACCCGTTTACTATTTTTAGGACAGGTTTGAACCAACTGAACTGAAAGAGGGTAGTACCTAAGCTCCTTGCCAGCCTAAAATCTAAGGGCTCTCTGTGTGACTTGTGTGCCTTTACCATGTTTGCTATTTGTGGATACTTGTGGTGTGTTTTCTATTATGACATCATGACATCATAACATTGCATGCATCTTGCATTGGACTAACCTATTTCAAAGACAGGAGGGATTCATCTTTGTCCTGTTTTGTAGGTCATGGCACCCATGCGTAGGAATACCATTCGGATCAACTTTGTCCAGGTTCCCACTATGCTTAAAGAATTGGTTGCAAAGATGTCAGATACTACTTCCTTTATCAGAAGACATGGGTATCTTCTCAGTTTGGTCACCTCCAAATTGGACAAGCAGATGATGAGCGTTTTGGTCCAGTTCTATGATTCTATGTACCATTGCTTTACTTTTCAGGACTACCAGTTGGTTCCCACCTTAGAAGAGTTCTCTGATCTGCTTGGTATCTCTATTTTGGAGAAGACCCCGTTTACTGGTTGGGAGAAGATCCTTAGGCCAGAAGAGATTGCTTCAGCCCTTCATATGACCAAGGATGAGGTAATGGCTAATTGGGAGACTAGAAGTGGAGCAAAGGGCTTTCTGACTAAGTTCTTGGTTGGTAAGGCTAATTATTTCTGGGATAGTCTAGACTTCAAGGCATTCGAAGATATTCTGGCTCTTCTGATATACAGTTTGGTATTGTTTCCGAATCCGGACTCTTTTGTTGATGTGAATGCGGTAAAAATCTTCATCTCTCGTAATCTTGTACCCACTCTCTTGGGTGACATTCTCCATCAGCTTTATGCTCGTACTGCTCGTAAGCGGGGAACCTTGATGTGTTGTGCTCCATTATTGGCAAGGTGGTTTATTTCGCACCTCCCCGAATCAGTGCTGAAGAACAAAGAAGGCATGGGTTGGGCCTATAGGGTTATGTCTCTCTCTCATAATGACATCATATGGACTATCAAGGGTATGGACGAGGTGGCTATTATTGATCGATGTGGGGAGTACCCCAATGTTCCCCTGATAGGAACCCATGGAGGAATTTCTTATAATCCATGCTTGGCCTTATGTTAGTTTGGGTGAGCCAGAAGAGAAGGACCTCATGAGCTGCTAATGCCTAGTATCATCTTTGATTTTCATGGGGATAGCGACGAGCAACGCCGCAGATTCATAAGGGCTTGGGATAGAGTTCACAGATCTGATCCACATGAGCTGGGTCCAAAGACTTCTCTTCTAATGGATCCATATCTCAGATGGGTTCGTATTTGTGCCCAAAAGTTGGGTATGTCGTATGAAGCCGTCCTGCCTATCATTGTTGAAGTTGCTAATGAAAAGGGGGTTCTTCCTACCATCCTCCATCCTTACATGCCCACTGACATTGGGGCACTAAAAAGGTCTTGGATGCAACTGAGAGAAGAACGGGATGCTTATCGAGAAAATTTTAACGAGCAAGAGCAGAAGATCCAGAAGTTGACTAGGCAGCTGGAGAACGAGCAGATTCTCAATGACTATGTCCGCACCGATAAGAAGCGACCATGGGAGCACTGATTGTCCTTTGATTATTTCCTTTCCAGCTTTTATTTACTTTTCAGTATTTCATTTCTTGTAAAGCCTTAAGGGAAATTTGTTGAACAATTTGAATTTCAAGTTTACCTAATAAAAGTGTGTTTCCTTTTTGGTTTACGAATTTGAATCTCTCGATTGTCTTTGAAATCATATCATACGCATTTCATCCCATGCACTTCATAACAGGTACCCATTACA
Organism: Vicia faba; assembly: GCA_948472305.1. Lineage (NCBI taxonomy): Eukaryota > Viridiplantae > Streptophyta > Magnoliopsida > Fabales > Fabaceae > Vicia > Vicia faba. The sequence continues at coordinate 248,626,283 of OX451740.1, read as the reverse complement.
GGTCTCTTATCTTCTTCGCTGTTTATTTCAGCACTCATCATGTCTGTTGAACCATCAACTGAGCAAGCAATCAAGGCCCTACAGGCTCAAAATGCCCAATTCCAAGAGTTGTTCATGAATCTAGCTAAAGGTCAGCAAGATCTGAAGACCCTGATTCTGAAAGAGAAGAAGAAGAAGAAGAAGAAGAGGACAGTCCTGTTTAACACAGGTCACATGTTTGGAAACATGCTATGGGATGAAGTTGATTTGACCACCTCATCTGGAGGGAAAGATAGTCAATAGGAAAGAAGGGCTCCTAGCCCTGTGGTCTCAGACAATGAGACGGACTTTGACGAAGACCAGTATCCTCCGGCTGAGGATAAATACAAGCAACTGGAAGACCGGTTGAGTGCGATGGAATTGTAGAAAGTGCCTGGTCTGGACTTTGGTGATCTGGGTCTATCATCTGGGGTGGTAATTCCCCACAAGTTCAAGGCACCAGCCTTTGCTAAGTATGACAGAGTTTCTTGTCCGAAGCTGCACCTCCGGTCATATGTAAGGAAGATTCAGTCGTACACCGCTGATAAGAACCTATGGATCCATTTCTTTCAAGACAGTTTCTTAGGGACTCAGCTTGAATGGTTTTACCAGTTGGACGGAGCCAGTATCCGCAGTTGGGAGGATTTGGCTACTGCCTTCTACAGGCAGTACCAATACAATTCCGACCTCGCTCCCACGCATACCCAACTCCAGGGTATGTCAATGGGAACGGGTGAAGGTTTCAAAGATTATGCTCAGAAGTGGAGGGACCTCGCCGGAAGAGTGCAACCACCCTTGACTGACCGGGAGTTTATAGATATGTTTCCGGGGACCTTGTCTGGTCCATTTTCAACCATCTGATTGGAAGCTCTTCGTCTGGGTTTACAGAGCTAATTATGACCGGTGAGAGGATTGAGGCTGGTATTAAGGCTGGTAAGATACAAAAGGGTGCTTCATCAAGCACCGAGAAAAGGCCTTTTAAGAAAGAGTCCAGTGTTGTCTACAGTTTAAAAAGCCAGAATAGACCTGAACACCGCCAAGTTGTTAATGCGGTTGTTATTTCAAGACCTGGTGGTGCTCCTCAGCACAACAATCAACAAAAGGCTGAGAGACCTCGAAGGCAATTCACTCAGCTTAACATGACTTTATCTCAGATTCTGCCATAGTTATTGAAAACCAATCTAGTGATTCCAAGGGAGGCCCCGAAGAATCCCAACACTACATCACCAAAGTATAACCCTAATGCCCGTTGTGCTTTTCACTCTGATAGCCGGGGGCATAATACAGATGATTGTCGGGCTTTGAAGAACAAAATACAGGACTTAATTGATGCTAAGGAGATTGAGTTCGAGGCGCCCGAAAGACCTAATGTTGTGACTGCTCATATGCCCAAGCATGGAGTAAATGCTATAGGTGAAGACTCGTTTGTGGTTTATGTGAACAACATTGTTACCCCTTTGATGACTGTGAAGAAGAACCTTTTTCTAGCCAGTTTATTTCCGGGCTGTGACGAAGGTTGCCGTATGTGTTCTGCCCTACCAACCGGTTGCCATCTTTTGAAATCAGGTGTCCAACGCCTGATGGATAGTAAATAAATTATGTTTGAGAAGATTGTTGTTCCCTTAGTTCATACTGAAGAAGTTGCTATTATCACCATTTTCGACGATTCTTCCAAGGCTTCCTCGAGAAAGCCTGTTAGAATTACATCTGTTCCAAGGATCACACCATTGATCATCACTGTTCCTGGGCCTATCCCCTACACCTCTGATAAAGCTGTCCCTTGGCATTACGGGGCCGATGTTTATTTTCATGGAGTTAAACAAGAGTTGGATGCCGATACTGACGTCAGTAATATTGTTGGGCCTGCTAAAGTCACCCGCAGCGGAAGACTTTTCTCACCTGATATCTCTCCATCAACTGTCCGAAAACCTGTTGTTATTACACATGCCAGTGTACCTGCTACTATTCATGTTCAAGTTCCTATTCTTACCCCTGTCGCCGAGTCATCTAATACTCGGGGCAAAGGGACCACTGATGAGCCTGCCCAGACGGAGGCACCAAAGACAATTACTGTTGAAGCTTCTAGACAAGAGATGGAAGAGATTCTAAAGATCATCAAAAAGAGTGACTACAATATAGTTGACCAGTTGGGGCAAACCCCGTCCAAGATTTCTATGTTGTCACTGTTGCTATGCTCAGAGGCCCATGTGAAGGCTCTGATTACATATCTGAAGACTGCACACGTACCACAAGAGACATCAGCTGATCAGTTTAAAGATTGCATGGCCAATCTGACTGCTAATAATGGGTTGGGTTTCTCTGACGCCGACTTGACTGCTAAGGGGAAGAATCACAATGATGCCTTACATGTCTCCATTAAATGCAGGGGCACCACTCTTGCTCATGTATTAGTGGATACTGGTTCCTCATTGAACGTCTTGCCTAAGAAAGCTCTAGACCGGTTGGACTGTGAAAGGTTGGAGTTGAAACCAAGCAACATTGTCGTCAGGGCCTTTGATGGGTCTAAGAGGATGGTGCACGGAGAAGTTGATATTCCGATTAAGGTTGGTTCTCAGGTTTTCAACTCTACATTCTATGTGATGGACATTCGGCCATCTTATTCTTGTTTGCTGGGTCGTCCATGAATCCACAAAGCTGGGGCAGTAACGTCAATGCTCCACCAGAAGCTGAAGTACCCAGTGAAAGGGAAGATTGTGACAATATAGGGAAAAGAGGAGTACATGGTGAGCCACCTCAACTCTTTCCGATATGTAGAGATAGATGGGGAGTTCATTGAGACCCCATTTCAGCATTTTGAAGAGGTTCCCCAGACACTGGCATCAACTGAGACTGTTGTTGAAGATTCTCCTATGAAGATGGATTTCTTTAAGGATGCTCGGGCTGTTGTCAAGAAAGGTGGGTGTGCAAATTGGGGACAACTCCCTGATTTTACACAGAAGACTAACAAGTTTGGTTTGGGTTTCACTGCAGAAGCTCAAAAGGCTGTTTGGAATGCATGGATCGGAAGACCTCCCGTGTTCATCAACAACTCGGGAGTGAATGCCATTGAAGACGATATGGAAGAGTCTGAGTTCGACAGCTGGATCTATCCTACGACCAACGATGGACCAAGCAACTGGAAAGCAAAGGACTTCATTCCTATTTCTTTTGTTACCCAATAATGAAACTTTTTTGTTTTTGAATATGTAACAGACAATGTTTTAAACTTTACGGCCCGATGTCTTACCCGGGGCACCATGGCTTCATTTATGAGGGCTTTATGTGTGTCATTTTCATATATCATTAATAAAAGCATTGGACGTTTTTTGCATTTCAAATTTTGCGCTCCCTGTTTTTCTTTTATTATATATTGCAAAACAACTATTTTACACACACTCACATATACAGGTCTACATCCACTCTGGATCTCACTAGTAACGACTCTACTACTGCCAGTTATGACATCGAAAATCCGATCAACTTAGCCGAAGACGAAGGTGAAGATGATTGCGAAGTGCCTGGTGAACTTGCAAGACTGTTACTCCAAGAGGAGAGGGCCATACAGCCACATGAAGAGCCGGTGGAAACAGTGAATCTGGGTACAGAGATGGGCAAGAAAGAGGTCAAGATCGGGGCAAATCTGGAGCTTAGTGTGAAGCAACAGTTGATTCAGATGCTGCATGACTATGTTGAGATCTTCGCCTGGTCTTATAAAGATATGCCTGGGTTGGATACTGATATTGTGGTGCATCACCTGCCTACCAAGGAAGACTGTCCTCCAGTGAAACAGAAGGTCCGTCGAATGCGCCCAGAGATGTCTGAGAAAATCAAGGCTGAAGTGATGAAACAGTTTGACGACGGTTTTCTAGCAGTTACTTCTTACCCACAGTGGGTGGCCAATGTGGTTCCTGTGCTGAAGAAGGATGGTAAGGTTCGAATGTGTGTTGACTACAGGGATTTGAACAGGGCGAGCCCCAAAGATGATTTCCCTCTACCTCATATCGACGTTCTGGTTGACAATACTGCTCAGCATAAAGTCTTCTCCTTCATGGATGGTTTCTCCGGTTATAATCAGATTAAGATGGCTCCCTAAGACATGGAGAAGACAACTTTTGTTACTCAATGGGGTACCTTTTGCTACAACGTCATGCCTTTTGGATTGAAGAATGCTGGGGCAACGTATCAGTGTGCCATGGTTTCTTTGTTTCATGACATGATCCATCACGAGATTGAGGTATACGTCGACGATATGATTGAAAGGTCCCAGACTGAGGAAGAACATCTTGACCACCTTTAGAAGCTGTTTGACATGTTGAAGTTGTACAAGCTGAGGTTAAACCCAAACAAGTGCACCTTCGGGGTGAAATCTGGTAAGCTGCTGGGTTTCGTCGTAAGAGATAAAGGTATTCAAGTGGATCCTGCAAAGGTGAAAGCTATACAGGAAATGCCAACTCCCAGAACAGAGAAAGAAGTCAGAGGCTTTCTAGGACGTCTGAACTACATTGCCCGATTCATCTCGCACCTGACTGCTACTTGTGAGCCAATCTTCAAGCTGTTGAAGAAAGATCAAGTAGTACGTTGGAACGATGAATGTCAGGCTACTTTCGAAAGGATCAAAGAGTATCTCCAAGAGCCACCTATTCTGATGCCACCAGTTGAAGGAAGACCTTTGATCTTATACTTGACAGTACTCGACAACTCAATGGGGTGTGTGCTGGGTCAGCATGACGAGTCTGGCCGAAAAGAGCATGCTATTTATTACCTTAGCAAAAAGCTTACCGACTGCGAGACCCGATACTCGTTGCTCGAGAAAACTTGTTGTGCTTTGGCATGGGCTGCTCGCCGGCTGAGACAGTATATGTTGACTCACACTACTCTATTGATATCAAAGATGGATCTGATCAAGTATATCTTCGAAAAGCCTGCATTGTCCGGAAGAATAGCAAGATGGCAGATGATATTGACTGAGTATGACATCCAGTACATGACCTAAAAGGAGATCAAGGGAAGTGTGTTGGCAGACCATTTGGCACATCAGGCAGTGGATGATTACCAGTCTATGAACTTTGAATTTCTAGACGAGAATATCATGTTGGTAACTGATTGTGAGACACCTAGACCGGGTAAAGGACCTGAGGAAGGATCCCGATGGTCTATGTACTTTGATGGGGCTTCGAACGCTTTGGGTAATGGCATTGGCGCTATGATCATATCTCCTAAAGGATCTCATACTCCGTTTACCGCCCGACTATGTTTCAACTGCACCAACAATATGGCGGAGTATGAAGCGTGCATTATGGGTCTTCAAGCAGCAATTGACCTAAGGATTAAGTTTCTAAGTGTCTTTGGAGATTCCGCTCTTGTGATCAGTCAGATCAAAGGCGAGTGGGATACGAAACACCCTAATCTTATTCCTTACAAGAAGTATGTATTGACGTTGCTTCCCCATTTCAAGGAGATAACCTTTGAACACTTCCCTAGAGAGGAGAATCAATTGGCGGACGCACTGGCTACGATGTCTTCTATGTTCAAGGTCAATTGGGACAACGAGGCTCCCCGGATTATCATTGAAAGATTGGACGAACCTGCACATTGCTATGATATTGAGACTGAAGAGGTAACAGAAAAGCCCTGGTTTCATGAGGTGAAGAGGTATCTTAAAACTCAGGAGTACCCCGAGGGTGCATCTGTTAATGACAAGAAGTTTCTGAGAAGGTTCGCAGCAAAGTTCTTCATCAGCAATGGCATCCTCTACAAGCGTAACCATGATTCAACCCTATTGCGTTGTGTGGATAAGAATGAAGCAGAAAGGATCATGGCCGATTTACATGAAGGTACTTTCGGAACTCATTCCAGTGGACACACCATGGCAAATAAAATCCTTCGGGCAGGATATTATTGGTCCACAATGGAAGCCGACTGTTATCAGCATTCTCGGACATGTCACAAATGTCAAGTCTATGCTGATAAGGTGCACATACCTCGGGTACCTCTGAATGTATTGACAGCACCTTGGCCTTTTGCAATGTGGGGCATTGATATGATCGGCGAGATCAGACCTACGACATCCAACGGGCACCGTTTCGTCCTGGTAGCTATTGATTACTTTACGAAGTGGGTTGAAGTAGCTTCCTTTGCTACAGTAACCAAGAACGTCGTGGCACGGTTTATTCGGCACAATCTAATCTGTCGATATGGTGTACCAGAGAGGATCATTACGGACAATGGTACCAATATTAACAACAAAATGATCATTGAACTCTACAAGCAGTTCAAGATACAGTATCACAACTCTTCTCCCTACCGGCCGAAGATGAATGGGGTTGTCTAAGCGGCTAATAAGAACATTAAGAAGATTGTGCAGAAGATGACAGTGACATACAAAGACTGGCACGAGATGTTACCATTTGCTCTTCATGGATACCGTACCTCAGCGCGGACGTCAACAGGGGCAACACCCTACTCCTTGGTATATGGCATGGAGGCAGTCTTTCCCATTGAAGTTCAGATGCCCTCTCTTCGGATCATGAAGGATGCAGGTTTGAGTGAAGACGACTGGATTCAGACCTGGCTTGATCAGCTGAACCTAATCGACAAAAAGAGACTTACTGCTATTTGTCATGGTCAGACGTACCAAAAACGGATGATCAAGGCATTTAACAAGAAAGTTAGGCGACATGAATATCAAGTTGAGGACCTGGTTATCAAGCGCATCATATTACCTCAAGGTGATCCCCGGGGCAAATGGACCCCTACTTACGAAGGGCCATTTGTGGTTAAGAACATTTTCTCGGGCGGAGCTATGATTCTAACCACTATGGATGGTGACGACCTTCCTCACCCTGTCAATGCAGACATAGTGAAAAGATACTACGCGTAATCAAAGACCCGCTAGATTGACTGGCCTAGGCAAAAATAAGGGCTTCCCGGCGAACCAAAAGGGTTCGGGCAAAAATAAGGGATGAAAATGAAAAATCTGTACACCCGGCAAGTCGAAAACCTAAAAAGGCGGCTTGGGCAAAAAAGGGTATCCCGGTGGACTGAAAACCCGAAAAGGGCGGTCCAGGCAAAAATTAGGGATCAAAGCGTAACACTATGTCTCATTGGATCACCTTGCATCCAGACTTCGGTATCGACTATTAAGCTCGGACAACACTAATCAATCTGATCTACCTTCAACCAAGTAGCAAAGTGATGAGATGCTCGAGGACATAAAGGCAATAGCAGAATTGGAACCCAGTGGGATTATTCACATAGATGTTTTGTTTTCTTTTTACAAATTGTGTAAATTCTATTATTCGGCGGCGTTCTCTTACTAGGACGTCGGCCTCTTCTACAAAAAACGCCTATTTACAGGCCAAACTTCAAAATCAATACAATTCATTTTCAAAGAAATTTCAAACTGTTTTTCCTTTATCTGTTTCGATTTGCGAAGAACGTCCAAGGTTCATTTTTGATATATGCATTTGACATTAATTGTTGCTCATAAATATTTACATGCGAAGCAAAGGATGATTACTGGTAATAGCAGAAACAAGGGCAATAAGAAGTGTCCAAACTGTATAGTTGCTCTGTCTACCAGGTACAAGGTAAATTCAGCTGAAGAATATGGCTAAGATACCTTCACTCCCCGCAGAGTAAGGCAGTAATGGTAGCTCTCCCAGCTGAGACTCGCAACTATGAACGAATCAGCAATGCTCTCCCCAAGCAGAGTTGATCTACCATCAGCATTAAAAAGGCTTGATATCCCCGGAAATCTTAATATTCCCTGGCAGAGTATAAGAATGTTCCCCGGCAGAATACAAGATACCCCCAGTGGAGTTAAAATTTTCCCAGCGCAGTCTGAAAAAGCTTTCCCAACGAAGTTGGGAGAATCATCCCCAGTAGACTCTGGAAGTTTATCCCCAGCGGAGTACAAAATAAATCTCCCCAACTGAGTTCAAAGGATCATTCCCAGCATAATTCAGAAGATTATCCCCACAAGAGTCTAACAGGTTATCCCCAGTGAAGCCGCAACTGAAAGATCATCCCCAGCGAAGTTCTTTCCTTTCACAAACAGGAATTCAATCCCCCAACAGGATTCAATATCACCAACGACGATAATTCCTCCCGACGGAATTTATCATTGGAATCTTCAGCAGAATATCTCTTCCCCACAGAGTAATATCCTCATCAGTTTATTCCCCAACAGAGTTGTCTTCTCCTGCAGGTTTATTCTCGCAATCACCTTCGTTCACCATCCCCAGCGGAAGCGAAGAACTCAACTCTATTCTCCAGCAGATATCCGGGATTTATTTTCCCCAGCTAGAAACATTACATTTCCATACATCATGATACATGCATATACGCATCATACCATACAATCTCACTTATTTTGAGAACATCATTGCTTGATCCATATCATGCATTGCATATGACTGACCTTTACCTTTTAGGAAATATGCAGTTAAGTTCTCAGCTATGTCGAAGACATTCTCTGGTTCAGTCAGATCGACCCTAAGATCTCCCTGATTCGTATTCCAATTGAAGATATTCCAAGACTTTTGTCTGGGTCAATTAAATCGACCCTAAGATTTTCCTGATTCCGATCCAGCCAGAGTTAATCCAAGACCTTCTCTGGTTCAGTCAGATCGACCCTAAGATCTCCCTGATTCATATTCCAGTTGAAGATATTCTAAGACTTTTGTCTGGTTCAGTTAAATTGACCCTAAGATTTTCCAGATTCTGATCCAGCCAAAGTTAATCCAAGACCTTCTCTGGTTCAGTCAGATCGACCCTAAGATCTCCCTGATTCGTATTCCAATTGAAGATATTCCAAGACTTTTGTCTGGTTCAGTTAAATCGACCCTAAGATTTTCCTGATTTCAATCCAGCCAAAGTTAATCCAAGACCTTCTCTGGTTCAGTCAGATCGACCCTAAGATCTCCCTGATTCGTATTCCAGTTGAAGATATTCCAAGACTTTTGTCTGGTTCAGTCAAATCGACCCTAAGATTTTCCTGATTCCGATCCAGTCAAAGTTAATCCAAGACCTTCTCTGGTTCAGTCAGATCGACCCTAAGATCTCCCTGATTCGTATTCCAGTTGAAGATATTCCAAGACTTTTGTCTGGTTCAGTTAAATCGACCCTAAGATTTTCCTAATTCCGATCCAGTCAAAGTTAATCCAAGGCCTTCTCTGGTTCAGTCAGATCGACGATAAGATCTCCCTGATTCGTATTCCAGTTGAAGATATTCCAAGACTTTCGTCTGGTTCAGCTAAATCGGCCCTAAGGTTTTTCTGATTCTTATCCAGTCAAAGTTAATCCAAGACCTTCTTTGGTTCAGTCAGATCGACGATAAGATCTCCCTGATTCGTATTCCAGCCGAAGTTCAGACCTCCTATCAGCAGTCTCCAAATGGCATCTGTAAGCCCATTCCCGACATCACCAGGCTGATACCACTTCATGCGAGTGCAAATTTCTGGGCACTCTAGTGTTCAATCATCTTCCACCTTCGGATCACGAAAGGCCCGAAAGCAAATCTATATCCTCAGGTTTAAGAAGATTGAACAGGGGCAGATGTTGTACCCTAAAATTTTCCCTCCCATATTTCTCAAAACATGGCAAGAAAATCTCCAAGTGGCTCAAGATTGCTCAAGAGTTGGACTGTCAAGTCATCTCCTAAGGCAGTCAACCTCAAATTAGGGTTTTGTGTTGCATCAAGATCCTTGAATACAAATGACCTCAAGTTCTCCCTAATGTCCTAATATGCCATCAAGATCATCCATGCCAAATTTTATCCCTTGCAGAGGAAGTTTGCTCAGTCAATTGCTCAAAGGGTCCAAAAATCGATTGTGCTAGGGCAAAAGTCAACTGTGACCCAAATACAGTCAAACTTAAATATTTTTTGTCAACATTATCATTTTGAAGTATATTTATTCATTTGATCAAGGGTTGATCATGATTCATCAAGGATTGCTCAAAATTCATCAAGACTCAAAAGTTGCTAAATTAGGGTTTTGTAGGAAAAGTCAACTCAACTTTGACCAAGCATAACTTTCTCATACTTCATGAGAAATGACCCATCCAAATCTCATTTTGAAGAGGATGAAAGTTTCTACAATCCATATTCATACTCCAAGATAAGAAAATGCACACACAAGAAGTTACAAATTTGGACATTATAGGTCATTTTTGAAAGTCAACAAAAACACCTTTTTTTCCAATGCTTATAACTTGAGCATGGAATATCAAAATGCGATGAGACCAAAAGGTTTAATTATAGGACATCTCAAGATTTCTAAAAAGTCCAAGAACACTTCCAAAAGTTCAAAATTGAAGAAGTTATGCATTGTTGAAGTTGGGCATTTTTGCAAAATTGCCAAAAGTCAAATATCCACAAAACTTCAAATTTTGTCAAATGGGCCCATTCTTTTCCACTTGATTTGATCTTGTCATATTGCACACGTGTCCTATCTTCAGCCTTGTGTCCATTTATCAATTTTTCTATTTTATTTGATTTTTATTGAATTATTTCATTTTAAATCAATTTAAATTAAAAAAACCCAAAACTTGATTACATGAGATCTTTTTCTATTTTCAGGACCTAATCATCATCAATGTCATGATCAAATTCGTATCAAGCATTCCATGTGCAAAAAGATTGGATTTTTGGCAAATTAAGCAAGTTTTCAATGGAGGATCAAATCCAATCTCAAGGCATTAATGTACAAGGAATCAAGACCAATTTGTTGACCTAATACATTGCAGCATACATATACAAGTGAAAGCACACGAATTTGAGACCTAGAGGCTGCAAGAACATCAAAAGAAAAACTTGAAAAAGGTGGAAAAAGTGTGAAACTGAAATCGAGCTTGGAGGCGTTTTCAAAGGCAGAACTCCACATCAATCAATTGCTGGAGGTTCACTGAGTCAGAACCAACCCCTAACAAGCTCTCACACACGCTCTAAAGCTTTATAAGTATCTCAAAATACTGCCCTGTATTCAAGATCCTAACTCCATATTCTTGCATTTTTCTGGCAAATCGTTGACATATTCATGATGCTTATGAAATTTCTGGACTTTTGGTATTATTTGATTGCATTGATATGGACTCTAACCCCATAACCGTATGGCTAGGGTTTTGCATTAGATTTTAGGGTTTTCTTTTTCAGGGAAAATCAAGGTTCAAGAAGGGTATAGGTGTACTCAGGATGCCCAGACGAGCACAACCATGGTCTTGGGGGTCGTTTTCATGGCCTAGAGTGAATTCTAGGATTAACTTACGAATTCAACTGCGGATATGAATCCGCAGGAAAAATGTACAGGGCTGGAGGTTAGGGGTGAAGACGTGGCCCTCCCCCAGTGGATGATTCATAATTCGCGCGCTTTGTTTTTTATTTTCTAGAATTTTAATGCGTTTTATATATTATATTTTGTTTGTATTTAGTTAACAATTAAGGCACAATGGTTGAGTGGAAAATGCATGCGTTCAAAATCCAACAGGACCTGGTGTGATACGGTGGGAGAACTGACTTGAGGTTTTGCATTTGTTTTCGCAAATGTTTCGGTTGAGCAAGAGTCGCCACCGACTTTTTATTTTATCCTAAGGAAAGGTTTAAAAAGCACAGCAAAAACCTTTGAGATGTTTTCTTGGGTTCGGGGAGTAGATTATAGAAAGGGAAGGTATTAGCATCCTTTCTATCCATGGTTATCCATGGGCTCTTAGTTACTTGCTTAGATCAACTTGCCTTGATTTTAAATTGTTTAAAATGGTGCTTTGTGTGTGTGGGTTTTGAAAATATTTTGAAAAGAGGCCAATATGGTGGCAACCTTTGTAATGATCCATGTTGGGATGTATACAAAGGTGTATGTCTTTTGAAAAAGTTTTCAATGTTTTTGAAAGTTTGTTTTGAAAGTGTATTGTGATGTGTTATTTTTGAAAAAAATAGGCAAGTGTTTTGTTTTGCAAATTGGCAAGTAACCAAGAGCTATCTACCCTAATTTTCTCAAAGATTATTGCTATGTTTTAACCCTTTTAACAATTTTGTTCCACCATTGTATTTGGTGGACAATCTTGTGTTAGGATGTGAGAGGGACGGGCGCGGGTCATCGTTTAGACCATAATTGCAATGGTGCCAAGTATCTTTGGGAAATTTTTTCTTTAAGGGACTTGATCATTTTTTAGGCAACTTTCGAAAGCGTCATCGAGGGACTATGATCATTTGAATTGTTTGTTTTGCCCAAAGAGACCTAACATGCAATATGGCCCAATTTTGAAAGGCAACAAGTGGATGTAACCCTAGGGGTGTTAGTGTGCAAGTGTGTTTTATTGCATACAAGAGTTTTTTTCTTTGAATTAGGATTTTCTATTTCATTGATTTTATCTTGCCATACACGTCCTAATTACTAGCAATAAGAAGCGGAAATATAAAATCCTACGCTATTACAACAATTAGGGGATGGGGATACACATTTGTACATGGGGGGTTCAACGAGAAAAATAGACAAAAAAGAAAATAGCAAAAAAAACAAGATATATAGAGAGAGAAGGAGCCAGCGCGCTGCTGAGAGGTCATCAGAAGTTCTGACTCAGATTCGCTGCCAGATGATCAACCTCTTGGTTAAACTGTATGAGTCAGAACTTCTGACTCTGGCACCTGCAAAACAGAACCCTGTTAGTGGGGAAATCAGAAGTTCTGACTCCCCTACGCTGCAAGACAGAAGTTTATTAGTGGAGAAACCAGAAGTTCTGATTCTGCTGGAAAGACAATAACTCTCAGAGGTTCTGATATTATTGACAGCAAAACAGGCTTCAGATGTGCTAACGTCAAAGTCAGCACTTGGCTTTTCCCTGTACTAATCAGAACACCTGCAATTTTGTTGTTATTCCACAAAACAGGAAACATATTTGGAACAGATCCAGCAAATGTCAAAATGTTTCAGAGGGCAGAACCAACAAGGTCACAGGCAAGTCCTACACTGGCTCAGAACATTCTGAGGTATGAAAATCCTCAGAATATAAACAACAACAACATGATATTTACATTATGTTTATTTGAGTATGCATAGCTGATGATGCTTAGCAGCGTGATGAAGGTCAGCAGGTGCTTACCTGGCTGTTGGAAAAGTCTGTGGGTGAAAGCTAGCTTTTGGCTCTGGTGGTGTTCTGGACAGATTCTTTTTTTGAAAAAAGGCAGGTGAAGGTGTATGCGTATGTAGGGTCAGAAGTTTGAAAAGAGGTTTTTTAGTTCACACAGAAAACTGGGTATTGGATAAAGTTTGAAGATGAGAAATTCAAAGTTATGAAATAACTGGAAATTTTGGCAGAGTTTCAGAACACTATCTTGCTAGGGGTTTCTGTTTCTCTCTTAGCAATTTTTCTGTTTCTTGAACGCCCTTTTTCAGTGGACAATGACTCTCTATTTATAGGCAAAGTTCTTGTGGGTGCCTTGAACATTAAAGCGCCAACAGAGTTTGAATTGTTCTTTGACAGAAATTCCTGGGAAGTTGTGATAACAGATAGCCTTCAGCCTAGGCTGCAGCAGCAGGCGTGGATTGGAGAGAAGTGACCTCTTAAGTGGGCGGTGGCGTGTAGACCCATGCCAGAATCTGCATAAAGGCGTTTTCCAAGCCACACGTGAAGGGATTACTTGGATGAATGTTCAAGAGTGGTTGGAAGCATTAATGAGCATTAAATGGTGATAAGACCTATCAGCATCAATATTCTGGTAATGGAAACCAACGTTGAATCAGCAGTTCTGTTTCAAAAAGAACAGCGTAAACCATGCTCTGGCCTTGGCTTCCTGTTGTCTTAGTAAGTTCTGGGGATTCTCCTGATTTTCTGATACGTTCCTTGGATTTGCTTCTGGACCTCCTGGGCTTAGAGATTCTGTATCAGTGTAACACCCACTCTTCTGACCTTTTCATCTTCTGATTTCAGCATGTTCTGATAGAGCCTTCAGACTTCCCTGCTTCTTTTGCATTCCTTTAGCAAATTCTGACTGAGCTTGCGTAACTGCTGAAAGAGTCATGTTCTGTCTGAGGCTTACATATTGAACCACGTTTACAACTTCTGATTGAGCTGATGTAGCTGCTGAAGAGCCAACTTCTGACTACGTTGAGCCAAGCTTGCAACTTCTGACCGTTTTTATCCGGAATTGGTCCAGAAGTTCTGAAACGCTGATTTTTCTTAAACACTCATTTTTTAGAGAAACATTCCAAGTGTTTAGAATTTAATTTTTTTTTCTCAAGATAAAAGCGTTGTCTTTAGAGCTTGTGTGATCATCTTGATCTTGTAAATGGTCTGCTTGGGCAATAAATGATAACTCAGGACTTGGATTTGTTTCAGAGGGACCTTGAAAATCCAAGATGATTTCCTGAAGAAAGAGAGGGCAAATTTCGGGGTACAACAGTTGCCCCTGTTCAATCTTCTTGAACCTGAAGAGTTAGATTGGCAATTTTGCCTTTCGCAACTCGAAGGTAAAAGGAGATTGGACACTAGAGTGCCCGGAAATTTGCACTCGCATAGTAGAGTATCAGCAAGGTGATGGCGGGAATGGGCTCATAGATGCCATTTGGAGAGATGGTGGAAAGAGAGATGGGCTTATAGATGCCATCTGGAGACGTGACAGAACCTTGTCGGGAATGGGCTTATAGATGCCATTTGGAAGTGTCGATCGCGTAAGAGATTCCTTAGCAAGAACTTGTGTATTTTGAGAAAGGAAGATGGTTTCCTGGCCTATTACAGGTGTTGATTTTCAGTCTCTTCATGCAGACATGCCCTGGCTAGATACAGGTGTCGAGTCTACAATCGGTTGCTCGCAGATGTGCCCTGGCTGGATATAGGTATCGAATCTGGAATTAGTCGTCAGCAAATATGCCCTGGCTGGATACAGGAATCGAATCTTCAAACTCTTCAGACGTGCCCTGGCTAGATACAGGAATCGAGTCTGGAAATAGTCGTCAACAGATATGCCCTGGCTGGATACAGGAATCGAATCTAGAATTGTTGTCAACAGATATGCCCTGGCTGGATACAGGAATCGAATCTGGAAACTGATCACTCACAGATGTGCCTTGGCTAGATACAGGAATCGAATCCGGAATTGTTGTCAACAGATATGCCCTGGCTGGATACAGGAATCGAATCTGGAAAATGTTGAAAGGTTGGTAGAGATAGCTTTCCTGGCTGGATACAGGCGTAGACCTCTGACCCGAGAATGAAAGATAATTTCCTGGCCTGTTACAGGGGTTGATCTTCAAACTCTTCATGCAGATATGCCCTGGCTAGATACAGGAATCGAATCTAGAAACTGATCACTCACAGATGTGCCCTGGCTAGATACAGGAATCGAATCTGGAAACTGATCACTCACAGATGTGCCCTGGCTAGATACAGGAATCGAATCCGGAATTGTCGTCAACAGATATGCCCTGGCTGGATACAGGAATCAAATCTGGAAAATGTTGAAAGGTTGGTAGAGATAGCTTTCCTGGCTGGATACAGGTGTAGACCTCTGACCCGAGAATGAAAGATAATTTCCTGGCCTGTTACAGGGGTTGATCTTCAAACTCTTCATGCAGATATGCCCTGGCTAGATACAGGAATCGAATCTGGAAACTGATCACTCACAGATGTGCCCTGGCTAGATACAGGAATCGAATCTGGAATTGTGACAGTTGAAGGTAGTTGTCTTTTGGATTATTTTTTTCCCTGAAAAGGCAAAACATCAGTTGTATGCAATGTCATGATGTATGAAATGCATGATGTCATGATGTTCAAAATGAGATAGTGTTGTATGCACTTTATCATGTATGTAAACAAGATGTGTGAAATGTTTATGAATGTATTTTCGTCTAGGAAAATAAATCCTTGACGACTGGCCGGGGAATTAAATCCTGGGCTGACGTTGAAGAGTAGAGCTCTTTGCTTCCGCTGGGGATGATGATTTGCAAGAATACACCGGTAGGAGAAGATGGCTCCGTTGGGGAATAAACTTGTTGGAGAGATTACCCTGAGGGGAGTTGCTCTGTGGGAAGAGATACTTCGCTAAAGTTTTGATGAGAGCTCCGCCGAGGATTTCAATGATGGACTTTGCTGGAGATAATAATGATTAACTCCGTTGGGGATTGTGTTGATAAGTTATGTTGGGGAACTTTGATGAACTCCGCTGGGGATTGAGAGAACTTCGCCGAGGGCGATCTTCCGTGGCAATTAGCTGAGGATAACCCAGTTATAAGCCCTTGTGAGGAATAACTTTGAATAAAAACCAGGAGAGACGTCCGTACTCTGCAGGGGATAAGTTTTCAGAATCTACTGGGGATAAGCTTTCAGCCCTGCTGGGGATATGGATTTCAAATTTCCTGGGGAAACTTTCGGACTGTACTGGAAAATGGTTCTACTGGGGTGTCTGTATTCCGTCGGGGAACAATCTTAGATCAAGACTGCTGGGGATGCTTGCTGATGAATGCCTACACTCCGCTGGGGAATGTTGATATCTTCTGGGGCTACCCAACTTCCTTTAGGCTGACCGTAGACCAACTCTTCTGGAGGAGAGTATTGTTGACTTGCTAGGGGAACAGGGTGTCTATTATAGGGCTGATGATAGACTAAATCTTCCTTGTGAGGGTATTGCTGATTCTTGTCTTACTCTGTGGGGAGTTGAGATAACTTGGTCACATTCTTCAGTTGAATCTACATTGGTACCTTAGCGGACAAAGCAACTAGACTGCCTGGACAACTCTATATTGCCCCTGTTTCTGATGTCACCTGTAATTAGTCTTTTGTTTCATATGCAAGTATTTATGAATTAGCAATTTAATGTCAAATGCATATATCGAAAATGAACATTGGACGTTCTTCGCAAGACAAAACAGAAAAAGGAAAAACAATTGGCAATTTGTTTGGAAAAGTGAACTTGTATTGATTTTGAAATTTGCCTGTAAATAGGCGTTTTTTGTACAAGAGGCCGACGTCCTAGTAAGAGAACGCCGCCGAATAACATAAAGTTTATACACTTTTGAAAAGGAAACAAAACAGCTATGTGCACAATATTCCCACTGGGTTCCAACTCTACTATCGCCTTTATGTCTTCAAGCGTCTCATCACTTTGCTGATTAGTTGAAGATGAAGCTGTTTGATCGATGCCAAAGTCTGAGCCAGATAGTTGATGCCGAATTCTGGATGCAAAGTGATCCAATGAGACATAGTGTTACGCTTTATCCCTAACTTTTGCCTGGACCGCCCTTTCGGGTTTTCAGTCCACCGGGATACCCATTTTTGCCCAAGCCGCCTTTTCAGGTTTTCGACTTGCCGGGTGTACAGATTTTTTCATTTCGTCCCTTATTTTTGCCCGAACCCTTTTGGTTCGCTGGGAAGCCCTTATTTTTGCCTAGGTATGTCAACCTAGCGGGTCTTTGATTCATGCGTAGTATCTTTTTACTATGTCTGCATTGGCGGGGTGAGGAAGGTCGTCACCATCCATGGTGGTTAGAATCATGGCTCCTCCTGAGAACACATGTTTATCCACAAATAGCCCTTCGTATGTAGGGGTCCATTTGCCCCGGGGATCACTTTGAGGAAGGATGATGCGTTTGATTACCAGGTCCCCAACTTGATACTCTTGTGGTCTGACTTTCTTGTTAAATGCCCTGATCATCCGTTTTTGGTATGTCTGACCATGACAGATAGCGGTGAGTCTCTTTTCGTCAATTAGGTTTAATTGATCAAGTCGAGTCTGGATCCAGTCATCTTCGCTCAGATCTGCATCCTTCATTATCCGGAGAGAGGGTATCTGGACTTCAATTGGCAAGACTGCCTCCATGCCATAGACCAAGGAAAAAGGAGTTGCCCTGGTTGACGTCCTTGCTGAGGTACGGTACCCATGAAGAGCAAATGGTAACATTTCGTGCCAATCTTTATAGGTCACCGTCATCTTCTGCACAATCTTCTTGATGTTTTTATTAGCTGCTTCTACAGCCCCATTCATCTTCGGCCGGTAAGGAGAAGAGTTGTGGTGTTGTATCTTGAATTGCTCGCAGAGCTCAGTGATCATCTTGTTATTAAGATTGGTACCATTGTCTGTAATGATTCTTTCCGGGACGTCGTACCGACAGATCAGGTTATGCCAAATGAAACGGGCCACGACGCTCTTGGTTACCGTGGCGTAGGAAGCTGCCTCAACCCACTTTGTGAAGTAATCAATCGCTACCAAGATGAAGCGATGCCCGTTGGATGCCGTTGGTCGGATCTCACCGATCATATCGATGCCCCACATTGCAAAAGGCCAAGGTTCCGTCAGGACATTCAGAGGAACCGGAGGGATATGCACCTTATCAGCATAGATCTGACATTTATGACAAGTTCGAGAATGTTGGTAACAGTCGGCTTCCATTGTGGACCAGAAATATCCTGCCCTGAGGATTTTCTTTGCCATGGTATGTCCACTAGAATGTGTTCCGAATGTACCTTCATGCAGCTCTGCCATGATCTTTTCTGCTTCAGTCTTATCTACACAACGCAGTAGAGTTGAATCATGATTTTGTTTGTAGAGAATGCCGTTGTTGAGGAAGAATTTTGCCGCAAACCTTCTCAGAAACTTCTTATCATTGACAGACGCACCTTCAGGGTATTCCTGAGCTTCCAAGTACCTCTTCACCTCATGATACCAGGGTTTCTCGATTACCCCTTCGGCCTCAAGATCGCAGCAGTATGCAGGTTCGTCCAACTTCCAGATAATGATCCGGGGAGCCTCATTGTCCCATTTGACTTTGAACATTGAAGACATCGTAGCTAGTGCGTCCGCTAACTTATTCTCTTCTCTTGGGAAGTGTTCAAAAGTTATCTCTTCAAAGTGGGGAAGCAAAGTCAACACATACTCCTTGTAAGGAATAAGATTTGGGTGTTTAGTATCCCACTCACCTTTGATTTGATTGATCACGAGAGCGGAATCTCCGAAGACACTCAGAAACTTGATCCTTAAGTCGATTGCAGCTTGAAGACCCATGATACATGCCTCATATTCTGCCATGTTGTTGGTGCAGTTGAAACACAGCCGGGCGGTGAGCGGAGTATGAGTTCCTTTGGGGCATATGATTACAGCGCCGATTCCATTACCCAAAGCGTTCGAGGCTCCGTCAAAATGCATAGACCAACGGGACCCTTCCTCAGGTCCTTCATCCGGTCCGGGTACTTCACAATCAGTTACTACCATGATATCTTCGTCCGGAAATTCAAAGTTCAATGATTGGTAATCGTCCACAGGTTGGTGTGCCAAATGATCTGCCAGTACACTTCCCTTGATTTCTTTCTGAGTTGTGTACTGGATATCATATTATGTCAAGATCATTTGCCATCTTGCTATCCTTCCAGACAGAGCAGGCTTTTCGAATATGTACTTGATTGGATCCATTTTTGAAATCAACAGAGTAGTGTGAGTCAACATATACTGTCTCAGCCGGCGAGCAGCCCATACCAGAGCGCAGCAATTTTTCTCGAGCAGTGAGTACCGAGACTCACAGTCGGTAAACTTTTTGCTCAGGTAATAAATAGCGTGCTTTTTTCGGCCAGACTCGTCATGCTGCCCCAGCACACACCCCATTGAGTTGTCAAGCACTGTCAAGTATAGTATTAGAGGTCTCCCTTCTACCGGTGGCATAAGAATGGGTGGTTCTTGGAGATACTCTTTTATTTTTTCGAAAGCGGCCTGACATTCATCGTTCCAACGTACTACTTGATCTTTCTTCAGTAATTTGAAGATTGGCTCACGGGTAGCAGTTAGATGTGAGATGAATCGGGCAATGTAATTCAGTCGTCCCAGAAAGCCTCTGACTTCTTTCTCTGTTTTGGGAGTCGGCATATCTTGTATGGCTTTCACCTTGGCAGGGTCCACCTGAATACCTTTATTGCTTACAATGAAACCTAGCAATTTTCCAGACCTCACCCCAAAGGTGCATTTGTTTGGGTTCAACCTTAGCTTGTACAACTTCAGTCGGTCAAACAGCTTCCGCAGATGGTCAAGGTGTTCCTCCTCAGTTTGGGACCTTGCAATCATATCATCGACGTACACTTCAATCTCATGGTGGATCATGTCATGAAATAAAGCAACCATGGCACGTTGGTAGGTTGCCCCAACATTTTTCAACCCAAATGGCATGACCTTGTAGCAGAAGGTGCCCCACTGAGTGAAAAAGGTAGTCTTTTCCATATCTTCAGGAGCCATCTTGATCTGATTATACCCTGAAAAACCATCCATGAAGGAGAACACCTTGTGTTGAGCAGTATTGTCAACAAGAACGTCGATGTGAGGCAGAGGGAAATCATCTTTAGGGCTGGCCCTGTTCAAATCCCTGTAATCGACACACATTCTGACCTTACCGTCCTTCTTCGGCACTGGCACCACGTTGGCAACCCACTGAGGGTAAGAAGTCACTGCTAGAAATCCGGCATCAAATTGTTTCATAACCTCAGCCTTGATCTTTTCGGACATCTCTGGACGCATACGGCGGACCTTTTGCTTTACCGGAGGGCAGTCTTCCTTGGTAGGCAGGTGATGAACCACAATGTCGTCATCCAAACCAGGCATGTCTTCGTAAGACCAAGCAAAGATCTCCATGTAATCATGTAGCATCTGGATCAATCGTTGCTTCACGCTGAGCTCTAGATTGGCACCAATCTTGACTTCTTTTCTATCTGTCTCAGTACCCAGGTTCATTGTTTCCACTGGCTCTTCGTGCGGCTGAATGGCCCTCTCTTCCTGGAGTAGCAGTCTTGCGAGTTCACCAGGCACTTCGCAATCATCTTCACCTTCGTCTTCGGCCAAGTTGATCGGATTTTCGAAGTCATAACTGGCAGTAGCTGAGTTGTTACCAGTGAGATCCAGAGTGGATTGGAACCTGTATAAGTGAGTGTGTGTAAATATAGCCGTTTTGCAATATATAACACAGAAAGAAAAAGAGCACAAGATTTGAAATGCAACAAACGTCCAATGTTTTGATTAATGATATATGGAAATGTCATACAAAAATCCCTCACAAATGGAGTCACGGTGCCCCGGGTAGGACACCGAGCCAATAAAAGTTTCAACATATTGTTTGTTACAAATTCAAAACAAAGGAGTTTATTATTGAGTCACAAAAGTAATAGGGACGAAGTCTTTCGCAGTCCAGTTGTTCGGTCCGTTGCTGGTTGTTGGATAGATCCAACTGTCAAATTCTGCTTCCTCTACGTCCTCCTCGATAGCGTTCACTTTTGGGTTGGTGATAAACACCTGAGCCTTTTTGATCCTTTCTTTGCGAACAGCCTTCTGAGCCTCTGCAGTGAAGCCCAGCCCAAACTTGTCGGTCTTCTGAGTGAAGTCAGGAAGTTGACCCCAGTTTGCGCACTTGCCTATCTCAATCACTGCCCGGGCATCCTTCAGGGAAGCCATCTTCAGAGGAAAGTCTTCTTCAACCACTGTCTCAGCTGACGCCAACGTTAGAGGAACCTCCTCAAAATGTTGAAAGGGGGTTTCAATAAACTCCCCGTCCATCTCGATATATCGGAATGAATTCAAGTGACTAACCATGTATTCCTCCTCACCCTGCAGAGTAACAATCTTCCCTTTGACAGGGTATTTGAGCTTTTGGTGTATAGTGGATGTTACCGCCCCAGCCTTGTGAATCCAGGGTCGACCCAACAAGCAGGAATAAGATGGACGAATATCCATTACGTAGAACGTTGAGTCGAAGACTTGGGAACCCACACGGATAGGAATGTCTACCTCACCATGCACCATCCTCTTAGAATCGTCGAAGGCTCTAACAATGATGTTACTAGGTTTCAATTCTAGGCCCTCACAATCCAACCGATCTAAGGCCTTCTTGGACAATACATTCAGGGAAGAACCGGTGTCCACCAACACGTGTGCGAGAGTAGTGCCCCTGCATTCTATAGAGACGTGCAGGACATCATTGTGGTTTTTTCCTTTGGCGGTCAGGTCAGCATCCGAGAACCCCAAACCATTGTCAGCTGTCAAATTAGCCACACAGTCAGTGAACTGATCTGCAGAGGTCTCTTGCGGAACATGAGCCGTTTTTAGAAATGCAATCAGGGCCTTGGCGTGGGCCTCTGAGCACAGCAGCAATGATAGCATAGAGATTTTGGAGGGGGTATGCCCCAGCTGTTCAACAACATTGAAGTCACTCTTTTTAATGATTTTAAGGATTTCCTCCATCTCTTGCTGGGAGGCTTCAACAACGGTCTTTTTTGGTGCCTCCGTCCGGGCAGGCAAATCGGTATCAACTTCTTTGCCCCGAGCATCAGAGGACTCGGCGGCAGTAGTAGACACAGGAACTTGATTTAAAACATGCACACTTGCGGGTGTGATGATAAGAGGTTTTCGGATAACTGGTGGCGCAATGTCAAGCGAGAAAAGCCTGCCACTGCGAGTAATCTTGGCGGGACCAGTGATGTTACTGATACTGGTACCGGTGTTGAACTCCTGCTTCACTCCAAGCACATACACGTCTGCCCCATAGTGCCATGGGACAGCCTTGTCAGATTCATAGGGGAGGGGCCCCGGAACAGTAATGGTAATGGGTGCAACAGACATAATTTTGACTGGCTTCCTTGGGAGAGCCTTGGTGGGATTATTGAAAATTGTGACGACAGATACTTCTTCAGCGGAAACAAACGGAACAACAGTTTTCTTGAACAGAATTTCTTTGCTATCCATCAGACTTTGGATGCCTGATTTCAGCAGCGGACAACCGGTAGGGATAACAGCACACAGGAGACAACCCTTGCTACAACCCGGAAATAAACCGGCTAGCAGTAGGTTCCTCTTAACAGTCAATAGAGGGGTAGCAACATCATTCACCGAAATAGCATACAAATCTTCCTCAATTGCATTTACTCTATGCTGGGGCATAGGAGCAGTTACAACATTTGGCCTCTCAGGCGCCTCAAACTGAATTTCCTTCGCGTTGATAAGGTCTTGAACTTTATTTCTCAGGGCCCAGCAATCATCAGTAGTATGCCCGGGGCTATCAGAATGATAAGCACAACGGGCATTTGGGTTATACTTAGGAGATGTAGTATTCACGACCTTCGGAGCCTCTTTGATGGTCACCAAGTTGGTTGATAACAGTTGCGGTAAGATTTGTGACAAGGTCATACTCAGCCGAGTGTATTGCCTCTTGGGCCTCTCACCCCTTTGTTGATTGTACTGCTGAGGAGTAGCAACAGGTTTTGAAATGACCAAGGCATTGACGGCTTGGCGGTGTTCGGGCTTAACTTGTCTTTTAGGACCATAGACGGCACTAGCTTCCTTCTTGAAAGGCTTCTTCTCAGTACTTGCGGAGGCACCCTTCTGTATCTTTCCTGACCTGATGCCAGCTTCTATCCTTTCACCCGTCAGGATCAAATCCGTAAACCCAGCGGAGGAATTACCAACCAGATGATTGAAGAATGGACCAGACAAGGTCCCCAGAAACATGTCAACCAGCTCACGGTCAGTCAATGGAGGCTGCACCCTGCCAGCCAAATCTCTCCATTTTTGCGCATATTCTTTGAATCCTTCGCCCGTTCCTAAAGACATACCCTGAAGTTGGGTACGCGTAAGAGCGAGGTCAGAATTGTATTGATATTTTCTATAAAATGCGGTAGCCAAATCTTCCCAATGTCGATACTGGTTCCATCTAGCTGATAGAACCACTCAAGTTGTGACCCCGAAAGGCTGTCTTGGAAGAAGTGGATCCAAAGATTTTTGTCTGCCGTGTAAGGTTGGATCTTCCTTACGTACGACCTGAGATACAGTTTTGGACAGGAAGCCCCGTCGTATTTGGCAAAGGCAGGTGCCTTAAACTTGTGCGGGATTACTACCCCAGAAAATAACCCTAAATCTCCGAAATCCAGCCCCGGCACATTTTGAATCTCCATGCCACTCAAGCGGTCCTCTAATTGCTTGTATCTGTCAGCAGTGGGAGGGTATTGTTCGTCATTGTAATCCGTCTCGTTGTCAGAGACTGCAGGACTAGGAGCTCCTCCCCCCTGGGGACTGTCTTTCTCTGCAGAGGAAGTAGTTGGATCAGCCTCGTTATGGAGTGTGTTCCCAAACCTGCGTCCAGTATTGAACAACGCGGTCCTCTTCTTCTTCTTCTTCTTTAGGAGCAAAGCCTTCAACTCTTGTTGACCTTGGGCCAGGCTCACGACCATTTCTTGAAACTGGGCACTTTGGGCCTGAAGGGCCTTGATTGCTTGCTCACTGGATGATTCTGGATTCATGATGACTGTTCAAATAAACAGCGAAGAAGATTAAGCAACCTGTGAAAAAAGGGTACATGTTATGCATATGGTGTAATGAGATGCGTATGTTTTATGTTTTCAAAGACAAACGAGATTCAACTTTGTAGACAAAAAGGGAAACACACTTCATTAGATTCAAATTTTAAATTGTTCAACAACTTGCCTTTAGGCATTACAGGAATTAAAAATACCGAAAAGAAATAAAAGCTGTAAAAGTAAATATTCAAAGCCCATCAGTGCTCCCATGGCCTCCTCTTCTCAGTATGGATATAGTCATTCAGGACCCGCTCCTCCTCCAATTGTTTAGTCAGCCTCTGGATCTTCCGTTCCTGTTCGTTGAACTTTTCCCGATAAAAATCCCGTTCTTCCTTTAGCTGCGCCCAAGATCTCTTCAGTGTGTCAAAATCAGTGGGTATCTGAGGAGGGAGGACAGTTGGGGGAACCCCATCTTCATCAGGAGATTCAAGAATGACAGGTCTGACAGCTTCGTACGGCATACCTAACTTCTGAGCACGGATGCGGACCCATCTGCAATAGGGTTCCATTGGTAGAGAAGTCTTTGGTCCCAACTCATGTGGGTCAGCTTTGTGAATTCTGTCCCAAGCCTTAATGAATCCATGGCGTAGTTTGTCACTTTCTACCTGAAATTCAAAATGGAAGTGAGGAACCAACATCTCATGAGGCCCCACTCTTCTGGCTCTTCCAAACTGACGGAGAGCTAAACATGGATTATAAGAGATTCCTCCCTGGGTGCCGATCAATGGAACATTAGGGTATTCTCCGCAACGATCAATAACAGCTACCTCATCCAAACCTCTGAGAGTCCAAGTGATGTCACTATCAGTGAGAGACATTAACCTATGAGCCCAACCCTTTCCTTCTTCATTCTTCAGCACGAACTTAGGAAGATGCGAAATAAACCACCTCACTAGCAAAGGAGCACAACACCACGGAGTTCCCCGTTTTCGGGCAGTACGAGCATAGAGTTGTTGCAGGATATCACCCAAAAGAGTGGGTACAGGATTCCGAGACATGAAGATCCTTATGGCATAGATACTGATAAAGGTGTCAGGATTGGGAAACAATACCAGACCATATATTAAAAGAGCCAGAATGTCTTCGTACGCCTTGAAGTCTAAGTCATTCCAGAAATCATTAGCTTTGCCAACCAGAAATTTGACCAAAAAGCCCTTAACTCCACTTCTAGTTTCCCAGTTAGCCAATACATCTTCTTTGGTCAAGGGGAGAACTGCAGCAACCTCTTCAGGCCTAGGAGTCTTTTCCCAACCAGTGAATGGAGTTTGATCCAACACAGGGATACCAAGCAAAGCAGAGAATTCTTCCAGGGTAGGGACCAGCTGGAAGTCTTGAAAGGTAAAGCAATGATACAGGGGATCATAAAACTGGGTCAGGACACTCATCAGTTGTTGGTCCCACTTTGAAGTGATCAAACCAAGGAGAGAACCATGCCTCTTGATGAAGGAAGTAGTGTTTGGAATCCTATCAACCAAATCTTTGAGCAAAGCTGGTGGTTGAACAAAGTTAAGTCGGATAGTATTCCTACGCACGGGCATCATGATGTCCTACAAAACAGAGCAAAGATGAAACCTTTTTGTCTTTGAAATGGGTCAGTCCTTATACAGGATACATGCAATGGTATGATGGTATGATGCTATGATGAAGCACACCACAAGTATTCACAAAGGCAAGAATGATAAGGCACACAAGTCACACAAGACAACCCTTAGGTTTTAGGCCAGCATGAAGTTTAGGTATTACCCTCTTTTAGTTTCGTTGGTTAAAACCTGTCCTATCAAAAGTAATCGGGTTCTAGAGGATCTCAAATCATTGATTACCCTCAATCGGTCATAACTCCAGCATCGCAATCTTTTCTTGCGGCCAGAACCATCGCGAGAGTTTAGCCTCAATGAGTGTAGCATATTGCTACTGTTCTATGGCCAAGTTTGGTCAATTTAGGGTTCTAAGGTCGGTTGGTGTTTAATGACTCCTTAGAAGACCCATATTCTCCTTGTTACAACACAAGGGATATCGGTACAGACCAAGGTGCCACACCAACGTAGCCACTGCTTCACCCATGTCGGTCTACGCCGGACAGGTCCCTCACAGATTATGCTACCTAAAAAGGTATTCCCCAGATCCGGGTTAGGATCTATGAAACTCCGATGCAAAGCCCACAAATATAAAAGCAAACAAAGCAAACAATTGAAAACAAAGGTGATCTAAGCCCTAAGGTTACTCCACTTTTAAGTTTGAGTCCCCAGCAGAGTCGCCAGTTCTGGCGATACGGTGGGAGAACTGACTTGAGGTCTTGCGTTTGTTTTCGCAAATGTTTAGGTTGAGCAAGAGTCGCCACCGACTTTTTATTTTATCCTAAGGAAAGGTTTAAAAAGCACAGCAAAAACCTTTGAGATGTTTTCTTGGGTTCGGGGAGTAGATTATAGAAAGGGAAGGTATTAGCACCCTTTCTATCCATGGTTATCCATGGGCTCTTAGTTACTTGCTTAGATCAACTTGCCTTGATTTTCAATTGTTTGAAATGGTGCTTTGTGTGTGTGGGTTTTGAAAATATTTTGAAAAGAGGCCAATGTGGTGGCAACCTTTGTAATGATCCATGTTGGGATGTATACAAAGGTGTATATCTTTTGAAAAAGTTTTCAATGTTTTTGAAAGTTTGTTTTGAAAGTGTATTGTGATGTGTTGTTTTTGAAAAAAATAGGCAAGTGTTTTGTTTTGCAAATTGGCAAGTAACCAAGAGCTATCTACCCTAATTTTCTCAAAGATTATTGCTATGTTTTAACCCTTTTAACAATTTTGTTCCACCATTGTATTTGGTGGACAATCTTGTGTTAGGATGTGAGAGGGACGGGCGCGGGTCATCGTTTAGACCATAATTGCAATGGTGCCAAGTATCTTTGGGCAATTTTTTCTTTAAGGGACTTGATCATTTTTTAGGCAACTTTCGAAAGCGTCATCGAGGGACTATGATCATTTGAATTGTTTGTTTTGCCCAAAGAGACCTAACATGCAATATGGCCCAATTTTGAAAGGCAACAAGTGGATGTAACCCTAGGGGTGTTAGTGTGCAAGTGTGTTTTATTGCATACAAGAGTTTTTTTCTTTGAATTAGGATTTTCTATTTCATTGATTTTATCTTGCCATACACGTCCTAATTACTAGCAATAAGAAGCGGAAATATAAAATCCTACGCTATTACAACAATTAGGGGATGTGGATACACATTTGTACATGGGGGGTTCAACGAGAAAAATAGACAAAAAAGAAAATAGCAAAAAAACCAAGATATAGAGAGAGAGGGAGCCAGCGTGCTGCTGAGAGGTCATCAGAAGTTCTGAATCAGATCCGCTGCCAGATGATCAACCTCTTGGTTAAACTGTATGAGTCAGAACTTCTAACTCTGGCACCTGCAAAACAGAACCCTGTTAGTGGGGAAATCAGAAGTTCTGACTCCCCTGCGCTGCAAGACAGAAATTTGTTAGTGGAGAAACCAGAAGTTCTGATTCTGCTGGAAAGACAATAACTCTCAGAGGTTCTGATATTATTGACAGCAAAACAGGCTTCAGATGTGCTAACGTCAAAGTCAGCACTTGGCTTTTCCCTGTACTAATCAGAACACCTGCAATTTTGTTGTTATTCCACAAAACAGGAAACATATTTGGAACAGATCCAGCAAATGTCAAAATGTTTCAGAGGGCAGAACCAACAAGGTCACAGGCAAGTCCTACACTGGCTCAGAACATTCTGAGGTATGAAAATCCTCAGAATATAAACAGCAACAACATGATATTTACATTATGTTTATTTGAGTATGCACAGCTGATGATGCTTAGCAGCATGATGAAGGTCAGCAGGTGCTTACCTGGCTGTTGGAAAAGTTTATGGGTGAAAGCTAGCTTTTGGCTCTGGTGGTGTTCTGGACAGATTCTTTTTTTGAAAAAAGGCAGGTGAAGGTGTATGCGTATGTAGGGTCAGAAGTTTGAAAAGAGGTTTTTTAGTTCACACATAAAACTGGGTATTGGATAAAGTTTGAAGATGAGAAATTCAAAGTTATGAAATAACTGGAGATTTTGGCAGAGTTTCAGAACACTATCTTGCTAGGGGTTTCTGTTTCTCTCTTAGCAATTTTTCTGTTTCTTGAACGCCCTTTTTCAGTGGACAATGACTCTTTATTTATAGGCAAAGTTCTTGTGGGTGCCTTGAACATTAAAGCGCCAACAGAGTTTGAATTGTTCTTTGACAGAAATTCCTGGGAAGTTGTGATAACAGATAGCCTTCAGCCTAGGATGCAGCAGCAGGCGTGGATTGGAGAGAAGTGACCTCTTAAGTGGGCGGTGGCGTGTAGACCCATACCAGAATCTGCATAAAGGCGTTTTCCAAGCCACACGTGAAGGGATTACTTGGATGAATGTTCAGGAGTGGTTGGAAGCATTAATGAGCATTAAATGGTGATAAGACCTATCAACATCAATATTCTGGTAATGGAAACCAACGTTGAATCAGCAGTTTTGTTTCAAAAAGAACAGCGTAAACCATGCTCTGGCCTTGGCTTCCTGTTGTCTTAGTAAGTTCTGGGGATTCTCCTTATTTTCTGATACGTTCCTTGGATTTGCTTCTGGACCTCCTGGGCTTAGAGATTCTGTATCAGTGTAACACCCACTTTTCTGACCTTTTCATCTTCTGATTTCAGCATGTTCTGATAGAGCCTTCAGACTTCCCCGCTTCTTTTGCATTCTGTGATCGGTGGATCTGGAACTGACTGTTTAACGCTGGTTCGCGAAATGTCGCGGAAGCAAGAGTCGCCACCGTCTTTTATTTTCTCCAAATGGAAAGGACAAAAGCACAGAAAAATTCCTTATAGAGGTTGCTCTCGGTTCGGGAGGTAGATTATAGAAAGGGAAGGTGTTAGCACCCTTTCTATCCATGGTTATCCATGGGCTCTTAGATACTTGCTCATTTGTGTTTTCAAAAATGGTTTGTTTGCTTTTCAACTGTGGGTTTTTAAAAAGTTTCTTTGAAAATTCCAGTTCGACTCTTGTATCGGTCCTCAAGAGTGTTTGAAAAGTTGCTTTCGAAAGCTTTTTGAAAAGGTGTCGGTGTGAAAAGTATTTTTGATTTGTTTTGAAATTAGAGCAAGTATCTAGAGTCGTCTACCTACCCTAAGGAATTCGTCTGTGTAAATGTCCTTAAAGTAGTGCCATCCCACCATTGAGAGGTAGGTAGCACCACCGTTGGAGGTGTTCGGGTCAATTCGAAGGTTCGGGACATGGTGATCACCAGAGCAATAGGAAGATACCTTAGAAGCTACCCTCATGCCAGGTTCCCGGATCATGAGGACTTACTAAGACATCCTCTACTCGACGATCACCTTTCGAGGGGCAAGGCAACAGTGAGGCGTACCCTAGGGGTGGTGTGTGATTTGTGTGTCATTTTCAGATATTTTGTCTTGTTCATGTCATGGGTGATCTACGCTTTTGTCTTTATTTTAACATTCATTCTTGCATGCAAATTAGCAGTTAAAAAGTTGCGAGAAATATAAAGTTCCTAAACTATTACAAAGGCGCGGGTCCACATCGCCAAATTTAATCCAGGACCCGATTTGAAAATAAAATAAAGTGCAAGAAATATAAATATCGAATTTACATGGCTTTGGGAGAATTACATAAAAGGAGGAAGTAAAATAAACGCGCGAATTGGAATTACGATCGAATGCGAGGGCGTTGGACCCTTTTTTTAATGAAATTAAATTACGATTAACCAATTAATTAAATTAAAATAAAAAGAAAAGATTTTTGGAGTTTTTTGTATTTATGAATTTTTAATAAGAAAAATTAAATGGAATTAATAAAATTAATTAATTAACCCTAATTCTAACTAGTTTTATTTATTAAGAAAAATATTAAAATTGAGCCTAAAATTAAACCTAATTAATTAATGCAATTTTATTTACAAAAATATATAATTAATTATTAATATGGTGAAAAAGAAAAGGTAAAAATAATCAAAACCCTAATTCTACAATTTTTAAGTTTATTGAGAAAAATGTTTAAAATTAAGCCTAGAACTTAAAATTAAATTAAATGATACAATTTATTTACAAAGATATTAAAATAAAATATATTTTTGTTTTTTCTGGTTTTTATATTATTTTTATATTTTATGAAAATAAATTAATGTAAAGAATTAAAAAAGGAATAATTGAATTAACACAAATAATGAAAAATAAAAAAGAAAAGAATTGCAAAACCTTGGGGGGTGTTGATCCCAATTGGGAGGTATCATCAGCATTTTTGGCCCATTGAAACTCTGACCTTATTGACTTTTCTGAGCCACGTACGTATGCGTTGACTGGTGCCCATGGTACTCTTCAAATCAGGACCCTTGGATTGCTCTCAGTGGCCATGTGGCACGTTGGGATTATGGGTTGTATGATGGTCTTCAGGGAGCCAGCTGCATAGAATCTCATGGAACCAAAATATATTAAGGAAATGGGGGGACCTGGGAATCGAACCCAGGTCCCAGTGGTTATAGGACAGCACATCCACCACTTGTACCAGGCGCTTGCTTTGTAATGTTAGTGGGATGCAATTAATATATAACAAAACAAAATATTAATACTGTTAATTCAAAAACGCGCTAAAACTTGAATTACCCTTTCACATCTTGACACCTAAGCGTCTTCCTCCTCCATTCTGCATTCGCCTGAAAAAAGAAAACAAGATTGCGGGGGTTTTAAACCCCCACTATATGTTGTGTGAAAAAATAACGAATAGAAATCCCTGAATCATAAATTAGGCGCGATAGGGTAATTGGATTCGTGTGAAGCTTCTCGTTCCAATGGTTCAAGTCTTAGGGTCTAATTTTTCTGGACGAGGGAATCCCTAATTTTGCAACTCTGAAACCCTATAGTGCTTCAATGGTGATTCTTCATACGATGCATAAAAACTCAATCAAAACATATGGTTAGCTTTAGAATGATCCAATGAATACAAATCCAACATTAAAAATTGCAAACAATGCATGAATTATGATACAAGAATATGGAAAAAATCATGAACAGGACACGGTCGTTCTACCGTTTCTGGGCGTTAGAGTTGATGGTTTTGATCAGTATATGTTCCTTGAAGTCTCAGGAATGCAATGGAGTTAATATTTTGCCTTGAAAAACCTTGCAATCGTGTTTTCAGTATTCACTTTTTCCACAAAAATTTCAATGTTTTTCTTCAGCTTTGGGCGCAGCTTAGGGGTCTCTTGGCATTAGGTTTGCATCTTCCTTATGTATGGAATGTATTAGGGTTAAATTCTGAGTCCACAAATCCTTGCATTGATGAAAACAATATTTGATTTTCATGGCATATCTTCCAAATCTTTTTTCACATGTTTTTTATTCCAATCATGGCAAAACCTTCCAATTTTGATTATGCACGAATCTTGAGCCTTTAAGAAGAGTTTATCTTGCACAAAAAGATTTAAAAACTTTGGTTTAGTATTTTTCTATATTTTATTTAATTTAAATGAATTAATTGTAATTAAAAATTCAAATAAATAAATAAAAATGATGAATAAATCCCCTTTGGGCCAAATGGTCGTGCACATGCTTTGGATGATGAATCTTGGAAGAAAATGTGGCCCATTAGCAATTTTAAGGCTTTTGAAGCAAAGTTGACATTTCAAAATACCCAAAACTTTTCCCAACTTCCACAAGGCATATCTTGCTCAATTTTTAAGCTTTGATCATGTTCTTGGACATTTTGGAAAGGTATTGAAGTCCTCTAACCAATGCCTTTGGTACCATGTCTTTTTGATTTACCAATCTCAAGTTATGGTCTTTGACTTAAAGTCCCTTTTTGTTGACTTTTGAAAATGACCTATAATGTTGAAATTGATAACTTTTTGTGAGAGCATTTCTTGGTCTTGAAGTGTGAAGAGGAGTTGTAGGAAATGTCTTTCTCTTCAAAATGAGCTTTGGATGGAATTTTTCTGACAAACCATGTGGAAGTTATGCCTTGGTCAAGTTACAGTTGACTTTTTCAACTGTCCAAATATGGAAACTTTTGCATCTTGAGACTTTTTGAGCCATACTTTGAGAATCATGATCAAGCATTGATCAAATGATGTTTGTGGCTTCAAAATGAGATGTTGACCAAAAATTTGAACTTTTGACTGTCAAAATGACCATTTTGCCCCTGCAGTTGACTGTAGTGCAATTAGGGTTTTTGACTGTGCAATTTTGTGCTGTAAGTCTTGAAACTTGGTATGGGGATGCTTGACCATATTTGTAGGCATGTGGGACTTGATTGGACCCTTGGAAACTTCATTTTCTTTGTCATAACCAAAACCCTAATTTTTGACTGTTAGGAGGCCCTTGAACTGTGCAACCCTTGGGGAGATTTTGAAGCATGCTCTTTGCCATTCTTGAAGAATATGGGAGGGAAAATTTTGGGGTACAACAGTTGCCCCTGTTCAATCTTCTTAGACCTGAGGATGCGGATTGGCTGACGTGCCTTTCGTAATCCGAAGGTGGAAGATGATTGAACACTAGAGTGCCCAGAAATTTGCGCTCACATAGTAGTGTGATGTGGGAAATGGGCTTATAGATGCCATTTGGAGATTGATGGATAGGATGATGGGCTTATAGATGCCATGCTAAGATGTGATGGATAGGTGGATGGGCTTATAGACGCCATCTGGGTGTCGATCGCGTAAGAGATTCCTTAGTGAGAGCTTGCGTACCTGAAAAAGAAAATGATTACCTGGCCTATTACGGGAGCTGGTCTTCAAACTCTTTGTGTAGATGTGTCCTGACTGGTTACAGGAGCTGGATCTGGAGCTTCAAACGGTGATGAATGAACCAGGGATGGTTACTACCTCAACAGGGACGGTGAGAGAACCTTGGACGATTACTACCTCAACAGGGACGCTGAGAGAACCTTGGTCGATTACTACAGTAACGCTGAGAGAATCTGGGGACGATTACTACCTCAACAGTAACGCTGAGAGAATCTTGGATGTCTTCTTCTGAGTCTTCATCAGGAAAATCTTTTAGGGGTCGATTTAACTGGACTAGAGAAGGCCTTTGACTGGATAAGAAACAGGAAAATCTTAGGGTCGATTTAACTGAACCGGTCTAGGTCTTGAAATGTCTTCAACTGGATAAGAAACAGGGAGATCTTAGGGTCGATCTGACTGAACCAGAGAAGGCCTTTGACTGGATAAGAAACAGGAAAATCTTATGGTCGATTTAACTGAACTAGTCTAGGTCTTGAAACGTCTTCAACTGGATAAGAAACAGGGAGATCTTAGGGTCGGTCTGACTGAACCAGAGAAGGCCTTTGACTGGATAAGAAACAGGAAAATCTTAGGGTCGATTTAACTGAACCGGTCAAGGTCTTGAAATCTTCAACTGGATAAGAAACAGGGAGATCTTAGGGTCGATCTGACTGAACCAGAGAAGGCCTTTGACTGGATAAGAATCAGAGAAACCTTAGGGTCGATTTAACTGAACCGGTCTAGGTCTTGAAATGTCTTCAACTGGATAAGAAACAGGGAGATCTTAGGGTCGATCTGACTGAACCAGAGAAGGCCTTTGACTGGATAAGAATCAGAGAAATCTTAGGGTCGATTTAACTGAACCGGTCTAGGTCTTGAAATCTTCAACTGGATAAGAAACAGGGAGATCTTAGGGTCGATCTGACTGAACCAGAGAAGGCCTTTGACTGGATAAGAAACAGTAAAATCTTAGGGTCGATTTAACTGAACCGGTCTAGGTCTTGAAATCTTCAACTGGATAAGAAATAGGGAGATCTTAGGGTCGATCTAACTGAACCAGACTGAAGTCTTGAAATAAAGCTGAGAAGTTAACTGGATCTTTCCTGAAAGGTAAAGGTCAGTCATATGCAATGCATGATATGGATCAAGCAATGATGTTCTCAACATAAATGAGTTTGTGAGATATGATGCGTATATGCATGCTATAATGTATGGAAATATGATGTTTATGAATGTATCTTTTTGTCTTAGGAAAATAAATCCTTGACGGGTGCCGGGAAGTCATATCCTGGGCTGATGTTGGAAAACAATGCCTTGTTGCTTCCGCTGGGGATGATAGTTGCAAGAATACCGGTAGGAGAAGATAACTCCGTTGGGGAATAAACTTGGCGAATGGATTACTCTGCGGGGGAGAGAAGTACTCTAACGATCTTGCTGGGGAGCAATACTCTGTGGGGAGGGAGATACTTTGTTGGAATGTTGATGGTAACTTCGCTGGGGATACCATTGTTGTGTTGGAAGTGTTAATAGACTTCGCTGGGGATAGGAAGACTTCATCGGGGATGATCTTCCCGTGACTTTTGGCTGAGGATAACCCAGTTATATCCTGGTAAGGAAATAACTCTTTGAATAAAGCCGGGAGACGCGTTCGTGCTCTGCGAGGGATAAGCTTCCAGAATCTACTGGGGATAAGCTTACTGCTTGGGGAGATGGATTCCAACTTTCCTGGGGAACTAGATTGGACTCTCCTGGGGAGGTTTTGAACTGTATCGGGGAAGTGACTCCATTGAATGTTTGATATACCGCCGGGGAACAATCTTTTAGACCAAGACTGCCGGGGATGCTTGTTAAGAATGCATATATATATTGCTGGGGAATGTTGAGATCTGCGGGAGGACACCCAATTTCCTTAAGTTTGATAATAGCTTCGCTTGAGGAGAGTGTACTGACTTGCTGGCTCACTCTCTGGGGAATTGGGATGTATTGGTTATGTTCTTCAGCTGAAACTACCTTGGTACCTTGGAGGATAGAACAATTAGATTGCTTAGACAACTCTTTATTGCCCCTGTTTCTAATGCTACCTGTAATTAATCCTTTGTTTCGTATGCAAATATTCATGAGTTAGCAAATTATTGTCAATGCATATATCACAAATTGAACCTTGGACGTTCTTCGCAAAACAAAACCGAAAAGGAAAAGCAATTGGCAATTGTAACTGAAAAGTGATTTTTGTATTGATTTTGAATTTGCCTGTAAATAGGCGTTTATGTACAAGAGGTTGACGTCCTAGTAAGAGAACGCCGCCGAACAAAAGAGTTTATACAAATTTGTACAAGAGAAAATAAAAACAGTTGTGTGAAAAGAATGATCCACTGGGTTTCAACTCTGCTATTGCCTTTATCTCCGAGCGTCTCATCACTTGATGACCTTGGTTGAAGATGAAGCTGACTGATCGATGTCGTCTGAACTTGATGTAGATACCGGATTCTGGATGCAAAGTGATCCAATGAGACATAGTATTACGCTTTATCCCTAACTTTTGCCTGGACCGCCCTTTCGGGTTTTCAGTCCACCGGGATACCCATTTTTGCCCAAGCCGCCTTTTCAGGTTTTCGACTTGCCGGGTGTACAGATTTTTTCATTTCATCCCTTCATTTTGCCCGAACCCTTTTGGTTCGCCGGGAAGCCCTAATTTTTGCCTAGGCATGTCAGCCTAGCGGGTCTTTTTCATGCGTAGTATCTTTTTACTATGTCTGCATTAGCGGGGTGAGGAAGGTCGTCACCATCCATGGTGGTTAGAATCATGGCTCCTCCTGAGAACACATGTTTAACCACAAATGGCCCTTCGTACGTAGGGGTCCATTTGCCCCTTGGATCACTCTGAGGAAGGATGATTCGCTTGATTACCAGATCCCCAACTTGATATTCCTGTGGTCTGACCTTTTTGTTAAATGCCTTGATCATCCGTTTTTGGTACGTTTGACCATGACAGATAGCAGCAAGTCTCTTTTCATCAATGAGGTTTAACTGATCAAGTCGTGTCTGGATCCAATCATCTTCGTTCAGATCTGCATCCTTCATTATCCGGAGAGAGGGTATTTGCACTTCGATCGGTAAGACTGCCTCCATACCGTAGACCAAGGAGAAAGGAGTTGCCCCGGTTGACGTTCTGGCTGAGGTACGGTACCCATGTAGAGCGAACGGTAACATCTCGCGCCAATCTTTATAAGTCACTGTCATCTTCTGCACGATTTTCTTGATATTTTTATTTGCTGCTTCTACAGCCCCATTCATCTTCGGTCTGTAAGGAGAAGAGTTGTGGTGTTGTATCTTAAACTGCTCGCAGAGCTCAGTGATCATCTTGTTATTGAGATTGGTACCGTTGTCTGTAATGATCCTTTCTGGGACGCCGTACCGACAGATCAGGTTATGCCGAATGAACCGTGCCACAACAGTCTTGGTTACCGTAGCGTAGGATGCTGCTTCAACCCACTTCGTAAAGTAATCAATCGCTACCAGGATGAAGCGGTGCCCGTTGGATGCCGTTGGTTTAATCTCACCGATCATATCTATGCCCCACATTGCAAACGGCCAAGGCGCAGTCAGAACATTTAGAGGAACTGGAGGAACATGCACCTTGTCTGCATAAATCTGGCATTTATGGCATGTCCGAGAATGTTGGTAGCAGTCAGCTTCCATTGTGGACCAGAAATACCCTGCCCGAAGGATCTTCTTTGCCATAGTGTGTCCACTGGAATGTGTACCAAAGGTCCCCTCATGTAGCTCTTCCATGATTCTTTCCACTTCAGTCTTATCCACACAACGCACTAAGGTCGAATCATGGTTTCGCTTATACAAGATGTCGTTGCTAAGGAAGAACTTTGCTGCGAACCTTCTCAAGAACTTTTTATCATTGACAGATGCACCTTCAGGGTATTCCTGAGCTTCCAGATGTCTCTTCACTTCATGGTACCAAGGCTTCTCAGTCACCAATTCAGTCTCGAGATCACAACAGTATGCCAGTTCGTCTAGTTTCCAGATGATGATCTGGGGAGCCTCATTGTCCCATTTGACCTTGAACATAGAAGACATTGTAGCTAACGCGTCCGCTAACTGATTCTCCTCTCTTGGAAAGTGTTCAAAGGTTATCTTCGTGAAGTGGGGGATCAAGGTCAACACACATTCTCTGTAAGGGATAAGATTCAGATGTTTCGTATCCCACTCTCCTTTGATCTGATTGATCACGAGAGCGGAATCTCTGAAGACACTCAGAAACTTGATCCTTAGGTCGATCGCAGCTTGAAGACCCATGATGCACGCCTCATACTCTGCCATGTTGTTGGTACAGTTGAAACATAGCCGGGAAGTGAGTGGAGTATGAGTGCCTTGAGGGGATATGATTACAGCGTCGATGTCGTTACCCAAAGCATTGGAGGCTCCGTCGAAGTGCATAGACCATCGGGATCCTTCCTCAGGTCCTTCATCCAGTCCAGGTACTTCACAATCAGTCACTATCATGATGCTCTCGTCTGGAAACTCGAAGTTCATTGACTGATAGTCATCTACGGCCTGATGTGCCAAGTGGTATGCCAATACACTTCCCTTGATGGCTTTCTGGGTCGTGTACTGAATGTCGTATTCCGTCAAGATCATTTGCCATCTTGCTATTCTCCCGGACAGAGCAGGCTTTTCAAATATGTACTTTATAGGATCCATCTTTGAGATCAACAAAGTAGTGTGAGTCAGCATATACTGTCTCGGCCGGCGAGCAGCCCATAACAAAGCGCAGCAAGTTTTCTCGAGCAGTGAGTATCGAGTCTCACAGTCGGTAAACTTTTTGCTAAGGTAATAAATGGCATGCTCTTTTCGGCCAGACTCGTCATGCTGCCCCAGCACACACCCCATTGAGTTGTCAAGCACTGTTAGGTATAGTATCAGAGGTCTCCCCTCAACCGGTGGCATAAGGATGGGTGGTTCTTGGAGGTACTCTTTGATTCTGTCAAAAGCGGCCTGACATTCATCATTCCAACGTACTACCTGATCTTTCTTCAGCAGCTTGAAGATTGGTTCACAAGTAGCAGTTAGGTGTGAGATGAACCGAGCAATGTAATTCAGGCGTCCTAAAAAGCCTCGGACCTCTTTCTCTGTCTTAGGAACTGGCATCTCTTGAATAGCTTTAACCTTGGCAGGATCCACTTGAATACCCTTATCACTTACAACGAAACCTAGCAACTTTCCAGATCTTACCCCGAAGGTGCACTTGTTCGGATTCAACCTCAGCTTGTACAACTTCAGACGGTCAAACAATTTCTGCAGATGATCTAGGTGCTCTTCCTCAGTCTGGGACCTTGCAATCATTTCGTCAACATACACTTCTATCTCGTGATGGATCATGTCATGAAATAAAGCAACCATGGCACGTTGGTAGGTTGCCCCAGCGTTCTTCAGTCCAAAAGGCGTGACCTTGTAGCAGAAGGTGCCCCACTGAGTAACAAAGGTAGTTTTTTCCATGTCTTCAGGAGCCATCTTGATCTGATTATAACCTGAAAAGCCATCCATGAAAGAAAACACCTTATGCTGAGCAGTATTGTCAACAAGGACATCAATGTGAGGTAGGGGGAAGTCATCCTTGGGGCTGGCCCTGTTCAGATCCCTGTAGTCGACACACATTCTGACCTTCCCATCTTTCTTTGGTACCGGCACCACATTAGCAACCCACTGAGGGTAAGAAGTCACTGCAAGGAACCCGGCATCAAACTGTTTCATAACCTCGGCTTTGATCTTCTCAGACATCTCTGGACGCATACGGCGGACCTTTTGCTTAACCGGAGGGCAGTCTTCCTTAATAGGCAAGTGATGGACCACAATATCGGTATCCAACCCGGGCATGTCTTCGTAGGACCATGCAAAGATCTCCATATAATCATGTAACATCTGAGTCAACCGTTGCTTCACGCTGAGCTCTAGGTTGGCACCAATCTTTACCTCCTTCTTGTTTGTATCAGTACCCAGATTTATTGTTTCCACTGGCTCTTCGTGTGGTTGAATTGCCCTCTCTTCTTGGAGTAACAGTCTTGCAAGCTCGCCAGGCACTTCGCAATCATCTTCACCTTCGTCTTCGGCTAAGTTGATCGGATTTTCGAAGTCATAACTGGCAGCAGCAGAGTCGTTACCAGTGAGATCCAGAGTGGATTGAAACCTGTATGAGTGAGTGTGTGTAAATACAACTGTTTTGAAATATATAAAGGAAGGAAAGAAAGAAAAGGAGCATAAGATTTGAAATGCGAGAAAACGTCCAAGATCTTTATTCATGATATATGAAATGACAATTTATATGCCCTCACAAATGAAGCCACGGTGCCCCGGGTAAGACACCGAGCCATAGAGTTCAATTTATTGTTTATTACAAATAACAAAACAAAGAAGTTTATTACTGCGTAACAAAAGTAACAGGAGTATGATCTTTGGCAATCCAATTGGTCAATCCGCCATCAG
This sequence comes from Vicia faba, assembly GCA_948472305.1. NCBI lineage: Eukaryota > Viridiplantae > Streptophyta > Magnoliopsida > Fabales > Fabaceae > Vicia > Vicia faba. The sequence continues at coordinate 248,586,698 of OX451740.1, read as the reverse complement.
TTGTCGGGTAGATCCAGCTATTGAACTCTGACTCTCCCACTTCATCTTCATCTCCCACAGCATTCACCCCTGGATTGGTAATGAGCACAGGAGGTCTTCTGATCTTCGCCTTCCGCGTAGCCTTCTGACCCTCTGCAGTAAAACCCAGTCCGAACTTGTCAGTTTTCTGTGTAAAATCAGGGAGCCTGCCCCAGTTAGCACATTCACCTTTCTGGATCACAGCCCGGGCATCCTTCAAGGAAGCCATCTTCAAAGGAACATCCTCTTCGACCACTGTTTCCGCTGCTGCCAATGTTGGAGGTACCTCTTCGAAATGCTGAAAGGGGGTTTCAATAAACTCCCCGTCCATCTCAATATACCTGAAGGAATTCAAATGGCTCACCATATACTCCTCCTCTCCCTGCACAGTGACAATCTTCCCTCTGACAGGGTATTTTAGCTTCTGGTGCAGGGTAGAGGTCACTGCCCCAGCTTTATGGATCCAAGGTCGACCCAGTAGACAAGAATACGATGGACGGATATCCATCACATAGAAAGTAGAGTCGAATACCTGGGAACCCATGCGAATAGGAATGTCCACCTCTCCATGAACCATCCTCTTGGAACCGTCAAAGGCTCTGACGATAATATTGCTAGGTTTCAACTCCAGGCCTTCACAATCCAAACGGTCTAAGGCTTTCTTGGGTAGCACATTTAGGGAAGAACCAGTGTCCACCAACACGTGTGCAAGAGTAGCGCCCCTGCATTCAATAGAGACATGCAGGGCATCATTGTGATCCATTCCCTTAGCAGTAAGGTCAACATCCGAGAAACCCAAACCATTGTCCGCTGTCAAATTTGCCACGCAATCAGTAAACTGGACTGCAGATGTCTCCTGTGGCACATGGGCCGTCTTGAGAAATGAAATCAAGGCCTTAGCATGGGCCTTGGAGCACAGTAATAAGGAGAGCATTGAGATCTTGGAGGGCGTATGCCCCAGCTGCTCGACAACATTAAAGTCACTCTTCTTGATTATTTTTAGAATTTCCTCCATCTCTTGTTGGGAGGCCTCAGCAGTTACAGGTCTTGGTGCCTCCATCAGGGCAGGCTCATCTTCAATCCCTTTACCCCGAGCATTAGATGACTCGGCAGCAGGGGAAACAATTTGATCAGAAGCAGGAACAGGTACACTTGTAGGTGTTATAGTGAGGGGTCTTCGAATAGCGAGCGGTGCAATGTCAGGCGAGAAGAGCCTGCCACTGCGGGTAACCTTTGCTGGACCAGTGATATTGCTGATACTGGTGCCAGTGTTGAACTCTTGCTTAATTCCATGCACATACACGTCTGCCCCATAGTGCCAGGGGACAGCCTTATCAGATTCGTAGGGGAGAGGCCCCGGGACAGTAATAACAATAGGCGCGACAGTCATGATTTGAACTGGCTTTCTTGGGAGAGCCTTGATCGGATTATTAAAGATTGTAACAACAGAAACTTCTTCTACTGGAACCAACTGAACAGTGGTCTTCTTGAACAGAATCTCTTTGCTGTCTATTAGGCTTTGGATGCCTAACTTCAGCAAAGGACAACCAGAAAGGGAAACAGCACAGAAAAGGCAACCTTCACTACAACCCGGAAATAAATCGGCCAACAGTAGATTTCTCTTGACAGTCATTAAGGGAGTAGCCACATCATCCACAGAAACGGCGTATACATCTTCATCAATGGCATTCACTCCATGCTGGGGCATAGGAGTAGTCACCACATTTGGCCTCTCAGGCGCTTCAAACTGTATCTCTTTTGCGTCAATAAGGTCTTGTACCTTATTCCTTAATGCCCAACAGTCATCAGTGGAATGCCCCGGGCTATCGGAGTGATAAGCACAACGGGCATTTGGATTGTATTTCGGAGAGGCAGTATTCACAACCTTTGGGGCCTCTCTGACAGTCACTAGGTTGGTGGACAGCAACTGCGGCAAGATCTGCGACAAAGTCATACTCAAACGGGTAAACTCCCTTCTAGGTCTTTCATCCCTTTGAGGATTGGCTTGCCGAGGAGCGGCAGCAGGCTTAGCAATCATCACCGCATTGACAGATTGGCGGCGCTCAGGTTTCTCTTGTCTTCTAGACCCATATACAACATTGGCCTCCTTCTTAAAGGGCTTCTTTTCAGAGCTTGCAGATGCACCTTTCTGAATTTTACCAGATTTCATCCCAGCCTCTATTCTCTCTCCAGTCAGAATAAGATCAGTAAACCCTACAGATGAGTTACCGATAAGATGGTTGAAAAATGGCCCAGATAGGGTCCCCAAGAACATGTCTACCAACTCCCGGTCAGTCAACAGAGGCTGCACCCTGCCAGCCAGATCCCTCCACTTCTGTGCGTACTCTTTAAAACCTTCACTTGACCCTAGAGACATACCCTGGAGTTGAGTACGTGTAGGGGCAAGGTCGGCATTATATTGATACTGCTTATAGAAAGCAGTAGCCAACTCCTCCCAGTTACGAACTTTGGTCCCATCCAGCTGATAGAACCATTCGAGATGAGTCCCTGAAAGACTCTCCTGGAAGAAGTGGATCCACAAGTTCTTGTCCACTGAGTACGGTTGAATCTTCTGCACATAAGACCTGAGGTGTAGCTTGGGACAAGACGCCCCGTCATACTTGGTAAAGGATGGTGCTTTGAACTTATGAGGAATGATCACACCAGTAGACAAACCCAAATCTCCAAAATCCAGCCCAGGCACTTGTTGGATCTCCATAGCATTCAGTCTGTCTTCCAACTGCTTATACTGTTCTTCAGCCGGAGGATACTGTTCCTCATCAAAATCAGTCTCGTTGTCGGAGACTACCGGACTAGGACCTTTTCCCCCTTGGGGATTACCCTTGCCTATAGAAGAACCAGCCTCTTCATTCTGCAGAGTGTTGCCAAACCTTCGGCCCGAGTTGAAAAGAACAGTTCTCCTCTTCTTCTTCTTCTCCTTCTTCAGGAGCAGAGCCTTCAGCTCTTCTTGGCCCTGAGCCAAACCCATGATTAGTTCCTGAAATTGCGCATTCTGCGCCTGAAGAGCCTTGATGGACATCTCGGTTGATGATGAGTCAGGATTCATGATGCTGAAATAAACAGCGAAGAACGGTAAGCAACCTGAAAAGAAGAAAACCTGCTATGCACATGATGAATGATATGTGTTTATGCAATGCATTCAGGGGTTCGAAAGTTCGAATTTGTTGTAGACAAAAAAGAACACACTGAAGTAGTGAAAAACACAAGAAGGGATGGTTGAATTGTAAAACTGAAAATCAATGCAATGAACAAGATATTTTTATCCTGGTTCGTTTGATCTCAAACTACTCCAGTCCACCCGTCAAGGTGATTTCGCCTCTCTCCAACGAGGTCTTAATCCACTATATTCAACTGAATATTACAGATTGCTTTAACAACTGCTAAAGCCTTCTTGATGCAAACCACAACCCGGTTTGTCAAGGAAACACTTTCTTACAAAGAAGATAAATCTAAGTGTGTGAATGTTTTCTACAAAACTGTATCACAACTGTGATGTATACACAACTTAAAGCTTAGAAACTAGATTGCTAAACAATGATTGAATAAGAGAATGTGTAGTGTTTAGCAAACTGAGAGAAGGAAGATTTTGATCAGCTTTTTATGCGTGTAAAGATTTGGAGAGCATTAGCCAATTCAATCTTCAAAGTCTTGTTTATATAGCACTGAGATATTGAACGTTGGAGCAATATTCTTGATTCAATGCTATTAACAAACTTTCCTTATCGAGCAGATCTTGTCTGGAATGAGGCCGTTGGTATTAATTTTCTTTCAATGCACAGTACCGTTGCTTACTTAATGTAAGTTCTGGCTTGGCTCATTCTGACTCTGCTTAGCTGCTGATGAACTGTTGTGTTTCTTTATCAGAGTGTTGAGCGCAGTTTTGTTCATCAGGCTTCAGCATATACGTGAGTTAATCTTCTGATTCTGACATTCTGATATGGCAACTTCTGATGCTGATGTCAGGAACCAAATTTCTAATGCTGATTAGGTGTGATCTTACTTATATCAATCAGAGTATCTGCAAATCAGAACGTAATAATTTAGGCAGCAGATAGTTCATACATGAATCATATAAATAATATATCTTTTCACTTTGTTATCATTAAAACTTAAACATAGGGTAGTAGATTCAAACTTTGTTCTAACAATCTCCCCCTTTTTGATGATGACAAAAACTAGATATTTTTAAATGAAAATAACGTGAAAAGGTATCAGAGAGATGCATCAGAGTAAGAGGTTATCAAAGATAAGAGATAACAGGATATCAGAGTTGAGAGATACTCCCCCTGAGTTTATTACTTCCCTTTTTGATTACACGTGTTCTTCAGGATCAGATCTTTTTGCCTTTCTTTGAACATCAGAGTATCAGAGTCTTTGACTATCAGAAGCTTTGGATCAGCATATCAGAGCAGAGCTTCAGATCAGCGTATCAGAGCTTTTCTTGTCAGAGCTTTGCTTTGGATCAGAGTATCAGAGCGGATCAGAGCTTCATAGCTTTTAGTCTTCAGAGTGTCCAGGAGCTTCCTTGTACCTGTAGACTTTAAGCAAAACAAAAAAACATTTTCAAGTATAATAGAGTTAGAATGTTTGAGAATTTCTGTCTTAGTTAACCGTTATTGTTTAAAATATCATTCTTGTTCTCCCCTTTTTGTCAGCAATCAAAAAGTGTAGGTGAGTGCTAAAACAATTTAAGATCAGAAAAACTTGTCATATTAAAAGGGTTCAGAATCAAACAAAACATATTCAAATAGTACATCAGAAAATCAAAGAAAACATGAAAAAGACATGAATGAAAAAACTAAGGTTGGGGAGGAAAGCGTGTGAACAGGTTCTCCAGCATGGCTTTGATCTGATCAGCAGTCTCATTCTGCTTGTGCACCATGCTGACAACAGTGTCAATCTTGCTATCCTGCACATCCATTCTTTCTTTCATCTTCTGGTCGTTTTCATCCATCCTCTGCTGCAGACGCATGTCATTCAGCTTCAGCTCCTCCAGAGTCTGCCTGTCCAAGGCAGCTTGAGAAGCATTAGAAGCAGGAAGCTTCTGAGAGCTTTCTGCAACATCTTCTGCTTGACTTGCTTCAGCTTGAATGGTCTTGTCTTCTTCTGGTTGCACCTTTGAAGCTAGCTGTTTCTCAGACCAAGGTTCACTATCCAGAGGGAGCACAGCTTCCTGAGGCAGCAGACTGTCAACTTCCTTTAGCAGCTTGCTGAAGTTCTGTTGTGCCTGCTCATAGTTAATATCCTGCAACTTGAGGGCTTCAGCACGTACCCAAAGTCTGAATTGTGACCAGAGCTGGTCAGAAGCAGCTGGGTCAATCATTCCAGGACAGACTTGCTTCAAAGAAGCAATCCATTGTTGCACACCTATTTCAAAATTCATAATACCAGAGCCAACATCTGGTTGTTTTGGTTTAGGGATGGCTATTTTATGTTTCAGATCAGCAAGACGGTCAAGGCTGGTTAAGTCTATGAATGTCCTGCTGGGGTTTTCGGTGGTTTGCTTGGCAGCTGTTTATTTTGGAGATGGAGTGGGAGAATCAGAAATTATGATTGGATTGTGTGGTGTTTTGGGAGTATTTGGTGGTGTAGATTCTGGTGAGGATGGCAACTGTGCCAAGGTGATTGTTGTTCCACCTGGCAGCTGGATTGCCATAGGTGATGGTTGTGGTGAGTGAGGTTCAGATGGTTGAGGAGAAGGAGTTTCAGAGTGATGAAACTCGGGTTGAGGTGATGGTGGATGAATTTCTGGTTGAGGAGAGGGAGACGGAATTGCTGGTTGAGGAGAAGTTGTTGGAATTTCTGGTTGTTCAGGGATAAGGGGTTCTTCTGGAATTGATGAGAGAGGTTGTTGTTGTTGTTCTGGTTCTTCAGCAGATTGCTGTTGTTCTGGTTGTGGAGGAGGGACAATTTGTGGTTCAGAGTTTGGATTGGTGGAGTGATCAGAAGTGTGTTGATCAATGTCAGACAACACTTTGTGAATTGCTGATGTTGTTGAGATTGTTGGTTTGGGATGTTTGGTTCTGGGTCTTCTGAGTTTTAATGCCTCAGAAGGGTCATCTTCTGGTTCAGTTTCATCTATTGTTGGGATGGGGATTGAGATTCTATGAGAGGTTGGAGGAGGAATAGATGCTGGAATAGTAGAAGAATTTAAAACAGAAGCAGCAGATAAATTACCTCTTTTCTTGGGTGTCTGCTGGGATGATCCTTCTGAAGGTGCCTTCCTCTTCTTCGTCTTCTTCAGAGTCACTTCTTGTTGAGGTTGATGCAGAGCTTTGATAATCAGATTTGGATCTGTACCATCTGCCTTGCACGCATCTAAGTATCTGAGAACCACCTCTGGTTTAGATTCTATCTCAGAAAATAAAGGAAAGTCACTCAGTGGAACTCTTCTGCTGGTGATATCAGCAATAGGAGTAGCTCTGGGTTCCTTTTTGATATTCTCTATCAACTTCATTTTCTTCAAGTTCTTCGCGTTCAGAGGCTTCCCAACTGTTGGTTCAATGGTGCTTAACTCTTGAGCTTCTATCAGATGCTCTATCAGCCTATTCTCTGTCAGAATATCTGATATCAACCTTCCAAAGGGTATCCAATCCCTCTTTGTTCTTTCTTCTTCCCTGGTTTCCTTCACACTTGTTCTGAGGTGGTTGAACAAAAGATGAGCCAAGTTGATTTTTACCTTCTGATCAATAAAGTAGATCAGAAACTGCTGATCCACATTTATGTAATCAGGTGAACTGGTTGGCTTCCTATGGTTGAAGCACCCCAGAATTATATTAGCCCAAACTCTGTGATGATCCTTCAGATCTTTGATCTTGCTGCTGGGCACCCCATGGGTGAAAATCCTTGCAGCTATCACGCCCACATCAGCACATCTCTCAGCCATATCAACACAGCGGACGCCACCACCACTGTAACTGATTAACCTTGCTATGTGATCCTCAGTGATCACAATCTTCTTCCCCATAACGAAGGAGGTGACTAGATGCGTTGAAGCCTTCGCATGAATCCATAATTCCTTGACTAACATAGGGAATGTTGGTCCAACCAACCTGTCAAAATACCTTTCCCATTTATGTGCCCTAACTTCTTCTGTTAGGTCAAAACCGTTCTCCTTCAAGCTTCCAAAATCAATGATCAATTCAGATAACACTTCAAGATTCTTCACAGGAGTGAGGAGTGTTCTGAATGGCACTTGATACTGCTCAGATGATGCTTTCTTCTGAGGACCTGCAGAAGCACTGCTGGAGGTTGTCATGTTCACACTAAAAGATTTTGAGAAGAAACTGAGAAAAAGAGGTTTTGCAAGAGATGAACACAGAAAAATGCAGAGAATGCTTGAGTATTAGAGAGAAACTGTAAAGAATTAGAATGAGAGATTAATGTGTTTAAATAGAGTTTCAGAATATTTTGAAAAAATAAACGTTTTTTAAGAAAGAGAAAAATCATGATTGCGTTTTAAAAGCATGATTACTTTTATTAAATGCTTGCTGATTTTTGGGGGATTTTAGAAAGATACTTAAAAACGGTTACCAGACATGTGTCTGAATGCACCCAATCAGCGCTTTGCCTTCTCAGAAGCGTGCACGCGTTCTGCTTCAAAGATTTGCTGATGATTGGATGACACTTGTTTGATGTAGTGATCAGCACGTCTGTCTTTGAGCTTAGACTCTCAGATCTTTAGACTTGCATCTAATACAATCTGCATGTTCTATCTTTCTGAAAGAAGATTGATCAGAAGTTCACAGTAAAACAATTACATTCTGAAGGTAAATATATGGAATTAAAACATTTTCACTCTGGACAGACTTTCATGCTGAGATGTTTCAGAATGAAATTAAACCTATCTTCTGAAAGGGGTTTAGTAAAGATATCAGCCCATTGATGGTCTGTATCTATAAATTTTAAGTTCAAAATTCCTTTCTGAATATAGTCCCTAATGAAGTGATGTTTTATTTCTATATGCTTAGCTCTAGAATGTAAAATGGGATTCTTACTTAAGCAAATAGCAGAAGTATTATCACAGAGTATAGGAATGTTACTCTCAAAAATCTGGAAGTCTTCAAGCTGACTTTTCATCCAGAGCATTTGTGTGCTACATCCTGCTGCTGCTATGTACTCAGCTTCTGCTGTTGATAGCGCAATTGTTGATTGCCTTTTGCTGGACCAAGAGATCAGATTTTCTCCCAGAAACTGGCAGCTTCCAGAAGTACTTTTACGTTCCACTCTGTCTCCAGCAAAATCAGCATCGCAGTAGCCTACTAAGCTGTAATCACTAGATTTTCTATAAAACAAACCCAGATTAGTAGTACCTTTCAGATACTTGAAAATTCGCTTAACAGTTGTTAAGTGAGATTCTCTAGGATCTGATTGGAATCTAGCACAGATACAAACACTGAATAATATGTCAGGTCTTGAAGCAGTCAGATAGAGGAGAGAACCAATCATACCTCTGTAGACTTTCTGTTTTACATTTTTGCTTACCTCTTCCCTTTCCAGAATGCACGTGGGATGCATTGGAATCTTTGATGGCTTACATTCTGAGAGGTCAAATTTCTTCAGAAGATCTCTGATGTATTTGCTCTGATGAATGTAAGTTCCCTCTGGAGTTTGATTGATCTGAATTCCTAGAAAGAATTTCAGTTCCCCCATGAGGCTCATCTCAAATTCTGCCTGCATACACTTAGCAAATTTTCTTCCAAGAGAAGGATTAGTAGAACCAAAAATAATATCATCAACATAAATTTGACAGACTAAGATGTCATTCTTAACTGATTTACAGAATAGAGTAGTGTCCACTTTCCCTCTGGTGAATTCATTTTCTAATAGAAAGTTACTTAGCCTTTCATACCAAGCTCTGGGAGCTTGTTTCAGACTATATAGTGACTTCTTTAGTTTGAAAACATGTTCTGGATGTTTTGTATTTTCAAAACCAGGGGGTTGGTGTACATAGACTTCTTCTTCTATATAACCATTTAAGAATGCACTTTTGACATCCATCTGATACAGAGTGATGCCTCTATTAACAGCAAATGAAATTAAAAGTCTGATAGATTCTAACCTGGCGACTGGGGCAAAGGTTTCTGTATAGTCTATCCCCTCTTGCTGACTATAACCTTGTGCAACCAGTCGTGCCTTGTTTCTGATGACTTCACCTTGTTCATTTAGCTTGTTTCTGAACACCCATCTTGTTCCAATGACGTTGAATCCTTTTGGTCTGGGAACGAGATCCCATACGTCGTTTCTGGTGAATTGATTCAGCTCTTCTTGCATTGCCAGAATCCAGTCATTATCCAGAAGTGCTTCATCAATAGAAGAAGGTTCAATCAGAGACACAAGTCCCATGAGAGTTTCTTCAGAGTTTCTGAAGCTTGCTCTTGTTCTGATTGGATCTTCCTTTCTTCCTAAGATAGTCTCTTCTAGGTGATCCAAGCTGCTTCTGGGTAATCTCTTCTAAGGTTGATCAGCAGCTGTTGTAGGATTGCTAGCAGTGCTCCTTTCAGACGTTGAAGGAGTGTCTGTATTGAGAGCTTCTGATGACTTGTCTTCAGAACCTGTAAATTCAATTTCCATACCTGCAAAAACTCCATTCTGCTTTGACTTTTCAGAGTCAAGCTTGTCATCAAAACGAACACTGATTGATTCTTCCACAATCTGTGTTTCTGTATTGTATACTATGTACCCTCTTGAGCGTTCAGAGTATCTTAACATGATACACTTTTGTGCTTTAGAGTCAAACTTGTTCAAATAATTCTTTGTATTTAATATAAAGCAAGTACATCCAAATGGATGAAAATATGAAATGTTGGGCTTTTTGTTCTTCCACAATTCATATGGAGTCTTTTCCAGAATAGGTCTTATTGAGATTCTATTCTGAATGTAGCACGCTGTGTTTATTGCCTTTGCCCAAAAGGTCTTAGCAACGTTTGTCTCATTGATCATGGTTCTGGCCATTTCTTGCAATGTTCTGTTCTTTCGTTCTACAACTCCATTTTGTTGGGGAGTTCTAGGACAAGAGAAATCATGCAAAATGCCTCTGTCATTAAAGAATGACTCAAAATCTTTGTTTTCAAATTCTCCACCATGATCACTTCTGACTTTAACGATTCTAAGATCCTTTTCATTCTGAACTTGGTTACAGAAGGTAACAAACACAGAGTGTGACTCGTCCTTGTGTCTTAAGAACTTTACCCATGTCCATCTGCTATAGTCATCTACGATTACTAACCCATACTTCTTGCCACTGACTGAAGCAGTTTTAACTGGTCCAAATAAGTCAATGTGCAGAAGTTCTAATGGCTTAGAGGTAGAAACAACATTTTTGGATTTAAAAGACGGTTTTGCAAACTTGCCTTTCTGACATGCTTCACACAGAGCATCTGAATTGAACTTCAAATTAGGAAGTCCTCTGACCAGATTGAGTTTGTTAATCTGAGATATTCTTCTCATACTAACATGCCCCAATCTTCTGTGCCAGATCCACTACTCGTTGTTAACAGACAGAAGACATTTTACATTCTGACTCTTTAGTTCAGAAAGTTTGATTTTGTAAATGTTGTTTTTCCTCTTACCATTAAACAGGATAGTCCCATCTTTCTGACTAACAGCTTTACATGATTTTTGATTAAAGATTATATCATAACCGTTATCACTTAATTGACTTATGGATAACAGATTATGCATCAATCCATCTACTAGCAGAACATTATTAATAGAGGGAAGATTTCCATTACCTACAGTTCCAGAGCCAATTATCTTTCCCCTCTGATTGCCTCCAAAACCAACGTGGCCTCCAGGCTTAAGTTCCAGGCTTTGGAACATATGCCTTCTTCCCGTCATGTGTCGCGAGCAGCCAGAGTCTAGGTACCATGACTGGTGTTTCTGACTTGCTGCTAAAGATATCTGCAACATGTATTATTTTATCCTTAGGTACCCAGATTTTCTTGGGTCCTGATTTGTTAGTTTTACCAAAACTCTGGTTGAATTTTGGTTTCAGAGTGCTTACTGCTAGTGTATTTAATATCATGTGTGTGACCATACACAAAATGTGAATTCAGAGGAGTGTGTTTAATGGTTAAGTCCATGACATTCTTTGGTGTAGGAACCTTACCTTGGTATCCTATTCCTTTCCTGCCGTTTCTGCTAACTCCATAGATCATTGAAGCCTATTTGCTTCTATCTATGCTTTTAGCGAGGAACTTCTGGAAACTGTGATCATACTCCTTGATGATCTCATCAGCGTTGCTGGGAGTTTCAGAAATTGGTTCCTTCTGAGAGTTTTGTAAAGTGTTTTCTAATTTTGAAATCTTATTTCTCAGCTCAGAATTCTCCAATTTGAGACTCTCAGTCTTATTAGAGTCAGATTCAAGATTCATTTTCAGGTCTCTGAATTTAACTCTAATTTGCTGATACCGTTCCAGAATCTCATTAAGGCTTTCAGCAAGTTCAGCCTTTGTAAAGTTAACAGCAAAGTTAGGAAATACCTCTTCAGTATCTGATTCTGAGTCTGATTCAGAAGCTTCACTATCTTCTGAGATGTTAGCCATGAGAGCTATGTTTGCCCTCTCATCATCTGATTCTGAGTCAGCTTCAGACGAGTCAGAGTCATCCCATGTAGCCATGAGACTTTTCTTCTTCTCTCTTCCAAACTTCTTTTTGGGCTTTTCCCTCTGAAGCTTTGGGCAGTCACTCTTATAGTGTCCTTGCTCATTGCACTCATAGCAGATGATGTCCTTGGTGTTTGGCTTTTTGCTGCTAGAGGAGCCTTCAGATCTTCTGTATCCAGAGGAAGAATCTGTCCTTCTGTATCTGGAAGAAGACTCGTTCTGATCAGATCTTCTGGGATTCCTGAACTTCCTTTGTCTTTGCTTCCACAGTTGATTTACTCTTCTGGAAAGGAGGGAGAGTTCGTCTTCTTCTGATGAGGATCCATCAGATGTTTCTTCAACTGCCTGCAAAACTTTAGACTCAAATTTTTTGTTAGATTTTAATGCTAAAGGCTTACCTTGCTTCTGAGGCTCGTCAGCTTCTAGCTCTATCTCATGACTTCTGAGGGAGCTGATAAGTTCCTCCAGAGTGATTTTGTTGAGATCTTTAGCTAGCTTCAGAGCTGTAACCATTGGTCTCCACTGCTTGGGTAAACTTCTGATGATTTTCTTGACATGGTCAGTAGTAGAGTATCCTCTGTCCAGAACCTTGAGACCAGCTACCAGAATCTGGAATCTTGAGAACATTGTTTCAATGGATTCAGATTCTTCCATTTTGAACGCCTCATACTTCTGAATGAGCACCAGAGCTTTAGTTTCTTTGACCTGAACGTTTCCCTCATGCGTCATTCTGAGTGAGTCAAAAATATTCTTTGTTGTGTCTCTGTTGGAGATCTTTTCATATTCAGTATGGGAGATGGCGCTGAGGAGGATGGTTCTGGCCTTGTGGTGATTCTTGAAGTCACGCTTTTGTTGGTCAGACATTGTTTTTCTATCAGTCTTCTGACCGCTTGCATTCACAGGGTGCGTGTATCCATCTGTCACCATATCCCACAGATCAGCATCATGTGCCAGAAAGAAGCTTTCAATTCTGTCTTTCCAGTAATCAAAGTTTTCTCCATCAAAGACTGGAGGTTTGCCGCTGAATCTGTCTCTGTCCTCATTGTTGTCATTGCTGGTGTGAGAATAGTTTCCTGCCATTGTGTTTTTCTGACGCTGGATCTTGTACTGACACGGTTAAGTGTTTTAGCTCAGAACCAGGAGCTTTGATGCCAATTGAAGTAGTGAAAAACACAAGAAGGGGGGGTTGAATTGTAAAACTGAAAATCAATGCAATGAACAAGATATTTTTATCCTGGTTCGTTTGATCTCAAACTACTCCAGTCCACCCGTCAAGGTGATTTCGCCTCTCTCCAACGAGGTCTTAATCCACTATATTCAACTGAATATTACAGACTGCTTTAACAACTACTAAAGCCGTCTTGATGCAAACCACAACCCGGTTTGTCAAGGAAACACTTTCTTACAAAGAAGATAAATCTAAGTGTGTGAATGTTTTCTACAAAACTGTATCACAACTGTGATGTATACACAACTTAAAGCTTAGAAACTAGATTTCTAAACAATGATTGAATAAGAGAATGTGTAGTGTTTAGCAAACTGAGAGAAGGAAGATTTTGATCAGCTTTTTATGCGTGTAAAGATTTGGAGAGCATTAGCCAATTCAATCTTCAAAGTCTTGTTTATATAGCACTGAGATATTGAACGTTGGAGCAATATTCTTGATTCAATGCTATTAACAAACTTTCCTTATCGAGCAGATCTTGTCTGGAATGAGGCCGTTGGTATTAATTTGCTTTCAATGCACAGTACCGTTGCTTACTTAATGCAAGTTCTGGCTTGGCTCATTCTGACTCTGCTTAGCTGCTGATGAACTGTTGTGTTTCTTTATCAGAGTGTTGAGCACAGTTTTGTTCATCAGGCTTCAGCATATACGTGAGTTAATCTTCTGATTCTGACATTCTGATATGGCAACTTCTGATGCTGATGTCAGGAACCAAATTTCTGATGCTGATTAGGTGTGATCTTACTTATATCAATCAGAGTATCTGCAAATCAGAACGTAATAATTTAGGCAGCAGATAGTTCATACATGAATCATATAAATAATATATCTTTTCACTTTGTTATCATTAAAACTTAAACATAGGGTAGTAGATTCAAACTTTGTTCTAACACACACGTTATCATTAAGGAAATAATTGTTCAGTACATCAGAGCCTCATGGGCAAAATAAAACAAAAGCCAATCAATCCCAAAAGACACTACGCATCCTCTTTGGAGCTATGTAGGTGTTGAGATTCCTCTCCTCATGCAATAGGCGGGTGAGCTCCAGGACCCTCTTTTCACTAGCATGTAGACTGGTCTCAAGAGAATTCCGTTCTTCCTTAAGCTGGATCTAGCTTTTCTGCATCTCTTCCCAGGATGTGGGCATATCAGGATGCTGAATAGTGTGGGACACTTCTCCTTCCAAGACTGGCTCTTTGATTACTGGGAGCATATGAGGATAAGGCATTACTAACTTCTGGGAGCGGGCCCGTACCCACTTGAGATAAGGTTCCAATGGGATGGAATTCCTATGCCCCAGTGTCTTACTGTCTATCCTACTTGGCATCCTCCAGGCTCTGATAAATCTCTGGCGAAGTCCTTGTGCATCGTTGTCGAAGTCAAAAACTATGTCAGGAATTAACATGTCATGAGGGCCATCCCTTCGAGCATAACCAAACTGTCTCCAAGCCAGGCATGGGCTGTAAGTAATACCTCCTCTGATTCCAAGTAAAGGAACATTAGGGTACTCCCCGCAACGATCAATGATAGTGACATCCTCTCTGGACCGAGGGCACCAATGTATATCTGCATGTGTAAGAGTCATCAACCGTTGTGACCATCTCAAACCCCGCTCGTTCTTCAAGACTGATTGTGGAAGGTGCGAAATAAACCACCTTCCTAGGAGAGGAGTGCAACACATAAGGACACCTCTTTTTCTCATGGTTCGAGTGTAACATGAGTGAAGGATGTCCCCCGGCAACGTAGGTATAGGATTCCTGGACATAAAGATCTGGACAGCACTGACATCTATAAGCTGATCTGGGTTAGGGAACAACACCAAACCATAGACAAGGAGGGCTACAACTTCTTCAAAAGCTTGTAAGTCAAGGGAGTTCCAACATTCATGGGCCTTTTCAAACAGAAACCTGGCTAAGAACCCTTTGATACCACTTCTAACTTCCCAATGTCCCTTGAGGTCAGATGATTGTAGGTGTAAGGCTTTAGCAATCTCTTCAAGCTTGGGTTCCTTTTCCGTACCGTTGTAGGGTAGTTGATCAAGGATAGGGATCTTCAGGAGCCGGGAGAACTCCTCCAATGTAGGTACCAGCTGATAATCCAAGAAGGTGAAACAGTGATGCAGAGGGTCAAAGAACTGGAACAGGACCTTTATCATGTCTTCCTCAATGTTGGTATTGACCAAGCTGATGAGTCTTCCATATCTTTCACTGAATGAAGAGCTCTCGGGAATCCTGGATATAAGCTCCTTAAGCTGAGGAGGGATCCTTACAAGTCTGATTTGAATTGTCTTTCTGCGAACAGTTTCCATGTCCTACAAAACAAGAACAAAGATGAAGATTCGAACCCCTGAAATGGTTAGTCAATGCATATGATGCTGGATGATGTCATGATGCTATGATTAAACACACCACAGATATTTACAAAGACAAACATGTAAGGCACACTGTTGTACCCCAAAATTTGCCCTCCCATATTCTTCAAAAAAATTGCCAAATCAAAGCTTCAAAAAGTTCCCCAAGGGTTGCACAGTGCAAGAGCCTCCTAAGCAGTCAAAATTAGGGTTTGTGTTCTGATCAAGAAAATGAAGTTTCCAAAGGTCCAATCAAGTCTCACATATGGTCAAGCATCCTCATGTCAAGTTTCAAGACTTTCAGCACAAAATTGCACAGTCAAAAACCCTAATTGCACTACAGTCAACTGTAGGGGCAAAATGGTCATTTGGCAGTCAAAAGTTCAAATTTTTGGTCAACATATCATTTTGAAGCCACAAACATCATTTGATCAATGCTTGATCATGATTCTCAAAACTTGGCTCAAAAATCATCAAGATGCAAAAGTTTCCTTATTTGGACAGCTGAAAAAGTCAACTGTAAATTGACCAGGGCATAACTTTCACATGGATTATCAGAAAAATTCCATCCAAAGCTCATTTTGAAGAGAAAGACATTTCCTACAACTCATCTTCATACTTCAAGTCCAAGAAATGCTCTCACAAAAAGTTATCAATTTCAACATTATAGGTCATTTTCAAAAGTCAACAAAAAGGGACTTTAAGTCAAAGGCCATAACTTGAGATTGGTAAATCAAAAGGACATGGGACCAAAGGCATTGGTTAGAGGACTCAAAGACCTTTCCAAAATGTCCAAGAACATGAGAAAAGCTTAAAAATTGAGCAAGTTATGCCTTGAAGAAATTGGGAAATTTTTGGATATTTTGAAAAGTCAACATTGATTCAAATGACCTAAAATTGCTAATGGGCCCATTTTCCTTCCACAATCCATCATCCCAAGCATGTGCACGACCACTTGGCCCAAAGGGAAGTATTTCTTCATTTTTTATTTATTTATTTGAATTTTTATTTATAATAATTCATTTAAATCAAATTAAATACATGGAAAATATTTAACCTACTATTTCAAATCTTTTTATACATGATATGCCTTCAATATTTTGTGCATGGTTAAGATTGGAAAGAATCAATTTGATTGGATCATAATGGGTACAAAAATGCATGGAAAAGATTGAAAAAACAATGCTTGAAAATCAAATCTTCAAAGCCATGAATACAAAAGATCTTGATCAATTTTGTTGACCTAATTGATTCAATACATAAGCCTGAACATAAACCTAATCTCAAGGACCACGAAGCTGCACAAGAACCCTATTATCAAACTCAAATTTTTTGCAAAAAAACTCAATTCTGAAAACAAGGTTAGAGGGCGATTCAAGCTGAGATTTTCATCTCATCATCTTCCTGAGGCCTTCAGCAACGTGCCTGAATAGATTTCCAAGTCCATAACCTCTTGAATCGTTGTACAGAAGCTAACCTTTCTCACTTTTTTTTCATTATCGTGTTTTACATTCTATGCACATTCATGACGTTTTGTTTATATATTCATGATCAGTGAAGTATTTGCAAGCTAACCATATGTTTTGATTGTATTTTTATGCGTGGTGTGCAAAGATACCATGTTCGTGTTTTAGGGTTTACAGGACCTTGAATTAGGGTTTTTTAAATAAGGAAAAATTGGCCTTTCAAACTTGGACCATTGAATCCACCAGGCTCAGACGACCACAGGGCTACCCTCGCGCCCAATTTATGAGCGTTCCATGCCTAGTCGCTATTTTCCCAAAACCGGCCTAAGAAAACGCTCAGAAAACCGTGGCCTATGTTTTTGTATTTCAGGGATGAAGAAGAAGACGATATCGTGGCGTTAGATGATTGGCCAATTTAAATTTCGCGCGGAAAACGAAACACTAACGCATAATTATTTTATTATATTTGTTTGTTATATTGATTACAGAAAAGCAAATTGGCACGGTTGGCAAGCATAGTGGTTGGTAAAGTACATGACCTGGGTTCGAGCCCCAGGTCTTCCTCTTTCAATATTATTTTCCAATTCATGTTCACATGCAGTTCAAGCCTTGAGGATTACAATGCACCTTCTCCATCAAGCCATCCACGCGTCCAAGGGACTCAAATCAAAGGCTCAGAATTGAGGAACACCATAAACCCTGGTCAACGCTTCAGCACGCTACCTGGCAAAAGTCCAAAAAGGCCAAAGTTAATGGGCCAGATTCCTAAAGATTCACCTCCATGTTGGGGACTACAACCCCCCTATGTTTGCAATGTTATTTTTATTTTATTAATTCTATTTTCTTTTAATCATTATTAGTTTAATTAATTAATTATTTTCATAAATATAAAAAATACACATAAAAATCAGAAAAGAATTAAAATAATAAATATTTTTATTTCTAGTATTTTCATAAATAAATGCATATAATTAAATTTAGTGTAAATTAGGTTTAATTTTAATACTTTTAATAAAAAATCTAAAAAATGTAGAATTAGGGTTTTATTAATAATTTTTCATCCTTTTATTTTTCTTTCATAAATAATTAAATAATTAGATATTTATTTTTATAATTAAATTTGCATGTAAAAAATTAGGGTTAATTTAGGTTAAATTCTAATGTTTTCTTAATAAATTAAAATAAAATAGAATTAGGGTTAGCATTTAATTTCAATTAATTTTTTTCTATTAAATCCTAAAATACTAAAAATACCAAAAAACAAGTTCTTTCTTTCTTTTAATTTTAATTAATTCCATGTAATTTAATTTTGCAAAAGGGGCCAACGCCCTCGTTCTCAATTGCTTATTAATTCGCATATTTATTTTATTCCGTTATAATATTTATGTATCTCTCCCGAAGCCATGTAATCTTAATTTTCTCGCACTTTATCTTTATTTCTTTATTTATTTTCTGTCAAATCGGGTCCTGGTTTAATTTTGGCGATGTGGACCCGCGCCTTTTGTAATAGCTTAGAATTTTATCTTTCTCGCAATTTTTAATTGTTAACAAATGCATGCAAGAATGAATGGACAAAAATAAAAACAAGCGCATAGATCACTAATAACATGACAAGATAAATGCAAATGAAAATGACACACAAATCGCACACACCACCCCTAGGGTACGCCTCACTGTTGCCTTGCCTCAAAAGGTGATCGTCGAGTAGAGGATGTCTTAGTAAGTCCTCATGATCCGGGAACCTGGCATGAGGGTAGCTTCTAAGGTGTCTTCCCATTGCTCTGGTGATCACCATGTCCCGAACTTCGAATTGACCCGAACACCTCCAACGGTGGTGCTACCTACCTCTCAATAGTGGGATGGCACTACTTTAAAGGACATCTACACAGACGAATTCCTTAGGGTAGGTAGACGACTCTAGATACTTGCTCTAATTTCAAAACAAATCAAAAAATACTTTTCACACCGACACCTTTTCAAAAAGCTTTCGAAAGCAATTTTTCAAACACTCTTGAGGACCGATACAAGAGTCGAACTGGAATTTTCAAAGAAACTTTTTTAAAACCCACAATTGAAAAGCAAACAAACCATTTTTGAAAACACAAATGAGCAAGTATCTAAGAACCCATGGATAACCATGGATAGAAAGGGTGCTAACACCTTCCCTTTCTATAATCTACCTCCCGAACCGAGAGCAATCTCTTTAAGGAATTTTTCTGTGCTTTTGTCCTTTCCATTTGGAGAAAATAAAAGACGGTGGTGACTCTTTCTTCCGCGACATTTCGCGAACCAGCGTTAAACAGTCAGTTCCAGATCCACCGATCACAGAACTGGCGACTCTGCTGGGGATATACTTAAAGTGAGGTGTACCTTAGGATTAAGATCACTGTGTTTTCAATTGTTTTCCTTGTGTGCTTTAAATTGTGGGTTGCTTGGGAGTTCTATAGATCCTAACCCGGATCTGGGGGATACCTTCTTAGAAAGTAGCAACAAGGCTGTGAGGGAACTGTGCGGGGTATACCGACATGGTTGAAACAGTCTGCTACGTTGATGTGGCACTTTGGTGTGTACCAGTAACCCTTGAGTTCAGTCAAGGAGAGTACGGGGCCTCCGCGTGGTGTCATGAAGCATCAACAGACCTTAGGAACCTTAATTGAACTATCTTGGCCTCTTTAGGGTAGTGAGATAACTGACTTTGGTGCAGTCCGAGGTTGGTTGATACTCGATACTACACTCAATGGAGGGTTGCTTTCCTGGAATATTTCGGTCGCCAGTTCAGTGGCTAAATCGAAACGATGAACAATGAAAGCAATCCCGTGATATTGGGACCCTTAGAACCCGGTTACTTCTGATAGGACAGGTTGAGCCCACCAACTTCAAGAGGGTAATACCTAGACCCCATGCTGGCCTAAACTCTAAGGGTTTCTCTTGTGTGACTTGTGTGCCTTCCAACTTGACTATTTGCATGCTTGTTACCTGACACTAGTTTCTTGCAGGTTATGTTTTAAGTCCTTAACTGGGACTCATAACAGGGTACTAAGTTTCTCGCAGGTTATGCTTTAAGTCCTTAACTAGGACTCATGACAGGTTTACTTGAGCTTCTTGCAGGCTTTGGATTGCAGTCCTTAATAAGGGCTCATAACAGGGTTTATCCATATTACCCCATGCAGCATAACATCATACCATTGCATGCATCCTGCATACATCCTAACCCATTTCAAGGATCTCAAGGGCTTGTGATGCAGGTCACGATGAATCAAACATCTAGCAAGGGGCAAAGAGGATTTATTTTCCTCTAGCCAAAGTTGTCAGAGGCTATGACCCACTTGATATGGTGAGCTCTAACTCTTGAAGAAGGTTCCCTTAACCAAGGTTGTTCGGAAATCAAAACCGGACATGATGACTAGAGTCAGGGGCTATGACCCACTGGATATGGTGAGCCTTTGACCCTTGAAGAAGGATTCTCAGCAACATGGAGCTCCTTCAATCAAGCTACCGGACCCAAGTTCTAACAAATTTTCTTGTTTACCCTGCGAGGTCCTTGAAAACATTGCATGCATGTCATACACATCATTACATAACAGGTATCTTTGTTGCAGGTCACTTACCTTTCTCGCTGTTTATTTCAGCAATGGCCTTCCAACCAGATAACCAGGACTGTCTTGCTCAAGAGACTCAGTTCAGAGAAATCCTCCTGAATCTATCCAAGGGGCAGGAAGAGCTAAGGGTACTTCTCACGGAGACCTTTGTCAGAAATAGTGCTGAGGATGAAAAGTTGAAACACCTACAAGATGAGGTGGATGCATTGAAGGTCCAGATGCTGGGGCAGGTGACTGCCATTCAAGGATTAGCTCAAAGACAAGACGAGCTCTGGTTTCTCGTCAACCAACTGCTTCAGGATAACCAGCTGGGGCAAAAGTCCAAGGGTAAAAAGCCAGTCATCGTTCGACCATCTTTGAGACAAAGAGGCAAGGAGAGAGCTCCTCAGATAGCTCCAGTGTCACAAATTCAACATCACAACCAACAAAAGAGTGAGAGGAGGCATTTCACTCGGTTCAGCATGACCTTATCCCAGATATTGCCACAGTTGCTGGAGACCAAATTGGTAACTCTAAAAGAGGCTCCGAAGTTTCAAAATACAACGTCACCAAAGTATAACCCCAACGTCCGCTGTGCCTATCACTCTGACAGCCCGGGGCATACTACAGATGATTGTTGGAGCTTAAAAAATAAGATCCAGGATCTAATTGATGAAGGATTAGTGGATTTCACTCAAGTGGGTCAGGCTGAATGCTCCTGCCATCCCTACAGGATCCACCATGTGAAGTGACAAGCCCTGAGACTAGAAAACTTTTGTTCATTCGAATGTTTAAGTTGTGTTGTGTTGATTGTTCAAACATTTATTCATGTTAAACATTGTTATTCCATTAATGCATCGCATATGTCTGTTTTGAAGCAATATATTCGTATTCACTATACGCAAATTATTTTCATATTTTTTTTCTGATGATCAACTCTTAAATAATAATTCTAAGCCTCTTGAGGGAGGATGACAAAAACGATACCACAATCTACAATATGCTTTTGAACAGACCCCGCTGATGAGGTACAGGCATTGTTTCAAATTCCTAAACACTGGAGTTATAAGGATGATAATCCCTCGTCAACCCCTCTGAGCCAAAGAAGTAGGAGTTTTTCTTTTCGAAATTTAAAACCCTTAATCATAACCTGGGGCAGGATAGTTTCTCAGTTGATCCAAGTGCATAACGAATGGCACCAAAGAGATCCTTACAAAAAAAGATAGTGATGGTTCCGAATATTCAATAAAGAAAGGCAGTCATTACCTCTCAAATTAAAAACCCATTAAGTCAAAACCTATGAAGGAGACTTACAAAACTGGGGCATCCCGCTGACTGTAATTCCAAAAAGAAACAGTTCAGGCAAAAAAAATAGGGATAAACAAAATCAAAAAAGAAAGAGGTCCTACCAACCCTCAACAAAAAGGAAATGACTGCCTATTCAAAATAAATCATCAATATTCGAACCATCACCGGAAAATCAGAGCAAAGACTCAAACAAGGTCTAACGTATGATCAACTGAGTTTAGGTTTGGAGAACATCACGAAGAGCGGGTGGGTACAAATAAAATTTGAGCCTTTATCCTTTGTTTCTTAAACCGTGAACCAAGCCACGTTATAACCCTTAAAAGTCCTAGCTGAAGCATGGGTTAGTTCGAAAGCATACTGTTACGAAAGGTATCCTGACTCCTGAAGGCCTACGGTAAAATACAGAGTTGACATCACGTTTTACAAACAATCACTTGTTTTATGAAAAGGATGCATTTTCAAAAACTTCAAGACAGACATAAGCTTTGCATTTTTAACATAACTTTGTTTGCATATGAATTTTTGTTTGAACAGCAGGGAAATTCGCACGATGAATACCTAGTGGACAAGAGTATCTCCAATCAAGGGGCATGGTATGACCATGGTCCATCATCTGGGGCAATCCAATCAAGATTCGGAGAATCTCTCAAAAGTCAAATAGCCTGGGGCAAATCTCCGCATGAGCCACCTGGGGCATTTCAACAATGAATCTTGCCTGGTCGAAAATCCTCTGGTGGCATAACAAAACACTTCTGACAGGGGCAACTCCTTACTTTCTGAGAACAGACATAGTCGGAAAAATACTACGCATAATCAAAGACCCGCTAGGTTGACACACCTAGGCAAAAATAAGGGCTTCCCGGCGAACCAAAAGGGTTCGGGCAAAATGAAGGGATGAAATGAAAAAATCTGTACACCCGGCAAGTCGAAAACCTGAAAAGGCGGCTTGGGCAAAAATGGGTATCCCGGTGGACTGAAAACCCGAAAGGGCGGTCCAAGCAAAAGTTAGGGATCAAAAGCGTACGACTATGTCCCAGCATCTTGTCACTCGCCTACCAAAAGAAGATTTGTCAATCGGCAATCACCAAGCACCTCCACATGTAACATTGGAAACAGGAGCAATAAAGAGTTATCTGAGCAATCTAATTGTTCTGTCCTCCAAGGTACCAAGATAGGTTCAACTAAAGAAGATGACCAGTACATTTTAATTCCCCAGAGAGTAAGTCAGCAGTCAGTGCATTCTTCTCCAAGCAGAGTTATCCAATCTCAAAGAAGTTGAGTATCCTCCAATAGATCTCAACGTTCCCCAGCGGCATGTGTACATACTCTCAACAAGCATCCCCGGCAGTCCTGGTCTAAAGATTGTTCCCCGGCGGTATACCAGACATTCAAAGGAATCACTTCCCCAGCATATCAAAACTTCCCCAGAAAGTCCAATCCAGTTTCCCAAGGAAAGTTGGAGTCCATCTCCCCCAAGCAGTAAGCTTATCCCCAGTAAATTCTGGAAGCTTATCCTCGCAGAACACGAACGCGTCGTCCGGCTTTATTCAAAGAGTTATTTCCTTAACAGGATATAACTGGGTTATCCTCAGCCAAAAGCCATGGAAAGAGCGTCCTCGACGAAGTTCTCTTGCCCCCAGCAAAGTCTATCAGCACTTCCAATACAACAAGGATATCCCCAGCAAGTTATCATCAACAATTCAGCAAAAGCATCCCTCTCCCCATAGAGTATCACTCCCCAGCATGGTCGCTAGAGTATTTTTCTCCCCGCAGAATCTTCCATTTGCCAAGTTTATTCCTCAACGGAGTCATCTTCTCCTACCGGTATTCTTGCAACTATCATCCCTAGCGGAAGCGAAATCTATTCTCCAAATATCACCCCAGGAGTGACTTCCCGGCACCCGTCAAGGATTTACTTTCCTAGACGAAAACATACATTCATAAAACATCACATACATCATTATAGCATGCATATACGCATCATATCATGCAAATCTCATTTATGTTGAGAACATCATTGCATGGTCCATATCATGCATTGCATATGACTGACCTCTACCTATTCAGGAAAGATTCAGTTAAATTCTCCATCATATTTCAAGACCTAGACCGGTTCAGTTAATCAACTCCAAAGATTTCTTATCCAGTCCAAGGCCTTCTCTAGTCCAGCTAAATCGACTCCCAACAGATTTTTCTGATGAAGACTCAGTAGAAGTATTTAGGTTTTTCTTTAAGATTATAATTTCCTATTGGTCCTCTCCCCGACGGTGCGTGAGATGTAATTCCCTTTTAGGTTATAATTTCCTATGGTCCTCTCCCCGACGGTGCGTGAGATGTAATTCCCTTTTAGGTTATAATTTCCTATGGTCCTCTCCCCGACGGTGCGTGAGATGTAATTCCCTTTTAGGTTATAATTTCCTATGGTCCTCTCCCCGACGGTGCGTGAGATGTAATTCCCTTTTAGGTTATAATTTCCTATGGTCCTCTCCCCGACGGTGCGTGAGATGTAATTCCCTTTTAGGTTATAATTTCCTATGCTCCTCTCCCCGACGGTGCGTGAGATGTAATTCCCTTTTAGGTTATAATTTCCTATGGTCCTCTCCCCGACGGTGCGTGAGATGTAATTCCCTTTTTGGTTATAATTTCCTATTGGTCCTCTCCCCGACGGTGCGTGAGATATAATTCACTTTTAGGTTATAATTTCCTATGGTCCTCTCCCCGACGGTGCGTGAGATGTAATTCCCTTTTAGGTTATAATTTCCTATGGTCCTCTCCCCGACGGTGCGTGAGATGTAATTCCCTTTTAGGTTATAATTTCCTATGGTCCTCTCCCCGACGGTGCGTGAGATGTAATTCCCTTTTAGGTTATAATTTCCTATGGTCCTCTCCCCGACGGTGCGTGAGATGTAATTCCCTTTTAGGTTATAATTTCCTATGGTCCTCTCCCTGACGGTGCGTGAGATGTAATTCCCTTTTTGGTTATAATTTCCTATGGTCCTCTCCCCGACGATGTGTGAGATGTAATTCCCTTTTAGGTTATAATTTCCTATGGTCCTCTCCCCGACGGTGCGTGAGATGTAATTCCCTTTTAGGTTATAATTTCCTATGGTCCTCTCCCCGACGGTGCGTGAGATGTAATTCCCTTTTAGGTTATAATTTCCTATGGTCCTCTCCCCGATGGTGCGTGAGATGTAATTCCCTTTTAGGTTATAATTTCCTATGGTCCTCTCCCCGACGGTGCGTGAGATGTAATTCCCTTTTAGGTTATAATTTCCTATGGTCCTCTCCCCGACGGTGCGTGAGATGTAATTCCCTTTTAGGTTATAATTTCCTATGGTCCTCTCCCCGACGGTGCGTGAGATGTAATTCCCTTTCAGGTTATAATTTCCTATGGTCCTCTCCCCGACGGTGCGTGAGATGTAATTCCCTTTCAGGTTATGATTTCCTATGGTCCTCTCCCCGACGGTGCGTGAGATGTAATTCCCTTTCAGGTCATAATTTCCCATGGTCCTCTCCCCGACGGTGCGTGAGATGTAATTCCCTTTTAGGTTATAATTTCGTATGGTCCTCTCCCCGACGGTGCGTGAGATGTAATTCCCTTTTAGGTTATGATTTCCTATGGTCCTCTCCCCGACGGTGCGTGAGATGTAATTCCCTTTCAGATTATAATTTCCTATGGTCCTCTCCCCGACGGTGCGTGAGATGTAATTCCCTTTCAGGTTATAATTTCCTATGGTCCTCTCCCCGACGGTGCGTGAGATGTAATTCCCTTTCAGGTTATGATTTCCTATGGTCCTCTCCCCGACGGTGCGTGAGATGTAATTCCCTTTCAGGTTATGATTTCCTATGGTCCTCTCCCCGACGGTGCGTGAGATATAATTCCCTTTTAGGTCATAATTTTCCATGGTCCTCTCCCCGACGGTGCGTGAGATGTAATTCCCTTTTAGGTTATAATTTCCTATGGTCCTCTCCCCGACGGTGCGTGAGATGTAATTCCCTTTTAGGTTATAATTTCCTATGGTCCTCTCCCCGACGGTGCGTGAGATGTAATTCCCTTTTAGGTTATAATTTCCTATGGTCCTCTCCCCGACGGTGCGTGAGATGTAATTCCCTTTTAGGTTATAATTTCCTATGGTCCTCTCCCCGACGGTGCGTGAGATGTAATTCCATTTTAGGTTATAATTTCCTATGGTCCTCTCCCCGACGGTGCGTGAGATGTAATTCCCTTTTAGGTTATAATTTCCTATAGTCCTCTCCCCGACGGTGCGTGAGATGTAATTCCCTTTTAGGTTATAATTTCCTATGGTCCTCTCCCCGACGGTGCGTGAGATGTAATTCCCTTTTAGGTTATAATTTCCTATGGTCCTCTCCCCGACGGTGCGTGAGATGTAATTCCCTTTCAGGTTATGATTTCCTATGGTCCTCTCCCCGACGGTGCGTGAGATGTAATTCCCTTTCAGGTTATGATTTCCTATGGTCCTCTCCCCGACGGTGCGTGAGATGTAATTCCCTTTCAGATTATAATTTCCTATGGTCCTCTCCCCGACGGTGCGTGAGATGTAATTCCCTTTCAGATTATAATTTCCTTTGGTTCTCTTCCCGATACTGCAAAGATGGTAATCCCCACCAAGATTTTCTCAACGAACATTGTTGAGGTCAAAGTCACCCAAGGTTCTCTTACCGTTCATACTGAGGTAGTAACCACCTCTGGTTCATTCATCACCATTTGAAGCTCCAGACTCAGCTCCTGTAACCAGTCAGGACATTTATACAAAGCATCTGAAAACCAGCTCCTGCAACGTGTCAGGTACTCTTTTTTCTTTTGCAGGTATGCAGGTTCTCGCTAAGGAATCTCTTACGCGATCAACATCCAGATGGCATCTATAAGCCCATCATCCCCCATCAATCTCCAAATGGCATCTATAAGCCCATTTCCATCACACTGCTACTATGTGAGCGCAAATTTCTGGGCACTCTAATGTTCAATCATCTTCTACCCTCGGATTATGACAGGCACGTCAGCCAATCTGCATCCTCAGGTCTAAGAAGATTGAACAGGGGCAACTGTTGTACCCCAAAATTTTCCCTCCCATATTCTTCAAAAAAATTGCCAAATCAAAGCTTCAAAAAGTTCCCCAAGGGTTGCACAGTGCAAGAGCCTCCTAAGCAGTCAAAATTAGGGTTTGTGTTCTGATCAAGAAAATGAAGTTTCCAAAGGTCCAATCAAGTCTCACATATGGTCAAGCATCCTCATGTCAAGTTTCAAGACTTTCAGCACAAAATTGCACAGTCAAAAACCCTAATTGCACTACAGTCAACTGTAGGGGCAAAATGGTCATTTGGCAGTCAAAAGTTCAAATTTTTGGTCAACATATCATTTTGAAGCCACAAACATCATTTGATCAATGCTTGATCATGATTCTCAAAACTTGGCTCAAAAATCATCAAGATGCAAAAGTTTCCTTATTTGGACAGCTGAAAAAGTCAACTGTAAATTGACCAGGGCATAACTTTCACATGGATTATCAGAAAAATTCCATCCAAAGCTCATTTTGAAGAGAAAGACATTTCCTACAACTCATCTTCATACTTCAAGTCCAAGAAATGCTCTCACAAAAAGTTATCAATTTCAACATTATAGGTCATTTTCAAAAGTCAACAAAAAGGGACTTTAAGTCAAAGGCCATAACTTGAGATTGGTAAATCAAAAGGACATGGGACCAAAGGCATTGGTTAGAGGACTCAAAGACCTTTCCAAAATGTCCAAGAACATGAGAAAAGCTTAAAAATTGAGCAAGTTATGCCTTGAAGAAGTTGGGAAATTTTTGGATATTTTGAAAAGTCAACATTGATTCAAATGACCTAAAATTGCTAATGGGCCCATTTTCCTTCCACAATCCATCATCCCAAGCATGTGCACGACCACTTGGCCCAAAGGGAAGTATTTATTCATTTTTTATTTATTTATTTGAATTTTTATTTATAATAATTCATTTAAATCAAATTAAATACATGGAAAATATTTAACCTACTATTTCAAATCTTTTTATACATGATATGCCTTCAATATTTCGTGCATGGTTAAGATTGGAAAGAATCAATTTGATTGGATCATAATGGGTACAAAAATGCATGGAAAAGATTGAAAAAACAATGCTTGAAAATCAAATCTTCAAAGCCATGAATACAAAAGATCTTGATCAATTTTGTTGACCTAATTGATTCAATACATAAGCCTGAACATAAACCTAATCTCAAGGACCACGAAGCTGCACAAGAACCCTATTATCAAACTCAAATTTTTTGCAAAAAAACTCAATTCTGAAAACAAGGTTAGAGGGCGATTCAAGCTGAGATTTTCATCTCATCATCTTCCTGAGGCCTTCAGCAACGTGCCTGAATAGATTTCCAAGTCCATAACCTCTTGAATCGTTGTACAGAAGCTAACCTTTCTCACTTTTTTTTCATTATCGTGTTTTACATTCTATGCACATTCATGACGTTTTGTTTATATATTCATGATCAGTGAAGTATTTGCAAGCTAACCATATGCTTTGATTGTATTTTTATGCGTGGTGTGCAAAGATACCATGTTCGTGTTTTAGGGTTTACAGGACCTTGAATTAGGGTTTTTTAAATAAGGAAAAATTGGCCTTTCAAACTTGGACCATTGAATCCACCAGGCTCAGACGACCACAGGGCTACCCTCGCGCCCAATTTATGAGCGTTCCATGCCTAGTCGCTATTTTCCCAAAACCGGCCTAAGAAAACGCTCAGAAAACCGTGGCCTATGTTTTTGTATTTCAGGGATGAAGAAGAAGACGATATCGTGGCGTTAGATGATTGGCCAGTTTAAATTTCGCGTGGAAAACGAAACACTAACGCATAATTATTTTATTATATTTGTTTGTTATATTGATTACAGAAAAGCAAATTGGCACGGTTGGCAAGCATAGTGGTTGGTAAAGTACATGACCTGGGTTCGAGCCCCAGGTCTTCCTCTTTCAATATTATTTTCCAATTCATGTTCACATGCAGTTCAAGCCTTGAGGATTACAATGCACCTTCTCCATAAAGCCATCCACGCGTCCAAGGGACTCAAATCAAAGGCTCAGAATTGAGGAACACCATAAACCCTGGTCAACGCTTCAGCACGCTACCTGGCAAAAGTCCAAAAAGGCCAAAGTTAATGGGCCAGATTCCTAAAGATTCACCTCCATGTTGGGGACTACAACCCCCCTAGGTTTGCAATGTTATTTTTATTTTATTAATTCTATTTTCTTTTAATCATTATTAGTTTAATTAATTAATTATTTTCATAAATATAAAAAATACACATAAAAATCAGAAAAGAATTAAAATAATAAATATTTTTATTTCTAGTATTTTCATAAATAAATGCATATAATTAAATTTAGTGTAAATTAGGTTTAATTTTAATACTTTTAATAAAAAATCTAAAAAATGTAGAATTAGGGTTTTATTAATAATTTTTCATCCTTTTATTTTTCTTTCATAAATAATTAAATAATTAGATATTTATTTTTATAATTAAATTTGCATGTAAAAAATTAGGGTTAATTTAGGTTAAATTCTAATGTTTTCTTAATAAATTAAAATAAAATAGAATTAGGGTTAGCATTTAATTTCAATTAATTTTTTTCTATTAAATCCTAAAATACTAAAAATACCAAAAAACAAGTTCTTTCTTTCTTTTAATTTTAATTAATTCCATGTAATTTAATTTTGCAAAAGGGGCCAACGCCCTCGTTCTCAATTGCTTATTAATTCGCATATTTATTTTATTCCGTTATAATATTTATGTATCTCTCCCGAAGCCATGTAATCTTAATTTTCTCGCACTTTATCTTTATTTCTTTATTTATTTTCTGTCAAATCGGGTCCTGGTTTAATTTTGGCGATGTGGACCCGCGCCTTTTGTAATAGCTTAGAATTTTATCTTTCTCGCAATTTTTAACTGTTAACAAATGCATGCAAGAATGAATGGACAAAAATAAAAACAAGCGCATAGATCACTAATAACATGACAAGATAAATGCAAATGAAAATGACACACAAATCGCACACACCACCCCTAGGGTACGCCTCACTGTTGCCTTGCCTCGAAAGGTGATCGTCGAGTAGAGGATGTCTTAGTAAGTCCTCATGATCCGGGAACCTGGCATGAGGGTAGCTTCTAAGGTGTCTTCCCATTGCTCTGGTGATCACCATGTCCCGAACTTCGAATTGACCCGAACACCTCCAACGGTGGTGCTACCTACCTCTCAATAGTGGGATGGCACTACTTTAAAGGACATCTACACAGACGAATTCCTTAGGGTAGGTAGACGACTCTAGATACTTGCTCTAATTTCAAAACAAATCAAAAAATACTTTTCACACCGACACCTTTTCAAAAAGCTTTCGAAAGCAATTTTTCAAACACTCTTGAGGACCGATACAAGAGTCGAACTGGAATTTTCAAAGAAACTTTTTTAAAACCCACAATTGAAAAGCAAACAAACCATTTTTGAAAACACAAATGAGAAAGTATCTAAGAGCCCATGGATAAACATGGATAGAAAGGGTGCTAACACCTTCCCTTTCTATAATCTACCTCCCGAACCGAGAGCAATCTCTTTAAGGAATTTTTCTGTGCTTTTGTCCTTTCCATTTGGAGAAAATAAAAGATGGTGGCGACTCTTGCTTCCGCGATATTTCGCGAACCAGCGTTAAACAGTCAGTTCCAGATCCACCGATCACACACACGAGTCACACAAGACAAGCCCCTAGGGTTTAGGCTAGCATGGGGTCTGGGTATTACCCTCTTGAAGTTGGTGGGCTCAACCTGTCCTATTAGAAGTAACCGGGTTCTAAGGGTCCCAATATCACAGGATTGCTTTCATTGTTCATCGTTTCGATTTAGCCACTAAACTGGCGACCGAAATATTCCAGGAAAGCAACCCTCAATTGAGTGTAGTATCGAGTATCAACCAACCTCGGACTGCACCAAAGTTAGTTATCTCACTACCCTAAAGAGGCCAAGGTAGTTCAATTAAGGTTCCTAAGGTCTGTTGATGCTTCATGACACCACGCGGAGGCCCCGTACTCTCCTTGACTGAACTCAAGGGTTACCGGTACACACCAAAGTGCCACATCAACGTAGCAGACTGCTTCAACCATGTCAGTATACCCCGCACAGTTCCCTCACAGCCTTGTTGCTACTTTCTAAGAAGGTATTCCCCAGATCCGGGTTAGGATCTATAGAACTCCCAAGACAGTCCCACAATAATAAAGCAAACAAGCACAACAATTGAAAACACAAGTGATCTTAGTCCTAAGGTACACCTCACTTTAGAATTAGTCCCCAGCAGAGTCGCCAGTTCTGTCGATCGGTGGATCTGGAACTGACTGTTTTAAAGTTGGTTCGCAAAATGTCGCGGAAGCAAGAGTCGCCACCGTCTTTTATTTTCTCCAAATGGAAAGGACAAAAGCACATAAATATTCCTTATAGAGATTGCTCTCGGTTCGGGAGGTAGATTATAGAAAGGGAAGGTGTTAGCACCCTTTCTATCCATGGTTATCCATGGGCTCTTAGATACTTGCTCATTTGTGTTTTCAAAAATGGTTGTTTGCTTTTCAACTGTGGGTTTTTAAAAAGTTTCTTTGAAAATTCCAGTTCGAATCTTGTATCGGTCCTCAAGAGTGTTTGAAAAGTTTCTTTCGAAAGCTTTTTGAAAAGGTGTCGGTGTGAAAAGTATTTTTGATTTGTTTTGAAATTAGAGCAAGTATCTAGAGTCGTCTACCTACCCTAAGGAATTCGTCTGTGTAAATGTCCTTAAAGTAGTACCATCCCACCATTGAGAGGTAGGTAGCACCACCATTGGAGGTGTTCAGGTCAATTCGAAGGTTCGGGACATGGTGATCACCAGAGCAATAGGAAGATACCTTAGAAGCTACCCTCATGCCAGGTTCCCGGATCATGAGTACTTACTAAGACATCCTCTACTCGACGATCACCTTTCGAGGGGCAAGGCAACAGTGAGGCGTACCCTAGGGGTGGTGTGTGATTTGTGTGTCATTTTCAGATATTTTGTCTTGTTCATGTCATGGGTGATATACGCTTTTGTCTTTATTTTAACATTCATTCTTGCATGCAAATTAGCAGTTAAAAAGTTGCGAGAAATATAAAGTTCCTAAACTATTACAAAGGCGCGGGTCCACATCGCCAAATTTAATCCAGGACCTGATTTGAAAATAAAATAAAGTGCAAGAAATATAAATATCGAATTTACATGGCTTTGGGAGAATTACATAAAAGGAGGAAGTAAAATAAACGCGCGAATTGGAATTACGATCGAATGCGAGGGCGTTGGACCCTTTTTTTAATGAAATTAAATTACGATTAACCAATTAATTAAATTAAAATAAAAAGAAAATATTTTTGGAGTTTTTTGTATTTATGAATTTTTAATAAGAAAAATTAAATGGAATTAATAAAATTAATTAATTAACCCTAATTCTAACTAGTTTTATTTATTAAGAAAAATATTAAAATTGAGCCTAAAATTAAACCTAATTAATTAATGCAATTTTATTTACAAAAATATATAATTAATTATTAATATGGTGAAAAAAGAAAAGGTAAAAATAATCAAAACCCTAATTCTACAATTTTTAAGTTTATTGAGAAAAATGTTTAAAATTAAGCCTAGAACTTAAAATTAAATTAAATGATACAATTTATTTACAAAGATATTAAAATAAAATATATTTTTGTTTTTTTTGTTTTTTCTGGTTTTTATATTATTTTTATATTTTATGAAAATAAATTAATGTAAAGAATTAAAAAAGGAATAATTGAATTAACACAAATAATGAAAAATAAAAAATAAAAGAGTTGCAAAACCTTGGGGGGTGTTGATCCCAATTGGGAGGTATCATCAGCATTTTTGGCCCATTGAAACTCTGACCTTATTGACTTTTCTGAGCCACGTACGTATGCGTTGACTGGTGCCCATGGTACTCTTCAAATCAGGACCCTTGGATTGCTCTCAGTGGCCATGTGGCACGTTGGGATTATGGGTTGTATGATGGTCTTCAGGGAGCCAGCTGCATAGAATCTCATGGAACCAAAATATATTAAGGAAATGGGGGGACCTGGGAATCGAACCCAGGTCCCTGTGGTTATAGGACAGCACATCCACCACTTGTACCAGGCGCTTGCTTTGTAATGTTAGTGGGATGCAATTAATATATAACAAAACAAAATATTAATACTGTTAATTCAAAAACGCGCTAAAACTTGAATTACCCTTTCACATCTTGACACCTAAGCGTCTTCCTCCTCCATTCTGCATTCTCCTGAAAAAAGAAAACAAGATTGCGGGGGTTTTAAACCCCCACTATATGCTGTGTGAAAAAATAACGAATAGAAATCCCTGAATCATAAATTAGGCGCGATAGGGTAATTGGATTCGTGTGAAGCTTCTCGTTCCAATGGTTCAAGTCTTAGGGTCTAATTTTTCTGGACGAGGGAATCCCTAATTTTGCAACTCTGAAACCCTAGAGTGCTTCAATGGTGATTCTTCATACGTTGCATAAAAACTCAATCAAAACATATGGTTAGCTTTAGAATGATCCAATGAATACAAATCCAACATTAAAAATTGCAAACAATGCATGAATTATGATACAAGGATATGGAAAAAATCATGAATAGGACACGGTCGTTCTACCGTTTATGGGCGTTAGAGTTGATGGTTTTGATCAGTATATGTTCCTTGAAGTCTCAGGAATGCAATGGAGTTAATATTTTGCCTTGAAAAACCTTGCAATCGTGTTTTCAGTATTCACTTTTTCCACAAAAATTTCAATGTTTTTCTTCAGCTTTGGGCGCAGCTTTGGGGTCTCTTGGCATTAGGTTTGCATCTTCCTTATGTATGGAATGTATTAGGGTTAAATTCGGAGTCCACAAATCCTTGCATTGATGAAAACAATATTTGATTTTCATGGCATATCTTCCAAATCTTTTTTCACATGTTTTTGATTCCAATCATGGCAAAACCTTCCAATTTTGATTATGCACGAATCTTGAGCCTTTAAGAAGAGTTTATCTTGCACAAAAAGATTTAAAAACTTTGGTTTAGTATTTTTCTATATTTTATTTAATTTAAATGAATTAATTGTAATTAAAAATTCAAATAAATAAATAAAAATGATGAATAAATCCCCTTTGGGCCAAATGGTCGTGCACATGCTTTGGATGATGAATCTTGGAAGAAAATGTGGCCCATTAGCAATTTTAAGGCTTTTGAAGCAAAGTTGACTTTTCAAAATACCCAAAAATTTCCCAACTTCCACAAGTCATAT
This sequence comes from Vicia faba, assembly GCA_948472305.1. Taxonomy (NCBI): domain Eukaryota; kingdom Viridiplantae; phylum Streptophyta; class Magnoliopsida; order Fabales; family Fabaceae; genus Vicia; species Vicia faba. The sequence goes on along the minus strand of OX451740.1, from coordinate 248,552,752 downwards.
CTTGCTCAATTTTTAAGCTTTGATCATGTTCTTGGACATTTTGGAAAGGTCTTGAAGTCCTCTAACCAATGCCTTTGGTCCCATGTCTTTTTGTTTTACCAATCTCAAGTTATGGTCTTTGACTTAAAGTCCCTTTTTGTTGACTTTGGAAAATGACCTATAATGTTGAAATTGATAACTTTTTGTGAGAGCATTTCTTGGTCTTGAAGTGTGAAGAGGAGTTGTAGGAAATGTCTTTCTCTTCAAAATGAGCTTTGGATGGAATTTTTCTAACAAACCATGTGGAAGTTATGCCTTGGTCAAGTTACAGTTGACTTTTTCAACTGTCCAAATATGGAAACTTTTGCATCTTGAGACTTTTTGAGCCATACTTTGAGAATCATGATCAAGCATTGATCAAATGATGTTTGTGGCTTCAAAATGAGATGTTGACCAAAAATTTGAACTTTTGACTGTCAAAATGACCATTTTGCCCCTGCAGTTGACTGTAGTGCAATTAGGGTTTTTGACTGTGCAATTTTGTGCTGTAAGTCTTGAAACTTGGTATGGGGATGCTTGACCATATTTGTAGGCATGTGGGACTTGATTGGACCCTTGGAAACTTCATTTTCTTTGTCAGAACCAAAACCCTAATTTTTTACTGTTAGGAGGCCCTTGAACTGTGCAACCCTTGGGGAGATTTTGAAGCATGCTCTTTGCCATTCTTGAAGAATATGGGAGGGAAAATTTTGGGGTACAACACATTCCTTTAGCAAATTCTGACTGAGCTTGCGTAACTGCTGAAAGAGTCATGTTCTGTCTGAGGCTTACATATTGAACCACGTTTACAACTTCTGATTGAGCTGATGTAGCTGCTGAAGAGCCAACTTCTGACTACGCTGAGCCAAGCTTGCAACTTCTGACCGTTTTTATCCGGAATTGGTCCAGACGTTCTGAAACGCTGATTTTTCTTAAACACTCATTTTTTAGAGAAACATTCCAAGTGTTTAGAATTTAATTTTTTTTTCTCAAGATAAAAGCGTTGTCTTTAGAGCTTGTGTGATCATCTTGCTCTTGTAAATGGTCTGCTTGGGCAAAAAATGATAACTCAGGACTTGGATTTGTTTCAGAGGGACCTTGAAAATCCAAGATGATTTCCTGAAGAAAGAGAGGGCAAATTTCGGGGTACAACACCTGGGTTCGAATCCCAGGTCCCCATATGCGTTGTTATTATTTTTTTCACAGGTTATCCAGTACAAACCAAGGCTTAAGACCTATCATATGCCCTCAAATATCAAAGCACCAGATGGCCCAAGGCCAGATCTGGTGATTCATGTTAAATGTCCACCATGGGATTGAGTCAATGAGTGCATAGAGAATCAGGAAAAGTCAGCTAAGGCCAACGAAATTGGGCCACCAAAATTGCTGAATAAACCTCCTTTCAGGCCCATAACCTCCTAACCCTTTCTTTTTTTTATTATTTATTTCTTTTAATTATTTATTATTATTATTTTATATTAACTAACCAATTAAATCTTTTTCTTAATAAAATTAAAAAAAACAAAAAAATATTTTATTTATTAAATTAAATTTCAGCATTTTATTTTTGTTAATAAATATTAATTTAATTAATTTAGTTTTAATTAGGAATAACTTTTAATATATTTTGCAATAATTAAAATTAACTTAGACAATTAGGTTTTATTAACTTTGATCAAATTTATTTTTATTTCTTTAAATACCAAAAATCCAAAAATATTTTTATTAATTTATTTATTTATTAATTCAATAATTAACTTAGTTTAATTTCTTTTAATTCAAAAACAAACAAAAAAATCCTTTCTTTAATAAAAAAAGGATCAAAACCCTAGAACTCGCCCGATTTAATTCCTCGCACGCGATCCATTTTATTCAATATTGTATCTGTTTCCGGAATGTAATAGCTTAATAGGACTTTACTATTTTTTACCGCTTCATTTATTTTCCGCATTTTAATTTCAAGGGTTGCTTTTGGCGATGTAAATACCCGACGCCTTGTAATAGTTAGTTTAATTTCCACAATTTATTTTCCGCAACTTATACACTGTTAGATGTTTGATAATAGGGAATGCATGATAAGATCGAATGTTTAACTTAAAATCAACATAGATAACCACTAACATATACAAAGATAAAATTAACTGAAAACAACACACTCGCACATGCGCACTCTTAGGGTACACCTCACTTGGTTGCCTTCGAACGTGGTCATTGAGTATAGGAAGTTTTAGAGGTTGCCCTCTTGCCCAAAGATCATAGATGCCTCGAAACGGTTGCCTCGGAAAAATGATCTAAGACATTAGGGTTACCGCTAAGGCGTCCTAACATTGCTTTAGTGACCGCACGTCCCTTAATCGAATTGACCCTTAAACTCCAACGACGATGCTACCTACTCATCAATAGTGGGATAGCATTATCTAAAGGACATTAGCACAAATTGATTCCTTTTTCGAGTAGGTAGATGGTTCTTAAGTACTTGCTCTCTCCAAAACAAAACAAAACTTTTCGCACTTACACTCCTTTTCAAACAAAAACTTCTTCAAACCCACAAACACAAAGAAAAGCAAATTTTGAAAACACTTTGAGCAAGTACCTAAGAGCCCGTGGATAACCACAGATAGAAAGGGTGCTAACACCCTCCCTTTCTATAATCTACCCCCCGGACCTGAGAAATATCTCGAAAAAGGAATTTTTCTGTGCTTTCTTCCTTTCCTTGTTGGATAAAATAAAAGACGGTGGCGACTCTTGCTTACCGCGACATTTTGCGAAAACAAATGCAAAACGTGAACCAGCATTCCAAAAAACAGTCAGTTCTTTCCCACCGTATCACAGTAAGGTTCGAATGTGTGTCGACTATAGGGATCTGAACAGGGCAAGTCCCAAGGATGATTTCCCTCTACCTCATATTGACGTTATGGTTGACAACACCGCTCAGCATAAGGTATTCTCCTGTATGGATGGTTTCTCCGGTTATAATCAAATTAAAATGGCTCCCGAAGACATGGAGAAGACAACCTTTGTTACTCAATGGGTTATGTTGTACCCCAAAATTTGCCCTCCCATTTTCTCATCACAAGACCCTTGGAACTCAAGATCCAGCTAGGGTTTCCTCTGCTCAAGACTTCTCCTTGCACTGTTGACCCAAATTAGGGTTTGTGTTTGCATAAAGATGTTTTGACCCAAAATGCCTAAAGTGACTTTCATTCTTCATGTTGGACTCCCAAGTTTACCCATACCAAGTTTCAAGTCTTGATTCCAAACTGTGCCCAGTCAATTGGACAGTTGACCTAGAAATCAGTTGTATTGGGGAAAAAGTCAACTGTGGTCAATTGACAGTCAAACCTCATGATTTTTGACCCACATCAACATTATAAACCCATATAAACAATTTGATCAAGTTTGGATCACAATTCCACAAGAAATTTGATCAGATCACCAAAAGGGCAAAATGGTCATTTTTAGGGTTTTGACTGCACAAAGGCAATTTTTGACTGTTTGACCTAACCAATAGCAAACCAAGCTCATATATGGACTCAAGGACCCAATGGAATTGTCTTGACATGTTCAACAAGTTCAAAAGATCCCAAATGCACAAGATTGACAGATGAATTTTCCAGTCAATTGATCAATTTTTGACTGTATACTGAAAAGTCAAACTTTGACTTTTTGGTCAAAATCAAGTGTCAAGATTTAATTTTCATCAAAACATGTCAAAACATGAAACTTGTTCATCAAGAAATCAAAAATTGCAAATTAGGGTTTAAAATGAAGAATTTTCATAACTTAGAATTTTTCTAAGTTATGAAAATCCCTAATTTTTTCCTAACTTTGTCCCATTTTTTCATCAAGATGCATTTGGATTCAAGGAAAACTCAAAACATGAAAGTTGTAGTCCATTGAAAAATCTACAACTTTTATTCACAAAGTTTCCTCAAAAGAAGCTTGTAGCTCAAGTTATGATTTTTGGAACAAGGGTGCAAAACATTCTTAACTTAGAGAAATTTTGACCTATTTTAGGCAGGATTTTTGCCTAACTTCATGGCCACTTTTCACATGCTTCCACTTGGAATTTCAATTTGAATTACAAATATGGATTGTAGTAAACATTCCAAGCTTTTCAAGATGTCCAAGAACTCATCAAACAACCTTGTGGTTAGGGAGAATCGAATTTGGCAATATGGGCAAAACTCACTTTGTTCATGGCCAATTTACATGTTCATAACTTTGCATTTTTGAACTCAGCATGCTCTAAGCTAGATTACAGGTCCTTTATCTCATCCACACTCATAAATTTAATGCAAACCCCTTGTGTTCAAGCCTTATATTATGTGTTTAAGCATTACATGCAAGATTGAGCTATAATTAGAAAAGGCAATATATCCATTTTTGAAAAGTGGAACTTTATGTCAAGTTTGCAAATCAAGAAGTACAAGGCAAATCTCTTTGGCACAAGTTCAGAAGCATGTCACACTGATCAAGAGGGATGGTTGCAGCACATCTGGGGGGCCTGTACAAGTCTAGAGAACCAAGTTGACATTTCTTGCTTAAGTGTGAAGAAACTTGGCATAACACATATCAACTTTCATTTCTGCCAACACAAGCTAAGACAAACTTGTTGTACACCTTCTAAACATCAAACCTAAGCTAAGGCACGAGCAAAACACCCTCCAAACATCATCAAACCTCAAAACACCCTCCTACTGCAGAAAACAGAGTCACCTCTGCAGTTGGACTTCCATAACTCAGTTCACTCGTGCATTCTTGCTAAGACCTATTCATACACATTCCATACCACATATACAAGTTATCCCAAGCACTAGACACGATATGTAACACCTCTAACCAACTTCACCATTTTCATTTTTTCTGTTTTGCAGGTTGATTGCCATAGCTTGATTCATTTGGTTTCAAAGCAAGTTAAAGGTTGGAATAACATCCATGAACTTCAAGCAAGCTGTACCAATCCTCACCTTGCCTTGAAAGTACCTCCATTGCCAGACACGATCCAAGCTGAACAGGTAAGTTCATGGATTTCTATCTCTCAATATAGGAAGAGTTAGCTCTAGGTTTATGAATGAAAAATGTTCTACTCATGTCCCTGAAACTATACATATCTTCATTTTCCATTTATATTGCATATGCTGAGAGTATTTTGAATCTGAACATTGACAAAAACTTAGGTTAAGAATTAGGGATGGAGAAATTCTCTCTCATTTCTGAGAGTTAAGTTGAGTTTTTTATATGTATGAAATCGTGGATTGATGCTTAACATCTTTCATGTTATAAGTTTGTGCTAAAAGTCCAGGAATCAGGAGATAGCAGGGATCACGTGTTACTCTGTTTTGTTGTTCAGAGGTTGAAGACAACCTTTCATGGGCTGGGCCTGTGATATTTTTACTTTTTACACCATGATTTCACATTTGCACCTCCTTGGCCCATTGCATTTTATTTTCATTATTTTTGACTTTTGATTTTTGTTTCTGACTTATTTATTTTTGACAAAGCATAAAAAATATTAAAATTATTTTTTCCATGTTTTTTGCATTTATTTTGATATTTATTTGGCTTTATTTAGTTTTGTAAATAAATAAATATAGATACTTTTATTTTAAAATACAAAAAATAATACAAACATATTTTATTTCTGATTTTTATTTTATGTTATCTCTTGAAAACATTTTATAATAAAAATATACTTTTTTAATAAAATTAAATATTTTATTTTTGTACATATAATATACATTTAATAAATAATGTAAAATACTTATATATTTATTAGTATATTTAGGGAAAATACAAAGAATTAATACATTTTATTTTTATTAATATTTTGACCTCAAAAATACTTTTTTTACAAAATACCTTCTTTTATTTATTTTTTGTACATAATTAATAAATATTGCATATATTATATAATAAATACCTTTTATTTATAAAATTAGGGTTTTACCCTAAATACATAAAAATACCAAAATTAATTCATTTTTATTTTTGTTTATTTGACACATGATAAATACTTTTTTACATACATATGAAAACCATTTTTGCATTTTGCATATTTATTTTTATTTTATTTAATACTTGTGCAATTAAATCCCTTGTAGAAGTTCAATTTGGATGTAATAGTTAGAATTTATTTTCTTGTCAAAATACCCCCATTTGAACATTTGTACCCCCCATCCCATATATTGTGTTGTAATAACTTAGGACCTTTTATTTTTCGCATTTAAAAGCTTTCTAATTATGCCATGTTAGAATTAGGGTTTTGTATACAAATCAAAAAACAACAAATAGTTTGACCTAAATTCAAGATAAACAAGCATGAAAATGGACAACACTAATCACACTTGCACCCCTAGGGTATTCCACTTGTTGCCTTCAATAATGGGCCATATTGCATGTTAGGTATCTTTGGCAAAAACAAAACAATTCAAATGATCATAGTCCCTCGATGACGCTTTCAAAAGTTGCCTAAAAATGATCATAGTCCCTTAAAGGAAATTGCCCAAAGATACTTGGCACCATTGCAATCATGGTCTAAACGATGACCCGCGCCCGTCCCGTTCATATCCTAAAACAAGATTGTCCACCAAATACAATGGTGGAACAAAATTGTTAAAAGGGTTAAGACATAGCAAAATCTTTGAGAAATTTAGGGTAGATAGCTCTTGGTTACTTGCCAACTTGCAAAGCAAAACACTTGCCTATTTTTCAAAACACACATCACAACACACTTTCAAACAACTTTCAAAAAAACATTGAAAACTTTTTCAAAAGACATACACCTTTGTATACATCCCAACATGGATCATTACAAAGGTTGCCACCACATTGGCCTCTTTTTAAAAATAAAAATAAAACATTTTTCAAAACCACACACACAAAGCACCATTTCAAACAATTGAAAGCACCATTTCAAACAATTGAAAATGAAAGGCAAGTGATCTAAGCAAGTAACTAAGAGCCCATGGATAACCATGGATAGAAAGGGTGCTAATACCTTCCCTTTCTATAATCTACTCCCCGAACCCAAGAAAACATCTCAAAGGTTTTTGCTGTGCTTTTTAACCTTTCCTTAGGATAAAATAAAAAGTCAGTGGCGACTCTTGCTCAACCGAAACATTTGCGAAAACAAACGCAAAACCCAAGTCAGTTCTCCCACTGTATCATAGGTAGTAAGTATGTTTTCCACACGGACAATGACGATGATGTCTTATCTCATAAAATTAACCAACACACTTGTGTTTCAAACTTTTTAAAAGAGGAACTACGTGTACCCTGATCCCCTATTGCACGAAAGGTGGTACGTAGGCACTAAAGGTTCGCAACCGCGGCAGGTGCAAAAATCATAAAAAAAATATTTCTCTTCTCGCCTCCATCATCCATTTTTTATATAACACATTTTTATAGCCAAATATACAGATTTTTCAAAGAGGTTCCTGCGGAGTACCGTAGATGCTTAGGGTGCTAATACCTTCTGTTGTACCCCAAAATTTGCCCTCCCATAATCTCCAAAGTTCAGCCAAGCACCCTCATAAGCCAGTCAAATTAGGGTTTTGGTTCTTGCAAGGAAGTTGAGGTTTTCAAGGGCTCAATCAAGTCTCATATGCTCATATACATTGTCAAGCATCTACATGTCAAGTTTCAAGACTCACAGCACCAAGTTGCACAGTCAAAAACCCTAATTGCTTCACAATCAACTGCAGGGGCAAAATGGTCATTTGGCAGTCAAAAGTCAAAAATTTTGGTCAACATCTTATTTTGAAGCCACAATCATCATTTGATCAAGTTTTGATCATGATTCCACAAGAATGGCTCAAAAATCATCAAGATGCAAAAGTTTCCATTTTTGGACAGTTGAAAAAGTCAACTGTAACTTGACCAAGGCATAACTTTTTCATGGTTCATCAGAAAAATCCCATCCAATGCTCATTTTGAAGGGGATGACATTTCCTACAACTCATCTTCACATTCCAAGTCCAATAAATGCTCTCACAAAAAGTTATCAATTTCAACATTATAGGTCATTTTCAAAAGTCAACAAAAGGGCACTTTAAGTCAAAGACCATAACTTGAGATTGGTAAATCAAAATGACATGGGACCAAATGCATTGGTTAGAGGACTTCAAGACATTTCCAAAATGTCCAAGAACATGTTCATATGATCAAAATTGAGCAAGCTATGCATTGGAGAAGTTGGGAAATTTTTATGAAATGGAAAAAGTCAACTATCCTTGAAACTTCAATTTTTGACAAAAGGGCCCACTTTTTTCCACTTGATTCAGCCTTGTCATGCCACCCACGTGTCCCATGATCAATTTCAAGACCAAATAATTATTTTTCTATTTTTATTTAATTTTTATGGATTTAATTCAATTTAACCCATAATAATTCAAGTAAATCTAAAAAAATTAATTAAATGGTATCTTATGGTTTGAATAGCCTTCATGAAGCATTTTCAACCTACCAATTTCGTGCTAAGCTCATTTAGGCATGAAAATTCAAATTTTGAACAAGCTTTGAAAGGCCTTTAATGGTGGTTAAGACAAAATCCAAAGCTTAATTGCAATGGTTAAAGGCTCCTAAATGTGACTTATTCTAACTCATTACTATATATGCAAGCCTTGCAAGCCTCATTCACAACCTAGAAAAAGTGCACAAACGGCCAGAGCAAAGTTCAAAATTTGTCAAAAAAAGTGTGAGATCAAAAGGAGTTTTTGCAAGCATTTTCAGGCCAAGAGGAGAACGTGACTCTCTTCTTTGCCATACCCTGAAGCTAAAGCAACCCTTGCCACGTCCTAAGGTCCATTATCAAGAACTGTAAGTATTCCTAGGTCCCCCAATTAATTGTTTCATTTTTTCCTTAACATGTTCATGTACATGTAGTCCAAAGCGTGCCACCATGCATCCTACATATCAATGCGCCATGTGTCCATAGAAGCAGATCCAAAGGCCAAGAAAGGGAGCACACCATACTCCTGGTCAACCAGCGCCCCACTCAATCCAGAAAGTCAACGAGCTTTGTGCAAATGGGCCTCACAATTCCATTAACACCTCCAATTTGGCCCACCCCCCCCCCCCCCCCCCCCCCTTGGTTTTGTTATTTCTTTTTATCTTTTTATTTTTTCTTTTCTTTTATAACTCTTTTTTTATTTATTAATTATTAGTATTATTAACATAATTAATATTTTCATAAAAAATCCAAAAAAAGAACTAATATTATTATTATTATTAGTTTCATGTTATTTTTGTAAATAAATACTAATAAATTGAATTAGTTTTAATTAGGCAACTTTAACCTTTTTTCTTAATAACTAAAATAAATTTAGAATTAGGTTTTTATTAACTTTTAATTTTATTTCCTTTTATTTTATTTCATTAAAAACATAAAAATACAAAAACATTTTTCTTTTAATAAATTAATTAATTAGTTGTTAATTTTAATTTCATTAATTACAAAAAAGGACAAAATTCAATTCTTATTCAAAAAAGGGTCAAAACCCTTAGGACGTTCCCGATTTAATTCTTTCGCGCATTATTCTTATTTTGATTATTTATGTAACTGCCTCCAGATATGTAATAGTTAAATAGGAATTTTACCGCTTTATTTAATTTCTCGCATTTATTTACCAAAACAGGTTTTTGTTTTTTGGCGATGTATAGACCTGCGCCTTGTAATAGTTAGATTTATCTTTCCGCAATTTACTTTCCGCACTCCTAACTGTTAAAAAAATGCATGAAAGAATGTATGTAAATAAAATTAATCCGTAGCTCACAAATAACATGTACAAAGACAATTAACTGAAAAACAACACACAAAGCACATGCCACTTCTTAGGGTACGCCTCACTGGTTGCCTCGAACGTGGTCATCAAGTATAGGGTGTCTTAGAGGTCGCCCTTCTGTCTAAAAGATCCAGTCGCCTCGAAACGGTTGCCTCGGATAAAAAAAAAGGATCTAGGACATTAGGGTTACTTCTAAGGTGTCCTACCATTGCTTCGGTGACCACACTGTCCCTAATCATCGAATTGACCCGAATACCTCCAACGACGGTGCTACCTACCTCTCAATGGTGGGATAGCATTATCTAAAGGACTCTTACACAACCTAATTCCTTAGAGTAGGTAGATTTCTCATAGGTACTTGCTCTCTTAAACAAACAAAACAACTTTTCGCACTGACACTTTCAAAAAGTTTTTCAAACAAATTTTTCATACACTCTTGAGGACAGATACAAGAGTTACTTAGAAATTTTTCAAACGAAACTTTTTCAAAATCCACACACATTTGAAAAGCAAACAGTTTTTGAAAACATAAGAGCAAGTACCTAAGAGCCCATGGATAACCATGGATAGAAAGGGTGCTAACACCTTCCCTTTCTATAAATCTACCTCCCGAACCGAGAAACATTCTCGAATAAGGAATTTTGTTGTGCTTTTGTCCTTTCCATGTTGGAGAACATAAAATATGGTGGCGACTCTTGCTTACCATGACATTTCGCGAAACCAGCTTAAAAAACAGTCATTTCTATTTCCACCGATCACAGAACTGGCGACTCTGCTGGGGATTATAAAAGTGAGGTGTACCTTAGGATTAGATCATCATCATGTTTTCAATTGCTTGATCTGTTTGCTTTAATATTGTGGGCCTGTTTTGGGAGTTTCATAGATCCTAACCCAGATCTGGGGGATACCTTCTTAGAAAGTAGTAACAAATTGTGAGGGAACTGTGTGGGGTATACCGACACGGTTGAAGCAGTTTGCTACGTTGATGTGGCACTTTGGTGAGTACCGGTAACCCTTGAGTCAAGTCAAGGAGAGTACGGGGCTGCCGCGTGGTGTCGTGAAGCATCAACTGACCTTAGGAACCTTACTTGACCATCCTGGCCTCTTTAGGGGTAGTGAGATGACTGACTTTGGTGCAGTCCGAAGTTGGTTGATACTCGATACTACACTCATTGAGGGTTGTTTTCTTGGAATATTTTGATCGCCAGTTCAGTGGCTAAATCAAAACAATGAACACAGAAAACAACCCAATGATATTGAGATCCTTAGAACCTGGTTACTTTTGATAGGACAGGTTTTGAGCCCACCAACTTCAAGAGGGTAGTACCCTAAACCTCATGTTGGCCTAAACTCTAAGGGCTATCTGGTGTGACTTGTGTGCCTTCAAACTTGACTACTTTCATGCTTGTTATCTGACACTTGAGTTTCTTGCAGGGTTTGCTTACAGTCCTTAATCTGGGCTCATAACAGGGTTTACTTACGTCACTCCATGCATAGCATAACATCATACCATTGCATGCATCCTGCATAAAGACTAATCCATTTCAAGGATCTCAAGGGCTTGTGATGCAGGTCATGAAGAATCAAAGTGTCTAGCAAGGGGGAAAGGGGATTTATTTTCCTCTAGCCGAGGTTGTCAGGGGCTATGACCCACTCGATATGGTGAGCCTTGACTCTTGAAGAAGGACTCTTAACAAAATGAAGTTCCTTCAATCAAGCCACAAAATTCAAGTTCTAACAATCTTTCTTGTTTATCCCGCGAGATCCTTGAAAATATTGCATGCATACATACATATCACGGCATTACAGGTACTCCTTTGACATGTCACTTACCATCTTCGCTGTTTATTTCAGCAATGGCTTCCCAACAAAACAACAAGGATCTTCATGCTTAAGAGACTCGGTTCGGGGAGATCCTCCTAAATCTATCCAAGGGGCAGGAAGAGCTGAGAACACTCCTCATGGGGAATTTGGTCAGGAAGAGTCCCGAAGACGACAAGGACGAACGGCTGAAACATCTACAAGCTGAGGTGGATACAATGAGAACCCAGATGCTGGGGCAAATGGCTCTTATCCAAGACTTATCTCAAAGACAAGGAGAGCTCAGGGTTCTCGTCAACCAACTGCTTCGGGATAACCAACTGGGGTAAGCATCTAAGGTTAAAGAGCAAGCCATCATTCAACCACCTGTGGGGGAAGAAGACAAGGGAAAAGCTCCTCAGTTTGCTTCAGGGTCACAAGCCTAGCATCAACCTCACCAGCGTCAAAAGGGTAATCGGCGTAAGCGAAATACGTCTGGAAGACATTTCTCGGAGACTGGTATACCATCATCACTGATACTGAGACGCTTGTTGGAGGTCAAGCTGATTGCTTTAAAGGATCCTCCTAAGACTCTCAACATAACCTCCCTAAAATACAATCCTGATGAAATGTGTGCCTACTATTCTGACAGCCCTGGACATGACACTGACGACTGTTGGAGCCTGAGGAACAAGATTCAAGACTTGATCGACGGAAGGGTGCTAGAGTTCATGCCGGGTGGTAAAATGAACATCTTCTGCTGAGAATCTTCCATCTGAGATGACTAGTTCAAACTAAGAAACTTTTGTTCATTCGAAATTTCAAGTTGTATTTTTCTTTGATTGTTTAAACATTTTATTCATATCAAACTCTATTATTTTATTAATGCATTACACGTGTCTGTTTTGAAGTAATTGTGTTCTCTATATTCAAAATTGCTTTTATTTTTTCTTGATCTTCAACGCTCGATTAATAATTCTAAGCCTCTTGAGGGAGGATGACGAAAATGATACCACGATCTTTACAGTATGCTTTTGAACAGACCCCGCTGATGAGGTACAGGCATTGTTTCAAATCCTAAACACTGGAGTTATAAGGAAGATAATCCCTCGTTACCCCCTTTTTTGAGCCAAAGAAGTAGGAGTTTTCTTTTCACAAAAAAAATTAAACCCTTAATCATAACCTGGGGCAGGGTAGTTCTCTCAGTTGATCCAAGTGCCCAACGAATGGCACCAAAAAAGTCCTTACAAAACAAAAGACAATGATGGTTCCAATAATCATAAGGACGGGCAGTCATTATCTCCCAAAAATAAAAGCCCATTAAGTCAAAACCTATGAAGAAGACTTACAAAACTGGGGCATCCCGCTGACTGTGATCATGAAAGAAACAGTTCAGGCAAAAAACAGGGATAACGAAATCAAAAAAGAAAGAGGTCCTACAAACCCTCAACACAAAAGGAAATGACTGCCTATTCAAAATAAACTGTCAGTATCCGAACCATCACTGGTATATCATAGCAAAGACTCGAACAAGGTCTAACGCACGATCAACTGAGTTTAGGTTTGAAGAACATCACGAAGAGCGGGTGGGTACAAATTTAATTTGAGCCTTTATCCTTTGTTTCTTAAACCGTGAACCAGGCCACGTTACAACCCTAAAAAGTCCTAGCTGAAGCATGGGTTAGTTCGAAAGCATACTGTTACGAAAGGTATCCTGACTCCTTAAGGCTTGCGGTAAAATAACGAGTTGACATCACAGTTTACAAAAAAATTCACTTGTTTTTATGAAAAAATGCATTTTCAAAAATTTCAAGACAGACATAAGCTTTGCATTTTTAATATAACATTGCTTGCATGTGACTATTTGTTTGAACAGCATAGAAGTTCGCACGACGAATGTATAATGAACAAAAGCACCTCCAATCAAGGGGCAGGGCATGATCATTGTCCATCATCTGGGGCAGTCCAGTCAAGATTCAGAGAATCTCTCAAATGCCTAATAGCCTGGGGCAAATCTCCGCCTGAGTCACCTGGGGCATTGGACATGAGTTCCAGCTATGAATCTTGCCTGATCAAACATCTTCTGGTCGCATGGCAACACAACAACAGGGGCATCTCCCTACATTCTGAGAGCATGGACATAGTCAAAAAAATACTACGCATAATCAAAGACCCGCTAGGTTGACACACATAGGCAAAAATAAGGGCTTCCCAGCGAACCAAAAGGGTTCGGGCAAAAACAAGGGATGAAATGAAAAAATCTGTACACCCGGCAAGTCGAAAACCTAAAAAGGAGGCTTGGGCAAAAATGGGTATCCCGGTGGACTGAAAACCCGAAAGGGCGGTTCAGGCAAAAGTTAGGGATCAAAAGCGTACGACTATGTTCCGTCATCTCGTCACTTGTCTACCAGAAGAAGATTTGTCAATCAAGACCTCCACAAGGTATCTTCTTCTCCCGCATTAGAAACAGGGGCAATAATGAGTTGTCTAAGCAATCTAGTTGCTCTGTCCACCAAGGTACCAAGGTAGGTTCGGCTGAAGAACATAACCAAGAGGCCTCCACTCCCCGGGAGTAAAACAGGTTTCAGCAATGCTCTCCCCAAGCAGAGTTGGTCTCTCATCAACCCCGAAGAGGCACAGTATCCCTACCAAGTCAGCAACGCTCTCCCCAAGCAGAGTTAATCTACTGTCAGCCTTAAGGAAGTTGGGTATCCCCAGAAAATCTCAATATTCCCCAGCGGAGTATACAGATATTCCTAAGCAAGCATCCCCGGCCGTCTTAATATAAGATTATTCCCCGGCGGAATACAGACACCCTTGTAGAGCCACTCCCCGGTACAGTTCAAAAGTTTCCCCAGGAGAGTTGAATCAATCTCCCTGGTAGACTCTGGAAGCTTATCCCCAGTAGATTCTGGAAGCTTATCCCCTGCAGAGCACGAACGCGTCCCCCCCCGGCATTATTCAAAGGTTATTCCTCACCAGAGCTTATAATTGGGTTATCCTCAGCTAATTACCACGGAAAGATCGTCCTCGATGAATTTCTTCCTATCCCCAGCGGAGTTCATCAATTCCCTCAACAAAGCTTATCAACGGTATCCCCAGCGGAGTTATCATCAAACCTCAGCGAAGTATCTCTTCCCACAGAGTAATCTCTCCAACAAGTTTATTCCCCAACGGAGTCATCTTCTCCTACCGGTTTATTCTTGCAACCATCATCCCCAGCGGAAATGAAGAACTCTAATCTTCAACATCAGCCCAGGATTCAACTTCCCGACATGCGTCAAGGGTTTACTTTCCTAGACGAAAATACATTCATAAACATCACATCATGATACATGCATATACGCATCATGTCATACATTCTCATTTATGTCAAGAACATCATTGCTTGATCCATACCATGCATTGCATACGACTGACCTTTACCTTTCAGGAAGGATACAGTTAAATAATCAGCTATATCAAAGTAGACAAATACAGTCAAAAGAGACCAATCCAGTCAAAGAAGACAAATCCAGTCAAAGAAGACAAGTCCAGTTAAATCCCAAAGGTTTTTCTGATGCTCATCCAGTCAAAGAAGACAGGTCCAGTTAAATTACTTCCTAAAGTCAAAGAAGACAACCCGTCGTTATAGACACCCGTCAGTATAGACACCCGTCATTATAGACACCTGTCATTGAATACATCTCATCATTGAAGACAACTCGTCATTGAAGACAACTCGTCATTTAAGACAACCCGTCATTGAAGACAACTCGTCATTGAAGACAACTCGTCATTTAAGACAACTCGTCATTGAAGACAACCCGTCAGTATAGACACCCGTCATTGAAGACACCCATTCATTGAAGACGCCTCGTCATTGAAGACAACTCATCATTGAAGACAACTCGTCATTGAAGACATCTCGTCATTGAAGACAACCCGTCAGTATAGACACCCGTCATTGAAGACAACTCGTCATTGAAGACAACTCGTCATTGAAGACAATTCGTCATTAAAGACAGCCCGTCAGTATAGACACCCGTCATTGAAGACAACCCGTCAGTATAGACACCCGTCATTGAAGACACCTCGTCGTTGAAGACAACTCGTCATTAAAGACAACTCGTCATTAAAGACAACTCGTCATTGAAGACAACTCGTCATTAAAGACAACTCGTCATTGAAGACAACTCGTCATTGAAGACAACTCGTCATTGAAGATCACTCGTCGTTAAAGACAACCCGTCCATGAAGATAACCCGTCCAAAGAGACAACTCGTCAAGAAAGACAAAACCTCCTCTGGTTCAGTTAAATCCCAAAGATTTTTCTGAGATAACGTGTCAGTAGAGACAACCCATCAACCTTTTGAAGTTCCAGATTCGATACATGTATCTAGCCAGGGCATGTTTGTGAGCGACTGAGTGAAGATCGACCCCTGTAACAGGCCAGGTA
Source organism: Vicia faba (assembly GCA_948472305.1). Classification (NCBI taxonomy): domain Eukaryota; kingdom Viridiplantae; phylum Streptophyta; class Magnoliopsida; order Fabales; family Fabaceae; genus Vicia; species Vicia faba. The sequence continues at coordinate 248,536,711 of OX451740.1, read as the reverse complement.
ATTGTCTTTCTTTCTCAGGTACGCAAGTTCTCGCTAAGGAATCTCTTACGCGATCGACACCTAGATGGCATCTATAAGCCCATCCTCCCATTATAGTTCCAAATGGCATCTATAAGCCCATTCCAGACAAGGTTCTGTCACATTTCCAGATGGCATCTATAAGCCCATCCTCCTATCCATCATCTCTCCAAATGGTATCTGTAAGCCCATTCCCGCCATCACACTGCTGATACTCTACTATGTGAGTGCAAATTTTTGGGCACTCTAGTGTTCAATCATCTTCCACCTTCGGATCACGAAAGGCACACAAGCCAATCTACATCCTCAGGTCTAAGAAGATTGAATAGGGGCAACTGTTGTACCCCAAAATTTGCCCTTCCATAATCTCCAAAGTTCAGCCAAGCACCCTCCTAAGCCAGTCAAATTAGGGTTTTGGTTCTTGCAAGGAAGTTGAGGTTTTAAAGGGCTCAATCAAGTCCCATATGCTCATATACATTGTCAAGCATCTACATGTCAAGTTTCAAGACTCACAGCACCAAGTTGCACAGTCAAAAACCCTAATTGCTTCACAATCAACTGCAGGGGCAAAATGGTCATTTGGCAGTCAAAAGTCAAAAATTTTGGTCAACATCTTATTTTGAAGCCACAATCATCATTTGATCAAGTCTTGATCATGATTCCATAAGAATGGCTCAAAAATCATCAAGATGCAAAAGTTTCCATTTTTGGACAGTTGAAAAAGTCAACTGTAACTTGACCAAGGCATAACTTTTTCATGGTTCATCAGAAAAATCCCATCCAATGCTCATTTTGAAGGGGATGACATTTCCTACAACTCATCTTCACATTCCAAGTCCAAGAAATGCTCTCACAAAAAGTTATCAATTTCAACATTATAGGTCATTTTCAAAAGTCAACAAAAGGGCACTTTAAGTCAAAGACCATAACTTGAGATTGGTAAATCAAAATGACATGGGACCAAAGGAATTGGTTAGAGGACTTCAATACCTTTCCAAAATGTCCAAGAACATGTTCATATGATCAAAATTGAGCAAGATATGCATTGGAGAAGTTGGGAAATTTTTGTGAAATGGCAAAAGTCAACTATCCTTGAAACTTCAATTTTTGACAAAAGGGCCCACTTTTTTCCACTTGATTCAGCCTTGTCATGCCACCCACGTGTCCCATGATCAATTTCAAGACCAAATAATTATTTTTCTATTTTTATTTAATTTTTATGGATTTAATTCATTTTAATCCATAATAATTCAAGTAAATCTAAAAAAATTAATTTAATGGTATCTTATGGTTTGAATAGCCTTCATGAAGCATTTTCAACCTACCAATTTCGTGCTAAGCTCATTTAGGCATGAAAAATCAAAATTTGAACAAGCTTTGAAAGGCCTTTAATGGTGGTTAAGACAAAATCCAAAGCTTAATTGCAATGGTTAAAGGCTCCTAAATGTGACTTATTATCACTCATTACTATATATGCAAGCCTTGCAAGCCTCATTCACAACCTAGAAAAAGTGCACAAACGGCCAGAGCAAAGTTCAAAATTTGTCAAAAAAAGTGTGAGATCAAAAGGAGTTTTTGCAAGCATTTTCAGGCCAAGAGGAGAACGTGACTCTCTTCTTTGCCATACCCTGAAGCTAAAGCAACCCTTGCCACTTCCTAAGGTCCATTATCAAGCACTTTAAGTATTCCTAGGTCCCCCAATTAATTGTTTCATTTTTTCCTTAACATGTTCATGTACATGTAGTCCAAAGCGTGCCACCATGCATCCTACATATCAGTGCGCCATGTGTCCATAGAAGCAGATCCAAAGGCCAAGAAAGGGAGCACACCATACTCCTGGTCAACCAGCGCCCCACTCAATCCAGAAAGTCAACGAGCTTTGTGCAAATGGGCCTCACAATTCCATTAACACCTCCAATTTGGCCCACCCCCCCCCCCCCCCCCCCTTGGTTTTGTTATTTCTTTTTATCTTTTTATTTTTTCTTTTCTTTTATAACTCTTTTTTTTATTAATTATTAGTATTATTAACATAATTAATATTTTCATAAAAAATCCAAAAAAAGAACTAATATTATTATTATTATTAATTTCATGTTATTTTTGTAAATAAATACTAATAAATTGAATTAGTTTTAATTAGGCAACTTTAACCTTTTTTCTTAATAACTAAAATAAATTTAGAATTAGGTTTTTATTAACTTTTAATTTTATTTCCTTTTATTTTATTTCATTAAAAACATAAAAATACAAAAACATTTTTCTTTTAATAAATTAATTAATTAGTTGTTAATTTTAATTTCATTAATTACAAAAAAGGACAAAATTCAATTCTTATTCAAAAAAGGGTCAAAACCCTTAGGACGTTCCCGATTTAATTCTTTCGCGCATTATTCTTATTTTAATTATTTATGTAACTGCCTCCAGATATGTAATAGTTAAATAGGAATTTTACCGCTTTATTTAATTTCTCGCATTTATTTACCAAAACGGGTTTTTGTTTTTTGGCGATGTATAGACCCGCGCCTTGTAATAGTTAGATTTATCTTTCCGCAATTTACTTTCCGCACTCCTAACTGTTAAAAAAATGCATGAAAGAATGTATGTAAATAAAATTAATCCGTAGCTCACAAATAACATGTACAAAGACAATTAACTGAAAAACAACACACAAAGCACATGCCACTTCTTAGGGTACGCCTCACTGGTTGCCTCGAACGTGGTCATCAAGTATAGGGTGTCTTAGAGGTCGCCCTTCTGTCTAAAAGATCCAGTCGCCTCGAAACGGTTGCCTCGGATAAAAAAAAAGATCTAGGACATTAGGGTTACTTCTAAGGTGTCCTACCATTGCTTCGGTGACCACACTGTCCCTAATCATCGAATTGACCCGAATACCTCCAACGACGGTGCTACCTACCTCTCAATGGTGGGATAGCATTATCTAAAGGACTCTTACACAGCCTAATTCCTTAGAGTAGGTAGATTTCTCATAGGTACTTGCTCTCTTAAACAAACAAAACAACTTTTCGCACTGACACTTTCAAAAAGTTTTCAAACAAATTTTTCATACACTCTTGAGGACAAATACAAGAGTTACTTAGAAATTTTTCAAACGAAACTTTTTCAAAACCCACACACATTTGAAAAGCAAACAGTTTTTGAAAACATAAGAGCAAGTACCTAAGAGCCCATGGATAACCATGGATAGAAAGGGTGCTAACACCTTCCCTTTCTATAAATCTACCTCCCGAACCGAGAAACATGCTCGAATAAGGAATTTTGCTGTGCTTTTGTCCTTTCCATGTTGGAGAACATAAAAGACGGTGGCGACTCTTGCTTACCGCGACATTTCGTGAAACCAGCTTAAAAAAGAGTCAGTTCTATTTCCACCGATCACACCTTCCCTTTGCATAACCAACCCCCTTACCTTGAATCTTTCCCCCTTTTTTTGGGTCATTCGCTCTTTTCCCATTCCTTTGGAAATAATAAAGCGCGATGATGATTTTTATTTTGATTTGTATAAAGTCTAGTCAATCCAATGGCTTAGTCTTGAACATTTCTACCGCTACAACCGTTGCTGGTGATATTGAATCTGTTGAGGATTGACTTCCTGCTTATGAAAGGAAAGAACTCCGCTGGGGATAACCCTGTTAGACTTTTGTGGGGATAACCCTTCTGAATTATGTTGGGGATGATCCCTTGAACTTGGATGGGGAGATTTATTTTTTACTCTGCTGGGGATAAACCTCCAGAGTCTACTGGGGATGTTGATTCAACTCTGTTGGGGAAGCTTTTTCAGACCGTGCTGGGAAAATTGACTCCACTGGGGGTATCTTGTGTTCTGCCGGGGAACATTCTTATACTTTGCTGAGGAATATTAAGACTGCCGGGGATACTCTTATACTTGCTTGGGGAATATCCTTATACTCCGTTGGGGAATATTAAGACCCTTTTAGTACTGATGGTAGACCAACTCTGCTTGGGGAGAGTATTGCTGATTCGTTCATGGTTGTAAGTCTCAGCTGAGGAGAGATACCGTTACTGTCTTACTCTGCGGGGAGTGAAGGTATCTTGGCCACATTCTTCAGCTGAATCTACCTTGGTACCTGGTGGTCAAAGCAACTATACAACTTGGACAACTTCTTATGCCCCTGTTTCTGCTATTACCAGTAATTCGTCTTTTGTTTCGCATGTAAATATTTATGAGTGGCAATTAATGTCAAATGCATATATCAAAAATGAACATTGCATGTTCTTTGCAAAACAAAACAGATAAAGGAAAAACAATTTGACATTTGTCTGAAAATGAATTTGTATTGATTTTGAAGTTTGGCCTGTAAATAGGCGTTTTGTACAAGAGGCTGACGTCCTAGTAAGAGAACACCGCCGGACAAGAGAATTTACACAATTTGTGAAAAACTAAGCAAAATAGCTATGTGAATAATCCCACTGGGTTCCAACTCTGTTATCGCCCTTATGTCTTCAAGCATCTCATCACTTTGCTGCTTGGTTGAAGATGAATCAGATTGATTGGTGTCGTCCGAGCTTGATAGTTGATACTGACGTCTGGATGCAAGGTGATCCAAGGAGACATAGTGTTACGCTTATCCCTAATTTTTGCCTGGATCGCCCTTTCGGGTTTTCAGTCCACCGGGATACCCTTTTTTGCCCAAGCCGCCTTTTCAGGTTTTCGACTTGCCGGGTGTACATATTTTTAATTTTCATCCCTTATTTTTGCCCAAACCCCTTTTGGTTCGCCGAGAAGCCCATATTTTTGCCTAGGCCAGTCAACCTAATGGGTCTTTGATTATGCATAGTATCTTTTCACTATGTCTGCATTGACGGGGTGAGGAAGGTCGTCACCATCCATGGTGGTTAGAATCATAGCTCCTCCTGAGAAAATGTTCTTAACCACAAATGGCCCTTCATAAGTAGGGGTCCATTTGCCCCTGGGATCACCTTGAGGTAGAATAATGTGCTTGATTACCAGGTCCCCAACTTGATACTCTTGTCGTCTAACTTTCTTGTTAAATGCCTTGATCATCCGTTTTTGGCACGTCTGACCATGACAAATAGCAGTAAGTCTCTTTTCGTCGATTAGGTTCAACTGATCAAGCCGGGTCTAAATCCAGTCGTCTTCGTTCAAACCTGCATCCTTCATGATTCGGAGAGAGGGTATCTGAACTTCAATGGGCAAGACTGCCTCCATACCATGTACCAAGGAGTAGGGTGTTGCCCCTGTTGACGTCCGTGCTGAGGTACGGTACCCATGAAGAGCAAATGGTAACATCTCATGCCAGTCTTTGTATGTCAATGTCATCTTCTGCACAATCTTCTTAATGTTCTTATTAGTCGCTTCGACAACCCCATTCATCTTCGGCCGGTAGGGAGAAGAGTTATGATGTTGTATCTTGAATTGCTTGCAGAGCTCAGTGATCATCTTGTTGTTGAGATTGGTACCATTGTCCGTTATGATCCTCTCTGGTACACCATATTGACAGATCAGATTGTGCCGAATGAACCGTGCCACGACGTTCTTGGTTACAGTAGCAAAGGAAGCTGCTTCAACCTATTTCGTAAAGTAATCAATTGCTACCAGGATGAAACGATGCCCGTTGGACGCCGTAGGTCTGATTTCGCCGATCATATCAATGCCCCATATTGCAAAAGGCCAAGGTGTTGTCAAGACATTCAGAGGAACTGGAGGTATGTGTACCTTATCAGCGTAGACTTGGCACTTGTGACATGTCCGAGAATGTTGATAACAGTCAGCTTCCATTGTGGACCAATAATACCCTGCCTGTAGGATTTTCTTTGCCATGGTATGTCCACTGGAATGAGTTCCGAAAGTACCTTCATGTAACTCCACCATAATCCTTTCTGCTTCATTATTATCCATACATCGCAGTAAGGTCGAATCATGGTTACGCTTGTAAAGAATGCCATGATGAAGAACTTTGCTGCGAACCTCCTCAGAAACTTCTTGTCATTAACAGATGCACCCTCGGGGTATTCCTGAGCTTCAAGATACCTCTTCACCTCATGATACCAAGGCTTTTCTATTACCTCTCCAGTCTTAAGATCACAGCAATGTGCAGGTTCGTCCAATCTTTCAATAATAATCCGGGGAGCCTCGTTGTCCCAATTGACTTTGAACATAGAAGACATTGTAGCCAGCGCGTCCGCCAACTGATTCTCCTCTCTAGGGAAGTGTTCAAAGGTGATCTCCTCAAAATGGGGAAGCAATGTCAACACATACTCCTTGTAAGGAATAAGATTTGGGTGTTTCGTATCCCACTCGCCTTTGATCTGACTGATCGCGAGAGTGGAATCTCCGAAGACACTTAGAAACTTAATCCTTAGGTCAATTGCTGCTTGAAGACCCATGATGCACGCTTCATACTCCGCCATATTGTTGGTGCAGTTGAAACATAGTCGGGCGGTAAACGGAGTATGAGAGCCTTTAGGAGATATGATCACAGCGCCAATGCCGTTACCCAAAGCGTTCGATGCTCCATCAAAGTACATAGACCATCGGGATCCTTCCTCAGGTCCTTCATCTGGTCCAGGTGTCTCACAATCAGTTACCAACATGATATTCTCGTCCGGGAATTCAAAGTTCATAGATTGGTAATCATCCACTGCCTGATGTGCCAAATGGTCTGCCAACACACTTCCCTTAATTGCCTTTTGGGTCGTATACTGGATGTCATACTCAGTTAAGATCATCTGCCATCTCGCTATTCTTCCGGATAAGGCAGGCTTTTCGAAGATATACTTGATGGGATCCATCTTTGATATCAACAGAGTAGTGTGAGTCAACATATACTGTCTCAGCCGACGAGCAGCCCATGCCAAAGCGCAACAAGTTTTCTCGAGCAGTGAGTATCGGGTCTCACAGTCGGTAAACTTTTTGCTAAGGTAATAAATAGCATGCTCTTTTCGGCCAGACTCGTCATGCTGACCCAACACACACCCCATTGAGTTGTCAAGTATAAGATCAAAGGTCTCCCTTCCACTAGTGGCATCAGAATGGGTGGCTCTTGGAGATACTCTTTGATCCTTTCGAAAGCGGCCTGGCATTCATCGTTCCAACGTACTACCTGATCTTTCTTCAGTAGCTTGAAGATTGGCTCACAAGTAGCAGTTAGGTGTGAGATGAATCGGGCAATGTAATTCAGTCGTCCCGGGAAGCCTCTGACTTCTTTTTCTGTTCTAGGAGCTGGCATTTCCTGTATAGCTTTCACTTTTGCAGGATCTACTTGAATACCTTTGTCGCTTACGATGAAACCCAGTAGCTTACCAGATCTCACCCCGAAGGTGCACTTATTCGGGTTTAACCTCAGCTTGTACAACTTCAACCTGTCAAATAGCTTCTGCAGATGGTCAAGGTGTTCCTCCTCAGTTTGGGACCTTGCAATCATATCGTCGACGTATACCTCGATCTCATGATGGATCATGTCATGAAACAAAGCAACCATGGCACGCTGATATGTTGCCACAGCATTCTTCAGTCCAAAAGGCATGACCTTATAGCAAAAGGTACCCCACTGAGTAACAAAGGTTGTCTTCTCCATGTCTTCGGGAGCCATTTTAATCTGATTATAACCGGAGAAGCCATCCATGAAGGAGAAAACCTTATGTTGAGCAGTGTTGTCAACCATGACGTCGATGTGAGGTAGAGGGAAGTCATCCTTGGGGCTTGCCCTGTTTAAGTCCCTATAGTCAACACACATTCGAACCTTATCATCCTTCTTCGGCACAGGAACCACATTGGCCACCCACTGAGGGTAAGAAGTAACTGCTAGAAAACCGGCGTCAAACTGTTTCATAACTTCAGCCTTGATTTTCTCATACATCTCTAGGCGCATTCGGCGGACCTTCTGTTTCACTAGAGGACAATCTTCCTTGGTAGGCAGGCGATGAACCACAATATCAGTATCCAAACCAGGCATGTCTTTGTAAGACCAGGCAAAGATCTCAACATAGTCATGCAGCATCTGAATTAACCATTTTTTCACACTAGCTTCCAGATTTACACCGATCTTGACCTCTTTCTTTTCTGTCTCGGTACCCAGATTCACTGATTCCATCGGCTCTTCGTGCGGCTGAATGGCCCTCTCTTTTTGGAGTAATAGTCTTGCAAGTTCACCAGGAACTTCACAATCATCTTCACCTTCGTCTTCAGCTAAGTTGATCGTATTTTCGAAGTCATAACCGGTAGTAGCAAAGTCATTACCAGTAGGATCCAGAGTGGATGTGGACCTGTATATGTGAGTGTGTGTAAAATAGTTGTTTTGCAATATATAATAAAGAAAAACAAGGAGCACAAGATTTGAAATGCAAGAAACTTCCAATGCTTTTATTAATGATATATGTAGATGACACACATAAAGCCCTCACAAATGAAGCCACAGTGCCCCGAGTAAGACACCGGGCCGTAAAGTTTAAAACATTGTCTGTTACAAATTCAAAACAAAAGTTTCATTACTGGGTAACAAAAGTAATAGGGATGAAGTCCTTTGCTGTCCAGTTGCTTGGTCCACCGTCGATCGTAGGATAGATCCAACTGTCGAATTCAGACTCTTCAGCATCGTCTTCAATAGCATTTACTCCCGAGTTGCTGATGAACATGGGAGGTCTTCCGATTCGTGCATTCTGAACCACCCTTTGAGCTTCTGCAGTGAAACCCAAACCAAACTTGTTAGTCTTCTGTGTAAAATCAGGGAGTTGGCCTCACTGTGCACACCCACCTCTCTCAACAATAGCCCGGGCATCCTTGAGGGAAGCCATCTTCATAGGAGAACCTCCAACAACAGTCTCAGCTGACGCTAGTGTCTGGGGAACCTCTTCAAAATGTTGGAATGGGGTCTCAATGAACTCCCCATCCATCTCTACATACCGGAAAGAGTTGAGGTGGCTAACCATGTACTCTTCCTCTCCTTGCACTGTCACAATCTTCCCTTTTACTGGGTACTTCAGCTTCTGGTGGAGCGTTGAGGTTACGGCCCCAGCTTTGTGAATCCATGGACGACCCAACAAATAAGAATAAGACGACCGAATGTCCATCACATAGAATGTAGAATTGAAAACATGAGAACCAACCTTGATCGGGATATCAACCTCTCCATGTACCATTCTCTTAGACCCATCAAAGGCCCTGGCGACAATGTTGCTTGGCTTCAATTCCAACCCTTCACAGTCCAACCGGTCCAGAGCTTTCTTTGGCAGGACGTTTAATGAGGAACCAGTATCCACTAATACATGAGCAAGAGTAGTGCCCCTGCATTCAATAGAGACATGCAGGGCATCGTTGTGATTCTTCCCTTTAGCAGTCAAGTCGATGTCAGAGAAACCCAACCCATTATCAGCAGTCAAATTAGCCACGCAATCTGTAAACTGATCAGCTGATGTCTCTTGTGGTACGTGAGCAGTCTTCAAGAAGGTAATCAGAGCCTTGGCATGGGCCTCTGAGCACAACAACAGTGACAACATAGAAATCTTGGATGGGGTTTGCCCTAGCTGTTCAACTACATTGTAGTCACTCTTTTTGATGATCTTCAGGATCTCTTCCATCTCTTGCTTAGAAGCTTCAACAGTAATTGTCTTTGGTGCCTCCGTCTGGGCAGATACATCAGTGGTAATCCCTTTGCCCCAAGTGTCAGATGACTCGGCAACAGGGGTAAGAACAGGAACTTGAATAGGAATAGCAGGTACACTAGCAGGTGTAATAATGACAGGTTTTCGGGCAGTTGGCAGAGAGACATCAGGTGAGAAAAGTCTTCCGCTGCGGGTGACTTTAGCAGGTCCAACAATATTGCTGACGTCAATATCAACATCCAACTCTTGTTTAACTCCATGAAAATAAACATCAGCCCCATAATGCCAAGGGACAGCTTTATCAGAGGTGTATGGGATGGGCCCCGGGACAGTGATGATCACAGGTGCGATCTTTGGAACATATGTAATTCTAACAGGATTCCTCGAGGGAGCCTTGGAAGATTTGTCGAAAATGGTAACGATGGCAACTTCTTCAGTATGGACCACAGGAACAACAGTCTTCTCAAACAGAATCTCCTTATTATCCATCAGGCGTTGGACACCTGATTTCAAAAGTGGGCAACCAGTAGGCAGAACAGAACACAAATGGCAACCTTCGTCACAACCCGGAAATAAACCGGCTAGCAAAAGGTTATTTTTCACAGTCCTCAAAGGGGTAACAGTGTCATTCACAGAAACCACAAACGAGTCTTCTTCTATAGCGTTTACTCCATGCTTGGGCATAGGAGCAGTCACAACATTAGGCCTTTCGGGCCTCGAACTCAATCTCCTTCGCATCAATTAAATCCTGTATCTTATTCTTCAAAGTCCAGCAATCATCGGTATTATGCCCTGGGCTATCAGAGTGATAAGCACAACAGGCATTAGGGTTATACCTTGGTGATGTTGTATTTGAATTCTTTGGGGCTTCCTTTAGAATCACCAGATTAGTCTTCAGCAACTGTGGCAGAATCTGAGATAAGGTCATGCGAGACAAGTGAATTGCCTCTTATGTCTCTCGTCCTTTTGTTGATTTTTGTACTGAGGAGCACCAGCAGGTTTTGAAATAACAACCGCATTCACAACTTGGCGGTGTTCAGGTCTATTCTGTCTTTTCGAACTGTAGACAGCACTGGACTCTTTCTTAAATGGCTTCTTCTCGGTGCTTGACAAAGCACCCTTTTGTATTTTACCAGCCTTAATACCAGCCTCAATCCTCTCACCAGTCAAAATAAGCTTTGTAAACCCAGATGAAGAGCTTCCAATCAGATGGTTGAAGAATGGACTGGACAAGGTCCCTAGAAACATGTCCACAAGCTCCCGATCAGCTAAGGGTGGTTGTACCCTTCTAGCGAGGTCCCTCCACTTCTGAGCATAATCTTTGAATCCTTCACCCGTTCCCATTGACATACCCTGGAGTTGGGTACGCGTAGGAGCGAGGTCGGAGTTGTACTGGTACTGCCTGTAGAATGCAGTAGCCAAATCTTCCCAACTGCGGATACTGGCTCCGTTCAACTGATAAAACCACTCAAGCTGAGTCCCTGAGAGACTATCTTGAAAGAAATGGATCCATAGGTTTTTATCAGCGTATACGGCTGAATCTTCCTCACATATGACCGGAGGTGCAACTTCGGACAAGAAACTCCGTCATATTTAGCAAAGGTTGGTGCCTTGAATTTGTGGGGAATCACCACCCCAGATGATAGACATAGATCACCAAAGTCCAGACTAGGCACCTTCTAAACTTCCATAGCACTCAACCGGTCTTCCAGTTGCTTGTACCTATCCTCGGCAGGAGGATACTGTTCTTCATCAAAGTCTATTTCATTGTCGGAGACCACAGGGCTAGGAGCCCTCCTTTCCTCTTGACTATCTTTCCCTCCAGATGAGGTAGTTAGATCAACTTCATTCTATAGCCGGTTTCCAAACCTGTGCCCTGTGTTAAACAGGATTATCCTCTTCTTCTTCTTCTTCTTCTCTTTCAGAATCAGGGTCTTCAGATCTTGCTGTCCCTTAGCTAGATTCATGAACAGCTCTTGAAATTGGGCATTCTGGGCTTGGAGGGCCTTGATGGCTTGCTTAGTTGAAGGTTCAGCAGACATGATGAGTGCTGAAATAAACAGCGAAGAAGATAAGAGACCTGTAATGGGTACCTGTTTATAAAGTGCATGGGATGAAATGCGTATGACATGATTTCAAAGACAATCGGGAGATTCAAATTTGTAAACAAGAAAGGAAACACACTTTATTAGATAAACTTTGTAATTCAAATTATTCAACTGATGCCCTTAAGGCGTTACATGAAAGGAAATACTGAAAAGTAAATAAAAACTGGAAAGGAAATCATCAAAGGTCAATCAACGCTCCCATGGTCTCTTCTTATCCGTGCGGACATAGTCATTAAGAATCCGCTCGTTCTCCAACTGCCTAGTCAGCTTCTGGATCTTCTGCTCTTGCTCGTTGAACCTCTCTCGGTAAGAATCTCGTTCTTCCCTCAGCTGCATCCAAGACCTTTTCAGTGCCCCAATGTCAGTGGGCATATAAGGATGGAGGATGGTTGGAAGAACTCCTTCTTCATTAGCAACTTCAAGAGTAACAGGCCAGACAACTTCATATGGCATACCTATCTTTTGGGCACAGATGCGGACCCATCTGAGATATGGCTCCATTGGAAGTGAAGTCTTTGGGCCCAGCTCATGTGGATCAGATTGGTGAACTCTATCCCAAGCCCTTATGAATCTGCGACGTTGCTCGTCGCCATCCCCTTGAAAGTCGAAGATGACACTAGGCATTAGCATCTCATGAGGTCCTTCTCTTATGGCACGCCCGAACTGACGTAGAGCTAAGCATGGGTTGTAAGAAATTCCTCCATGGGTTCCTAACAGTGGAACATTGGGGTATTCCCCACAACGATCAATAACAGTCACCTCGTCCATACCCTTGAGAGTCCAGATGATGTCATTATGAGAGAGAGACATCACCCTATAAGCCCATCCCATTCATTCTTTATTCTTTAGAACTGACTTGGGAAGGTGCGAAATAAACCCCCTTGCCAATAATGGAGCACATCACATCAAGGTTCCCCGCTTTCGGGCAGTACGAGCATAGAGCTGATGAAGGATGTCACCCAAGAGAGTGGGTACCGGATTTCGAGAGATGAAGATCTTTACCGCATTCACATCAACAAAGGAGTTAGAGTTTGGAAACAATACCAAGCCATATATCAGAAGAGCCAGAATATCCTCGAACGCCTTGAAGTCTAGACTATCCCAGAAGTAATTAGCCTTACCAACCAAGAACTTAGTCAGAAAACCCTTTGCTCCACTTCTAGTCTCCCAATTAGCCATTACCTCTTCCTTTGTCAAATGAAGGGCTGCAGCAATCTCTTCGGGCCTAAGAATCTTCTCCCAACCAGTAAATGGGGTCTGCTCCAGAACAGAGATACCGAGCAGCTCAGAGAACTCTTCTAGGGTGGGAACCAGCTGGTAGTCCTGGAAGGTAAAGCAATGGTATAATGGATCATAGAATTGGACCAAAACACTCATTATCTGCTCATCCAATTTGGAGGTGACCAAACTGAGAAGATAACCATGTCTCCTGAGGAAGGAAGTAGTATCAGGCATCTTTGCAATCAACTCTTTGAGCAAGGTGGGAACCTGGACAAAGTAAATTCGGATGGTATTCCTACGCATGGGCATCATGATGACCTACAAAACAGACCAAAGATGAATCCCTCCTGTCTTTGAAATAGGTTAGTCCTACGCAAGATGTATGCAATGTTATGATGTCATGATGTCATGATAGTGAGCACACCACAAGTATCCACAAACAGTAAACATGGTAAAGGCACAAAAGTCACACAGAGAGCCCTTAGATTTCAGGCTAGCAAGGAGCTTAGGTACTACCCTCTTTCAGTTCAGTTGGTTTAAACCTGTCCTAAAAAATAGTAACCGGGTTCTAGAGGATCTCAATATCACTGACTACCCTCAACCGGTCATAATTCCAGTTTAGCAACATTTTCTTGCGGTCGGAATCATTGCGAGAGTTTAGTCTCAATGAGTGTAGCATACTGCTACTGTTCTATGGCCAAATTGGTCAATTTAAAGGTTCTAAGGTCAGTTGGTGCTTAATGACCTCTTAGAAGACCCATATTCTCCTCGTTCTAACACAAGGGATATCGGTACAGACTAAAGTGCCACACCAACGTAGCTACTGCTTCAACCGTGTCGGTCTACGCCGGACAGTTCCCTCACAGTTTATTGCTACTTACCTAAAGGGTACCCCCAGATCCGGGTTAGGATCTATAGAAACTCCGATACAAACCCACAAATGTAAATCATACAAAGCATACAATTGAAAACACAATGATCTAATCCTAAGGTACACCCCACTTTTTAGATCCACAGCAGAGTCGCCAGTCTGTGATACAGTGGGAGGAGAATTGACTGTTTTTGGAATGCTGGTTCGCGTTTCGCGTTTGTTTTCACAAAATGTCGCGGTAAGCAAGAGTCGTCACCGACTTTTATTTTATCCAACAAGGAAAGGAAAAAAGCACAGAAAAATTCCTTTTTCGAGATGTTTCTCGGGTTCGGGAGGTAGATTATAGAAAGGGAAGGTGTTAGCACCCTTTCTATCCGTGGTTATCCACGGGCTCTTAGGTACTTGCTCAAAATGTTTTCAAAATTTGCTTTTCTTTGTGTTTGTGGGTTTGAAAGAAGTTTTTGTTTGAAAGGAGTGTAAGTGCGAAAAGTTTTGTTTTGTTTTAAAAGGAGCAAGTACTTAAGAACCATCTACCTACTCGAAAAAGGAATTAATATGTACAAGTGTCCTTTAGACAATGCTATCCTACTATTGGTGAGTAGGTAGCATCGTCGTTGGAGTTTTAAGGGTCAATTCGATTAAGGGACGTGTGGTCACTAAAGCAATGTTAGGACGCCTTAGCGGTAACCCTAATGTCTTAGATCATTTTATCCGAGGCAACTATGATCTTTGGACAAGAGAGCGACCTCTAAAACTTCCTATACTCAATGACCACGTTCGAAGGCAACCAAGTGAGGTGTACCCTAAGAGTGCGCATGTGCGAGTGTATTGTTTTTCAGTTATTTATCTTTGTACATGTCATGGGTGAGCTATGTTGATTTTAAGTTCATACATTTGATCTTGTCATGCATTCCCTATTATCAAACATTTAACAGTGTATAGTTGCGGAATTTAAATTGCGGAAATTAAATCTAAACTATTACAAGGCGTCGGGTATTTACAACCCCAAAAACAAACCCTTGAAATTAAATTGCGGAAAATAAAAGAAAGCGATAAATAAAATCCTAATTAAAGTTATTACATTCCGGAAGCAATTACAATAATATGAAAATATGGATCGCGTGCGAGAAAATTAAATCGGCGCATTTTTTAGGGTTTTGACCCTTTTTTATTAAAGAAAAGATTTTTGTTATTTTTGAATTAAAAGAAACTAAATCTAAATTAACAATTAAATTAATTAATTAATGAAAATATTTTTGGATTTTTGAATATTTAAAGAAATAAAATAAATTGATTAAAAGTTAGTAAAAACCTAATTCTACATTAATTTTAATTATTTGCAAAAGATATTAAAAGTTAAACCTAACTAACACTAAATTAATTAAATTAATTTATTTACAAAAATAAAAGTGATGAATTTAATTTTAATAAATAAAATATATTTTTTGTGTTTTCTGATTTTTATGAGGAAAAATTATTAATTGGTTAGTGAAATAATAATAATAATAATAAATAACAAAACAATTAAATAAAAAGAAATATAGAAAAGAAAGGAAATAAACCAATGGGGGTTTGGGCCCCAATCTGGAGGTATGATAGCAATTTTCCAGGCCCATTACAAGCAAGCCTCATTTGACTTTCTGATCCATTGTGACACGTTGACTTGGGTGCATGGTGAGCCTTCCATCTGGGCCACCAGATCTGGCCTGAAGGCCATCTGGCACGTTGAGATTTGAAGGCATATGGTGGACAACAACTCATGAGGCACGCTGGAATACCTGGCAGAAAAATGTAACAAATATATTGGGGAACCTGGGATTCGAACCCAGGTCCCATGAGTCACTGAACAAGCGCACTAACCACCACGCCACTTTGTTGCTTTTGTTAGTATAATAAACAATAATTATTATATAGAAAACAAATCATTATGCCTGAAAAATAAAAAAATAGCGCGAATATTTTGAATGGACCAATTGGGAAGGGACGCGTCATCGTCTTCCCCACAGAACTCTGGTTATTTTACCTGTGGATTCTATCCGCAGTAAAATCCATGACTTCATCCTAAAACGAACTGTAGGCCATAAAAATGCAAACTAAAGCCACAGTCATGATCGTCTCCTTTCCCTGATCACACCCATGTCCATGGTTGGTCCTGATTTTACCTGAAATTGAAACGCCCAAAAACAAGAAACCCAAACCCTAGTTTCGGGTATGGCTTTATAGGCTACCAAAACAAAATCAAATATTGCAGATAGCTTGGAAATCATTCAAGGATTATGAATATGTCAATGTTTTGGAAAAAAGATGCAAGAATACGAGTATGCGATTTCATGTACAGGGCGGTATTTAAGAAGACTTACAACGCGATTGGGGATGTTTCAGGGCTTGCTTTTGATTGCTAATGCTTCAGTGGATCTCCAGCAAGAGGTCTATGTTGATATTTTGCTTTGAATCGGACTCCAAATGTGATTTCAGTTTTCAACTTTTCAAGCTTTTTCCAAGTTTTTGTTCTTGTGAATTTGCAGCCTCCAGCCTCTAAACTTGTGTGCCTTGTGTTGTATATGTATCAAGCATTGTATTAGGTCAAATATTGGGCTTTGAATCCTTGTGAATTGATGAATGAAGATTTGATATGAATCACCATTAAAAAGCTTCAAAAATTGTCTCAAATCCAATATTTTATTCATAACATGGCTTGATTCGGATTTGATCTTGTCCATGATGATAATTGAAAGTTGTATCAATCAAAAAGATCCTATTTCATCAATATTTGGATTTTATTTGGATTTAAATTGATTTAAAATGAATTAAATTAATAAAAATCAAATAAAATAGAAAAATCAATGAATGGTCACAAGATTGAAGATATGACACGTGTGTAGTGTGACAAGATCAAATCAAGTGGAAAAAAGTGGGGCCATTTGACAAAATTTGAAGTTTTGGGGATTGTTGACTTTTGGCAATTTTGGAAAAATGCCCAACTTCAACAATGCATAACTTTTTCAATTTTGAACTTTTGGAGGTGTTCTTGGACTTTTTAGAAACCTTGAGATGTCCTATAACCAACCCTTTTCGTCTCATCTCATTTTTATATTCCATGCTCAAGTTATAAGCTTTGGAAAAAAAGGTGTTTTTGTTGACTTCCAAAAATGACCTATAATGTCCAAATTTGTAACATTTTGTGAGTGCATTTCTTGATCTTGGGGTGTGAAGATGGATTGTAGTAAATTTCATTCTCTTAAAAATGAGATTTTTATGGGTCATTTATCATAAATTATGAGAAAGTTATGTTTGGTCAAAGTTGAGTTGACTTTTCCTACAAAACCCTAATTTAGCAACTTTTGAGTCTTGATGAATTTTGAGCAATCCTTGATGAATCATGATCAACCCTTGATCAAATGATGAAATATACTTCAAAATGAGGATGTTTACAAAAAATCTTGAAGTTTGACTATTTGTAGGTCACAATTGACTTTTGCCCTAGCACAGTCAATTTTTGGACCCTTTGAGCAATTGACTGAGCAACCTTCCTCTGCAAGGCTTGAAATTTGACATGGATGAACTTGAGAACATATTATGACATTGGGGAGCACTTGAGGTCATTTGGATGTAAGGACCTTGATGTAACACAAAACCCTAATTTGAGATTGACTGTCTTAGAAGATGATTTGAATGTCCAACTCTTGAGCCATCTTGAGCAACTTGGAGATTATTCTTGCAATGTCTTGAGAAATATGGGAGGGAAAATTTTGGGGTACAACACCCTGAACGAGCATATCGTGGGGATCATCCCTCCGAGCGTAGCCTAACTGATGTAGGGCCAAAGAAGGGTTGTAAGTGATGCCCCCTCTAATGCCAATGAGTGGTACATTAGGGAACTCTCCGCAACGATCAATAAAAGAGATGTCTTATTGAGAGCGAGGGCACCAATAGATATCAGAGTGAGAAAGGTACATTATCCTTTGATTCCACCTTAAGCCTGATTCATTCTTCATTACTGACGGGGGAGGTGCAAAATAAACCACCGATAGAGCAAAGGCGTACAACACATAAGAGTCCCTCATTTCTTCATGGTTCGAGTATGGAGTGAATGCAGCACGTCTCCGAGCAATGTAGGCACTGGATTGCAAGCAAGGAAAATGTTGGTGGCACTGACATCTATAAACTAGTCTGAATTGGGGAACAAAACCAATCCATAGATTAAGAGAGCTAGGACATCTTCAAAGGCATGGTAACTCATGGCATCTAAGAATATATGAGCTTTCTTCATTATAAAACTTACAAGGAGGCCCTTGACTCCACTTCTTATTTCCCAATTGGATTCAATGTTATATGGTTTCAAATGCAAAGCTATGGCAACACTTTCAGCAACTGGATCTTGTTCCAAACCGGTGAAAGGTACTTTCTCCAATATAGGTGACCCAAGTATTTTGTAGAATTCTTCCAGCGTAGGCACCAACTGGTAATCTGGAAAAGTGAAGCAATGGTGTTTAGGGTCGAAGAACTAGAACAGAACGCTCATCAGACCTTCGCCAAACCCAATAGTAACCAAAATGAGCAAGTGACCATATCTCTTGTTGAACGATGAGCTCTTGGGAATTCTCAAGATCAATTCTTTGAGCTTGGGAGGGACCTCTACAAAATTGATTCGGATGGTATTTCTGCGAGTTGAATCCATACCCTACAAAGCAAAAAGGAAAGATAAATCTCCATCCCCTTGAAATGGTTAGCATGTATGTCATGATGTTTATGATGTTATGGTTATGCTTTGAAATCACAAACATATCAAGCAAGTCACATAAAAGACCATAGGCTTAATGGCTTGCATGAGTCTTTAAAGGTAAGTACCCTCTTGAAGTTTAATTGGCTCAACATGTCCTATTAAAAGTAACGGGTTCTAAGGAGTCTCATATCACTGACCTTTCTTTTAGCCATTGTTCTATCTCAAGCACCGAAGTATTGCAGCCAGAATATCCTAAAAGTCCAATCTCAATGAGTGTAGCATCGAGTATCAACCAAACTTCGGTCGGAACCAAAGCCGACTATCTCACTACTTTCTAATGGCTTAGGGTGAGTCAAGTAAAGGTTTTAAAGGTTAGTTAGCGCTTAATGACACTATAAGGAAGCCTAATGTTATCCTTGACTGACTCAAGGAACATTAGTACAAGCTAAAATATCACGCTAACGTAGCTATCACTTTGTCCATATCGGTCTACACCGTACAACTTCCATGATTTATTGTTACTTACCTAAAAAGGTGTCCCAGATCCGGGTATAAGATCTTTAACAAAATCCCAAGCAAAGACCCCAAAAAATATAAAGCAAACAAGTCAAACAAAGAAAGCAAGTAAAGGTGATTTATCCCTAAGGTAACCCCACTTTTAAGTCAAAGTCCCTAGCAGATTCGCCAGTTCTGTAACATGATGGGAGAACTGACTTGGGTGTCTTGCATTTTATCGCAATTGTTGCGGATAGCAAAAGTCATCACCGACTTTTCTTTTATCCAAAAGGAAAGGTTGAAAAGAACAAGAAAGACCTTTCGAGATTACTTCTTGAGTTCGGGGGGTAGGTTATGAAAAGGGAAGGTACTAGCACCCTTTTCATTCGTAGTTATCTATGGGCTCTTAGTTTCTTGCTAGATCACTTGCTTTTGTTTGAAAATGTGCTTGTGGTATGGGTTTTGAAAGTATTTTGAAAACGTCTTTTTAATGGTTCTCATTTCTATAAGAACGCGTGCAAAGTGTTGTTTTGAAAATAGTTCAAAGAAGTGTTTGTGGTATGTGTTTTTGAAAGTGATTTTGAAAAGGTGTCTTTGTAATGGTTCTCGTTTATATAAGAACCCGTACAAAGTGTTTGTATTTTGAAAATGTTTCAAAATGAAAGTGTTGGTGTATAAAATGTTTTTGTTGTGAACAAGCGAGCAACTAGGAGCAACCTACCTACTCAAAAGGTCTTATATGTTCTTCTACTCCTCCTTTAGATGTTGCTATCTTACCATTGATTTGGTAAGAAGCCTCATCATTGGATGTGAAGGGACGGGCGTGGGACGTTTGTATAGTCATAGAAGGAAACCTATGAGATGTTTTAGCAATGTTATTTAGGGATTAGATCATTTACCGAAGGCAACATTGAGGGTCATCGAGGGTCTTTGCTAAAACGCCCATATTCGAGGGACATGACTATTTTTTTTGAGGAAACAAGTGGAATTAACCTAAGGGTGCATGCGTGTGGATAATGTGTTTGATTGCATGCATTTAGTCTTTAATTAGGGGTTGTCTACTTGTTGTTTTTATCTTATCATACGTACCCTATTTTACTAGCAATCATACAAAAATAATAAAATGCAAAAAGATAAAATCCTACAATATTACAACCATATTAAATGTCATGAAAATATAAAGGCAAAAAATAAAATAAAATCAATAAAAAATGGGTTTTTCGATTCAGGTAGAAAGTCCCTTAGATTCTGCATTCTCTGGCCTCCTTCGATTTGAGGGTTGGAGTCAGGATAGTCACGCCTTTCGTCTGGGCCTGGAAGTCAGCATAGTTCTGCCTTTCGCTTGAGGCTTGGAGATAGCAAGGTTCTGACCTTCATTTGAGGCCTGGAGACAGCAAGGTTCTGGCCTTTGTTTTAGGCCTAGAAGCAACAAAACTCATGCTTTGCCATATGCTCCTTGCTGACTCTTTGTAAGCGTATTGGGCCCTCTGATTATGATTCGAAAGGCTTGTGCAACTAGCCAATCAAAGGGTATAACAAACCTATCTTAAATTCTAAAAAATGTAATATCCAAACATAACTACAGTCCAGGGGTTAGCATAAAAGCTAATGGGTCTCAAAGTCCAAAGCATAACTAACTAAGGGTGAGTTTTCAGCATATAGGCAGTCAGAATCGAAAGCTAAAACATGGTCTAGAAATGTCTACATTTTTCTTTATTAGCATGTGCACATGATATTAAAATATAATAGGCTCAAGTTTGAAAGAAAACTAATCTCTTGAAGTCCTTAAATCAAAAGGAGATGTAAGTGCTTTCTTTGACGGAAAATGGGAGTTCGTTGGGACCTTCCTGAGGCTAGTCCAGTTGCTACTTTATGAAAGCAGTGACTGGGTCGTAAGAGATTGTGTGAGTGGATTGAAAGCTCTTTTATAACAAGTGATGGAATTACTCAAAGGCCTACTATATGTTAGCTAGGGGAGTGGGTCGAAGGGTAGTTTGATGGCCACTTGGAGGGTGAATTGAAGGTTTTTTCTTAGTGTATAGAAGTGTTTGAAAAAGAATGTTGGGAAGTGTTTGAGAATTTTCACAAGTATTTTCTTGCAATCCTTCAGGCGCCCTTAACATGTGTGGTGATGCCTCCTATTTACAGATGGCCTAGGATGATGTTTTGGGAGGGAAAACAAATGGTTCAAACAAAAAGGGTATGTTGTATTTGTAGCTTTCGAGGGACAATGTTTTTTATGCCATTTTGGTGCAAGGAATAAGGTAGCATTGCAGAACTGCTGTGCAGCAGTTTTGGAGTTTTATGGCCAGTGTATCAGGCCTGATCCTGGAAGCGCATGGGACTTGGTCAACAAGTACCTTTGGTATCTCAACCTTTTGTCTTGACCCCTAGCTTTGTCCTTCGAACAGACTTTTTAGCAATCACTACTTTTTTTTTCAAATTTAAGTGTCCTTCAAATGACTTATGTGAGTATCCCTTGAAGGTGGCCAAATAAATGTCTTTCGACCAGGCCCTTCATGGGTTCCTTCGAATGGTCCAAATGCAGGGCGGTCCAGACAAAAATTAGGGATCACAGCGTACGACTATGTCCCAGCATCCCGTCACTTGTCTACCAGAAGAAGATTTGTCAATCAAGACCTCTACAGGTACTTCCTCCATAGGAAACTGGGGCAATAAGAATTGTCTGAACCATACAAGTTGCTTTGTCCACCAAGGTACCAAGGTAAGTTCGGCTGGAGAATGTAACCCAGATACCTTCACTTCCGGCCGAGTAGGATAAGACTCAGCAATACTTCCCCAAACAGAGTTTGGTCTCCCAATCAGCCCTGAAAAGGCACAGTATCTCCAGCAAGTCAGCGACACTCTCCCCAAGCAGAGTTAGTCTACTGTCAGCCTTATGGAAGTTGGGTATCCCCAGAAGATCTTAATATTCCCCAACGGAGTATACAAACATTCCTAAGCAAGCATCCCCGGCAGTCTTGATCTAAGATTGTTCCCCGGTGAAATACCAGACATCCAGTGGAGCTACTTCCCAGTGCAGTTCAAAAATCTCCCCAGTAGGAAGCTTATCCCCAGTAGATTCTGGAAGCTTATCACCTGCAGAGTACGAGAGCCTCTCCCCGACTTTATTCAGAAGGTTATTCCCCACCAAAGCTTATATCTGGGTTATCCTCAGCTAATTAACGGAAAGACCGTCCTCGGCGAAGTTCTTCCTATCCCCAGCAAAGTTCATCAGATCTTCCAACAGAACTCATCAGCAGAATCCCCAACGGAGTTATCATCAAAACCTCAGCGAAGTATCTCTTCCTACAGAGTAATTCCCCGCAGAGTAATCTCTCCAACAGGTTTATTCCCCGATGGAGTCATCTTCTCCTACCGGTTTATTCTTGCAACCATTATCCCCAACTGAAACAAAGAACGCTACTCTTCCAACATCAGCCCAGGATTCAGCTCCCGGCATTCGTCAAGGATTTATTTTCCTAGACGAAAATACATTCATAAACATCACATTGTCATACATTATGATACATGCATACACGCATCATATCACCCCAATCTCATTTATTTTTGAGAACATCATGACATCATGCGTGTCATACATTATGACATTGCATACAACTAACTCGTTACTTTTTCAGGAAAGAACGATCAACAGATAAAAGTCTTTACCTTTTGAGGTAGAAGACGTCCAAGATTCCTTCATCATTCTGCTGAGGTTGTAGTCGCCTAAGATTCTCTCATCGTCCCGTTGAGGTAGTAATCATCTAAGGTTCCCTCATCGTCCCGTTGAGGTAGTAATCGTCCAAGGTTCTCTCATCGTCCCGTTGAGGTAGTAATCGTCCAAGGTTCTCTCATCGTCCCATTGAGGTAGTAATCGTCCAAGGTTCTCTCATCGTTCCGTTGAGGTAGTAATCGTCCAAGGTTCTCTCATCGTCCCGTTGAGGTAGTAATCGTCCAAGGTTCTCTCATCGTCCCGTTGACGTAGTAATCGTCCAAGGTTCTCTCATCGTCCCGTTGAGGTAGTAATCGTCCCTGATTCATTCATCAAAAACCTTTTGAAGTTCCAGATCCGATTCCTGTATCCTGCCAGGGCGTATCTGTTGACGACTATTTCCGAACTCGATTCCTGTATCCTGCTAGGGCACGTCTGAAGAGTTTGAAGATCCAATTCCTGTATCCATCCAGTGCGTATCTGTTGACGACTATTTCCAGACTTAATTCCTGTATCTTGCCAGGGTACATCTGAAGAGTTTGAAGATCCGATTCTTGTATCCTGCCAGGGCGTATCTGTTGACGACTATTTCTAGATTCGATTCCTGTAACCAGCCAGGGCACGTCTGAAGAGATTGTAGATTTGATACCTGTATCCAGCCAGGGCACGTCTGCATGAAAAGTTTGAAGATCAACACCTGTAACAGGCCAGGTAATTATCTTTCTTTCTCAGGTACACAAGTTCTCGCTAAGGAACCTCTTACGCGATCGACACCTAGATGGCATCTATAAGCCCATCCTCCCATTACAGTTCCAAATGGCATCTATAAGCCCATTCCCGACAAGGTTCTGTCACATCTCCAGATGGCATCTATAAGCCCATCCTCCTACCCATCATCTCTCCAAATGGCATCTGTAAGCCCATTCCCTACACCGCACTGCTGATACTCAACTATGTGAGTGCAAATTTTTGGGCACTCTAGTGTTCAATCATCTTCCACCTTCGGATCACGAAAGGCACACAAGCCAATCTACATCCTCAGGTCTAAGAAGATTGAACAGGGGCAACTGTTGTACCCCAAAATTTTCCCTCCCATAATCTTCAAAGTTTTGCCAAGCATCACTTCAAATGGTTCAAAGTCTACTCAAGGGCTACACAGTCAACCATTCTCCTAAAGCCAGTCAAATTAGGGTTTTGGTTCTTGCAA
This sequence comes from Vicia faba, assembly GCA_948472305.1. Classification (NCBI taxonomy): domain Eukaryota; kingdom Viridiplantae; phylum Streptophyta; class Magnoliopsida; order Fabales; family Fabaceae; genus Vicia; species Vicia faba. Next base: position 248,512,756 of record OX451740.1, on the reverse strand, counting down.
GGAAGTTGAAGTTTTCAAGGGCTCAATAAAGTCCCATATGCTCATAAACATTGTCAAGCACCTACATGTCAAGTTTCAAGGCTCACAAGTTCAAGTTGCACAGTCAAAAACCCTAATTGCTCAACAGTCAACTGTAGGGGCAAAATGGTCATTTGGCAGTCAAAAGTCAAAAATTTTGGTCAACATCTTATTTTGAAGCCACAATCATCATTTGGTCAAGTCTTGACCATGATTTCACAAGAATGGCTCAAAAATCATCAAGGTGTCAAAAGTTTCTATTTTTGGACAGCTGAAAAGTCAACTGTAACTTGACCAAGGCATAACTTTTTCATGGTTCATCATAAAAATCCCATCCAATGCTCATCTTGAAGGGGAAGACATTTCCTACAACTCATCTTCACATTCCAAGTCCAATAAATGCTCTCACAAAAAGTTATCAATTTCAACATTATAGGTCATTTTCAAAAGTCAACAAAAGGGCACTTTAAGTCAAAGACAATAACTTGAGATTGGTAAATCAAAATGACATGGGACCAAAGTCATTGGTTAGAGGACTTCAAGACCTTTCCAAAATGTCCAAGAACATGTTCATAGCTTCAAAATTGAGCAAGATATGCATTGGAGAAGTTGGGAAATTTTTGTGAAATGGTCAAAGTCAATTATCCTTGAAATTTCATTTTTGACAAAAGGGGCCCACTTTTTCCACTTGATTCAGCTTGGCCATGCTTCCCACGTGTCCCACAATTTATTTCAAGATTTAAAATTAATTTTTCCATTTTTATTTAATTTTATTTGATTTAATTCATTTTAAATCTTTAAAATTCAAATAAAAATCAAAGAAATTAATGGAGGGATATATTTTGTGTTGATTAGCTTTGATACACCTTGAAATACCTTCCAAATTCGTGCAAGGCCTATTCCAAGCAAGAAAATTCAAATTTTCACAAATATGGCAAATGGTTCAATGTTGGTTATGGAGGAAATCAAGAACATAATTGCATAAGCTTAATGACCATTATTCTTATTGATACACTTTACATTACTATATATACAAGCCTTCCCAACCTCATTCAAAAAATAGTGTGTGCAGAAACGGCCAAGAGCAAAACCAAAAATTATTCAAAAAGTGAGAGTTCTAAAACATAGTTGCAAGCATATTCAGATCAAAACAAGCACGTGGTTCTATTCCTTGCCACACCCTGAAGCTAAAGCAACCTTTGCCAAGTCCTGAGGCTCATACCGCGCTGTAAGTTCTTCCCAGGTCCCCCATAATTCTCATATCATTTTTGTTAACGCGTTCCAATGCAGTTTCTCAAGTAGTTTCCACCATAAGCCTCACCCATCCAACAAGCCAAGTGTCATTGGAGGCAGATCTAAAGGCCCAAAACGCAAGAGTACTATGCTCTGGAGTCAGCGCATGCGTAGGCAACCGAAAAAAGTCAAATAAGGCTTCTTGTTGTTGGGCCAGAATTACTTCAGAAAACCTCCATGAAGACCATCTCACCCCCCTTGGGTTTATTTACTTTTTTCTTATTTTATTTTGTTTTGTCATTTTCTTTTCTTTTATTTATTTGCCTTATTTTATTTTTTTAATAATTAGCATAATTAACATTTTCATAAAAAAAAAAAAAATAGAACTAACATTATTATTATTATTATTATTATTATATTTTGTAAATAAACATTAAATAAATTAGTTTTAATTAGGCCATTTTAACCCTTTTTTAAAATAATTAAAATAACTTAGATTTAGGTTAACTTTTAATTTTGTTTCTTTTTATTTTTATTTTATTTCATAAAAAAAAACATAAAAAAACAAAAAAATATTTTCTTTTAATTAAATTAATTAATTAGTCATTAGTTAGTTTTAATTTCATTTTAATTACAAAAAGACAAAAAAAATCAATTTCTTTTCTTAAAAGGGTCAACACCCTTAGGACATTCCGATTTAATTTTTATTCGCGCATAGTTTATTATTATGAAATTGCTTCCAAGACATGTAATAGTAATTAGGACTTTTACTGTTTTTATTTACTTTCCGTACTTATTTACCAAAAACGGGTCTTTGTAATTTTTGGCGATGTATAGACACGCGCCTTGTAATAGCATAGGATTTATATTTTCCGCAATTTACTTTCCGCACCCCCTTAACTGCTAAACTTGCATGAAAGAATGTATGTAAATAAAAACAACTCGTAGCTCACTAATTGCCAAGACAAACATTAACTGAATACAACACACAAATAACACACACCACTTCTAGGGTACGCCTCACTCGTTGCCTTCGAAACATGGTCATCAAGTATAGGACGTCTTAGAGGTCACCCTTAGTCCAAAGATCCAGTTGCCTCGAAACAGTTGCCTCGAAACAGTTGCCTCGAAACAGTTGCCTCGAAACAGTTGCCTCGAAACGGTTGCCTCGGATTAAAAAGGATCTAGGACATAAGGGTAGCTTCTAAGGTGTCCTACTGTTGCTTCGGTGACCACACATGTCCCTACAATCGAATTGACCCGAACACCTCCAACGGTGGTGCTATCTACCTCTCAATGGTGGGATAGCACTACCTTAAGGACTCTTACACAACCTAATTCCTTAGGGTAGGTAGATGACTCATGGATACTTGCTCTCTTCAAAAACAAATCAAAAATCTTTTCACACAGACACTTTCAAAGCTTTCAAAACAAAATTTTCAAACACTCTTGAGGACAGATACAAGAGTTATTCAGAAATCTTTCAATGAAACTTTTTCAAACCCACTCATATCTTGAAAAGCAAACATTTTGAAAACATAAGAGCAAGTATCTAAGAGCCCGTGGATAACCACGGATAGAAATGGTGCTAACACCTTCCCTTTCTATAAATCTACCTCCCGAACCGATAAACGATCTCATAAGGAATTTTGTTGTGCTTTTGTCCTGTCCATGTTGGATAAAATAAAAGACGGTGGCGACTCTTGCTTCCACGACATTTCGCGAAACCAGCTTTAAACAGTCAGTTCTAAATCCACCGATCACAGAACTGGCGACTCTGCTGGGGAATGAACTTAAAGTGAGGTGTACCTTAGGATAACTCATACTTGTGTTTTCAATTGCTTTGTTTTGCTTGCTTTAATATTATTGGGCCTGTCTTGGGAGTTCTATAGATCCTAACCCGGATCTGGGGGATACCTTCTTAGAAAGTAGCAACAAGGCTGTGAGGGAACTGTGCGGGGTATACCGACACGGTTGAAGCAGTCTGCTACGTTGATGTGGCACTTTGGTGAGTACCGGTAACCCTTGAGTCAAGTCAAGGAGAGTACGGGGCCGCCGCGTGGTGTCGTGAAGCATCAACTGACCTTAGGAACCTTAATTGAACCATCCTGGCCTCTTTAGGGTAGTGAGATAACTGACTATGGTGCAGTCCAAAGTTGGTTGATACTCGATGCTACACTCAGTTGAGGGTTGTTTTCTTGGGATATTTTGATCGCCAGTTCAGTGGCTAAATCGAAACGATGAACACAGAAAACAATCCAATGATATTGAGCTCCTTAGAACCCGGTTACTTTGATAGGACATGTTTGAGCCCACCAACTTCAAGAGGGTAGTACCCCAAACTCCATGCTGGCCTGAACTCTAAGGGCTCTTTGTGTGACTTGTGTGCCTTCAAACTTGACTACTTGCATGCTTGTTATCTGACACATGAGTTCCTTGCAGGTTTTGTTTACAGTCCTTAATCTGGACTCATAACAGGGTTTACCTACATCACTCCATGCATAGCATAACATCATACCATTGCATACATCCTGCATAAGGACTAATCCATTTCAAGGATCTCAAGGATCTGTGATGCAGGTCATGATGAACCAACTGTCCAACAAGGGGCAAAGGGGATTTATTTTCCTCTAGCCAAGGTTAATGACTTGAGTCGGGGGCTATGACCCACTGGATATGGTGAGCCTTGACTCTTGAAGAAGGACTCGCAACAATATGAAGTTCCTTCCATCAAGATACCAAATTCAAATTCTAACAAGTTTCTCTGTTTACCCCGCGAGATCCTTGAAAACATCGCATGCATACATACATATCATTGCATTATAGGTACTCTGTTCTACAGGTTGCTTAATCTTCTTCGCTGTTTATTTTAGCCATCATCATGAATCCTGAATCATCCAATGGACAAGCTATCAAGGCCCTCCAGGCCCAAAACGCCCAGTTCCAGGAGCTGGTCATGAGCTTAGCCCAGGGACAACAGGAATTGAAGACTCTGCTTTTAAAGAAAAAGAAGAAGAGGACTGTTTTGTTCAACCCTAGCCGCAGATCTGGGAATACACTGCAGAATGAAGCTGAGCGGACTACTCCATCTGTTGGGGAAGGCAGTCACCAAGAGGGAAGGGTTCCTAGTCCAGTGGTCTCCGACACTGAGACGGATTACAATGATGAGCAGTACCCTCAAGCTGAGGACATGTATAAGCAACTAGAGGACCGTCTAAATGCCATGGAGATTCAACAGGTGCCCGGGTTGGACTTCGGAGACCTAGGCTTATCTTCTGGGGTGGTGATCCCTCACAAGTTCAAGGCACCTGCCTTTGCAAAATACGACGGGGCCTCTTGTCCTAAGTTGCACCTCCGTTCATACGCAAGGAAGATCTAGCCCTACACGGCAGACAAGAATCTATGGATCCATTTCTTCCAGGAGAGTCTTTCAGAGACTCAGCTCGAATGGTTCTATCAGCTGGATGGAACCAGTATTCGTAACTGGGAGGACTTGGCAACTGCTTTTTATAAGCAGTATCAGTATAATGCCGACCTCGCTCCTACGCGTACCCAACTCCAGGGTATGTCACTGGGGACGGGTGAAGGTTTTAAGGAGTACGCCCAAAAATGGAGAGACCTTGCTGGAAGGGTACAACCACCTCTGACTGACCGTGAGCTCGTTGACATGTTCTTGGGGACTTTGTCTGGTCCATTCTACAACCATCTGATTGGGAATTCTTCTGCTGGGTTCACAGATCTTATCTTGACTGGGGAGAGAATTGAAGCTGGTATCAAGTCGGGGAAGATTCAAGAAACCGCACCTGTTAATGCTCAGAAAAAGCCCCACAGTGGGAAGAAGGAGTCCAATGCTATACATGGTAAAAAGGGTCGTCATGATGTAGGGGCAATCCAGATCTCTGATCCCACGCCCGTTCAACCAAGAAAGAGCAATAGGCGTAGGATAAAGTATCAAGATAGGAAGTATACTGACATCAACATGTCTTTGTCTCAGGCATTACAGCAATTGCTGAAGGCAAAACTGATCACACTAAAGGATCCTCCTCAAAATCCTGATACTTCCTCTTCCAAGTACAACCCGGGTGTGAGATGTGCCTACCATTCTGACAGTCCTGGACATGACACCGACGACTGTTGGACCTTGAAGAACAAGATCCAAGACTTGATTGATGCCAAGGAGGTCAAGTTTGAACACTGATCCTACACCAAATCATCGAGAATGTCTTTTGTTCATTAGAATTTTCAATTTGTAATTTTCTTTTGATTGTTCAAACATTGTATTCATGTCAAACGATGTTATTTCATTAATGCATTACACATGTCTGTTTTGAAGTATTTATTTCGTATTCACTATATGCCAACTGTTTTCATATTTTTGTGATGATCAACTCTTGATTGAAAAATTCTAAGCCTCTTGAGGGAGGATGACGAAAACGATACCATGATTTACAGTATGCTTTTGAAAAGACCCCGCTAATGAGGTACAGGCATTGCTTCAATTCCTAAACACTGGAGTTATAAGGAAGATAATCCCTCGTCAACCCCTTTGAGCCAAAGAAGTCAGAGTTTTTCTTTTCAAAAAAAAATAAATTTAAAACCCTTAATCATAACCTGGGGCAGGGTAGTTCTCTCAGTTAATCCAGGTGCACAATGAATGGCATCAAAAGAAGTCCTTCTGAAACAAAATACAATGATGGTCCCGAATAATCATAAAGACAGACAGTCATTATCCCTCAAAATAAACGCCCATTAAGTCAAAACCTATGAAGGAGACTTACAAAACTGGGGCATCCCGCTGACTATAATCACAAAAGAAACAGTTCAGGCAAAAAACAGGGATAACGAAATCAAAAAGAAAAGAGGACCTGCAAACCCTCAACAAGGAAATGACTGCCTATTCAAAATAAAATGTCAACATCCGAACCATCATGGGAATATCAGGACAAAGACTCAAACAAAGTCTAACGCACGATTAGTTGAGTTTAGGTTTGAAGAACATCACGAAGAACGGGTGGGTACAAATAAAATTTGAGCCTTTATCCTTTGTTTCTTAAACCGTGAACCAGGCCACGCTACAACCCTTAAAAGTCCTAGCTGAAGCATGGGTTAGTTCGAAAGCATACTGTTACCAAAGGTATCCTGACTCCTATAAGGCTCGCTGTAAAATCTTGAGTAGACATCACATTTTACAAAAAAATCACTTGTTTATTGAAAATCGCATTTTCAAAAAACTTCAAGACAGACATAAGCTTTGCATTTTTAATATAACATTGTTTGCATATGACTATTTGTTTGAACAACATAGAAATTCGCACGACGAATATCTAGTGAACAAAATCCTTCTCAACAAAAAAGGTCATCTCAAATGGAAGAAGCACTTCCAATCAAGGGGCAGGGCATGATCATTGTCCATCATCTGGGGCAGTCCAGTCAAGATTCAGAGACTCTCTCAAATGCCTAATAGCCTGGGGCAAATCTCCGCCTGAGTCACCTGGGGAATTGGACATGAGTTCCAGCTACGAATCTTGCCTGATCAAACATCTTCTGGTCGCATGGCAACACAACAACAGTAACAACTCCCTACACTATGAGAGCGTGGACATAGTCGAAAAATACTACGCATAATCAAAGACTCGCTAGGTTGACGCACCTAGGCAAAAATAAGGGCTTCCCGGCGAACCAAAAGGGTTTGGGCAAAAATAAGGGATGAAATAGAAAAATCTGTACACCCGGCAAGTCGAAAACCTGAAAAGGCGGCTTGGGCAAAAATGGGTATCCCGGTGGACTGAAAACCCGAAAGGGCGGTCCAGGCAAAAATTAGGGATCACAGCGTACGACTATGTCCCAGCATCCCGTCACTTGTCTACCAGAAGAAGATTTGTCAATCAAGACCTCTACAGGTACTTCCTCCATAGGAAACTGGGGCAATAAGAATTGTCTGAACCATACAAGTTGCTCTGTCCACCAAGGTACCAAGGTAAGTTCGGCTGGAGAATGTAACCCAGATACCTTCACTCCCGGCCGAGTAGGATAAGACTCAACAATACTTCCCCGAATAGAGTTTGGTCTCCCAATCAGCCCTGAAAAGGCACAGTATCTCCAGCAAGTCAGCGACACTCTCCCCAAGCAGAGTTAGTCTACTGTCAGCCTTATGGAAGTTGGGTATCCCCAGAAGATCTCAATATTCCCCAGCGGAGTATACAGACATTCCTAAGCAAGCATCCCCGGCAGTCTTGATCTAAGATTGTTCCCCGGCGAAATACCAGACATCCAGTGGAGCCACTTCCCAGTGCAGTTCAAAAATCTCCCCAGTAGGAAGCTTATCCCCAGTAGATTCTAGAAGCTTATCACCTGCAGAGTACGAGAGCCTCTCCCCGACTTTATTCAGAAGGTTATTCCCCACCAAAGCTTATAACTGGGTTATCCTCAGCTAATTAACGGAAAGACCGTCCTCGGCAAAGTTCTTCCTATCCCCAGCGAAGTTCATCAGATCTTCCAACAGAACTCATCAGCAGAATCCCCAACAGAGTTATCATCAAAACCTCAGCGAAGTATCTCTTCCTACAGAGTAATTCCCCGCAGAGTAATCTCTCCAACAGGTTTATTCCCCGACGGAGTCATCTTCTCCTACCGGTTTATTCTTGCAACCATTATCCCCAGCTGAAACAAAGAACGCTACTCTTCCAACACCAGCCCAGGATTCAGCTCCCGGCATTCGTCAAGGATTTATTTTCCTAGACGAAAATACATTCATAAACATCACATTGTCATACATTATGATACATGCATACACGCATCATATCACCCCAATCTCATTTATTTTTGAGAACATCATGACATCATGCATGTCATACATTATGACATTGCATACAACTAACTCGTTACTTTTTCAGGAAAGAACGATCAACAGATAAAAGTCTTTACCTTTTGAGGTAGAAGACGTCCAAGATTCCTTCATCATTCTGCTGAGGTTGTAGTCGCCTAAGATTCTCTCATCGTCCCGTTGAGGTAGTAATCATCCAAGGTTCTCTCATCGTCCCGTTGAGGTAGTAATCGTCCAAGGTTCTCTCATCGTCCCGTTGAGGTAGTAATCGTCCAAGGTTCTCTCATCGTCCCGTTGAGGTAGTAATCGTCCAAGGTTCTCTCATCGTCCCGTTGAGGTAGTAATCGTCCAAGGTTCTCTCATCGTCCCGTTGAGGTAGTAATCTTCCAAGGTTCTCTCATTGTCCCGTTGAGGTAGTAATCGTCCAAGGTTCTCTCATCGTCCCGTTGAGGTAGTAATCGTCCAAGGTTCTCTCATCGTCCCGTTGAGGTAGTAATCGTCCAAGGTTCTCATCGTCCCGTTGAGGTAATAATCGTACAAGGTTCTCTCATCGTCCCGTTGAGGTAGTAATCGTCCAAGGTTCTCTCATCGTCCCGATGAGGTAGTAATCGTCCAAGGTTCTCTCATCGTCCCGTTGAGGTAGTAATCGTCCAAGGTTCTCTCATCGTTCCGTTGAGGTAGTAATCGTCCAAGGTTCTCTCATCGTCCCGTTGAGGTAGTAATCGTCCAAGGTTCTCTCATCGTCCCGTTGAGGTAGTAATCATCCAAGGTTCTCTCATCATCCCGTTGAGGTAGTAATCGTCCCTGATTCATTCATCAAAAACCTTTTGAAGTTCCAGATCTGATTCTTGTATCCTGCCAGGGCGTATCTGTTGACGACTATTTCCGGACTCGATTCCTATATCCTGCCAGGGTACGTCTGAAGAGTTTGAAGATCCGATTCCTGTATCCAGCCATGGCGTATCTGTTGACGACTATTTCCAGACTCGATTCCTGTATCTTGCCAGGGCACGTCTGAAGAGTTTGAAGATCCGATTCCTGTATCCTACCAGGGCGTATTTGTTGACGACTATTTCCAGATTCGATTCCTGTAACCAGCCAGGGCACGTCTGAAGAGATTGTAGATTCGATACCTGTATCCAGCCAGGGCACATCTGCATGAAAAGTTTGAAGATCAACACATGTAACAGGCCAGGTAATTATCTTTCTTTCTCAGGTACACAAGTTCTCGCTAAGGAATCTCTTACGCGATCGACACCTAGATGGCATCTATAAGCCCATCCTCCCATTACAGTTCCAAATGGCATCTATAAGCCCATTCCCAACAAGGTTCTGTCACATCTCCAGATGGCATCTATAAGCCCATCCTCCTACCCATCATCTCTCCAAATGGCATCTGTAAGCCCATTCCCTACACCGCACTGCTGATACTCAACTATGTGAGTGCAAATTTCTGGGCACTCTAGTGTTCAATCATCTTCCACCTTCGGATCACGAAAGGAACACAAGCTAATCTACATCCTCAGGTCTAATAAGATTGAACAGGGGAAACTGTTGTACCCCAAAATTTGCCCTCCCATAATCTTCAAAGTTTTGCCAAGCATCACTTCAAATGGTTCAAAGTCTACTCAAGGGCTACACAGTCAACCATTCTCCTAAAGCCAGTCAAATTAGGGTTTTGGTTCTTGCAAGGAAGTTGAAGTTTTCAAGGGCTCAATCAAGTCCCATATGCTCATAAACATTGTCAATCACCTACATGTCAAGTTTCAAGGCTCACAAGGTCAAGTTGCACAGTCAAAAACCCTAATTGCTCAACAGTCAACTGTAGGGGCAAAATGGTCATTTGGCAGTCAAAAGTCAAAATTTTTGGTCAACATCTTATTTTGAAGCCACAATCATCATTTGGTCAAGTCTTGACCATGATTTCACAAGAATGGCTCAAAAATCATCAAGGTGTCAAAAGTTTCTATTTTTGGACAGCTGAAAAGTCAACTGTAACTTGACCAAGGCATAACTTTTTCATGGTTCATCATAAAAATCCCATCCAATTCTCATCTTGAAGGGGAAGACATTTCCTACAACTCATCTTCACATTCCAAGTCCAATAAATGCTCTCACAAAAAGTTATCAATTTCAACATTATAGGTCATTTTCAAAAGTCAACAAAAGGGCACTTTAAGTCAAAGACCATAACATGAGACTGGTAAATCAAAATGACATGGGACCAAAGGCATTGGTTAGAGGACTTCAAGACCTTTCCAAAACATCCAAGAACATGTTCATAGCTTCAAAATTGAGCAAGATATGCATTGGAGAAGTTGGGAAATTTTTGTGAAATGGCCAAAGTCAATTATTCTTGAAATTTCATTTTTGACAAAAGGGGCCCACTTTTTCCACTTGATTCAGCTTGGCCATGCTTCCCACGTGTCCCACAATTTATTTCAAGATTTAAAATTAATTTTTCCATTTTTATTTAATTTTATTTGATTTAATTCATTTTAAATCTTTAAAATTCAAATAAAAATCAAAGAAATTAATGGAGGGATATATTTTGTGTTGATTAGCTTTGATACACCTTGAAATACCTTCCAAATTCGTGCAAGGCCTATTCCAAGCAAGAAAATTCAAATTTTCACAAATATGGCAAATGGTTCAATGTTGGTTATGGAGGAAATCAAGAACATAATTGCATAAGCTTAATGACCATTATTCTTATTGATACACTTTACATTACTATATATACAAGCCTTCCCAACCTCATTCAAAAAATAGTGTGTGCAGAAACGGCCAAGAGCAAAACCAAAAATTATTCAAAAAGTGAGAGTTCTAAAACATAGTTGCAAGCATATTCAGATCAAAACAAGCACGTGGTTCTATTCCTTGCCACACCCTGAAGCTAAAGCAACCTTTGCCAAGTCCTGAGGCTCATACCGCGCTGTAAGTTCTTCCCAGGTCCCCCATAATTCTCATATCATTTTTGTTAACGCGTTCTTGTGCAGTTTCTCAAGTAGTTTCCACCATAAGCCTCACCCATCCAACAAGCCAAGTGTCATTGGAGGCAGATCTAAAGGCCCAAAATGCAAGAGTATTATGCTCTGGAGTTAGCGCATGCGTAGGCAACCGAAAAAAGTCAAATAAGGCTTCTTGTTGTTGGGCCAGAATTACTTCAGAAAACCTCCATGAAGGTCATCTCACCCCCCTTGGGTTTATTTACTTTTTTCTTATTTTATTTTGTTTTGTCATTTTCTTTTCTTTTATTTATTTGCCTTATTTTATTTTTTTAATAATTAGCATAATTAACATTTTCATAAAAAAAAAAAAATAGAACTAACATCATTATTATTATTATTATATTATTTTGTAAATAAACATTAAATAAATTAGTTTTAATTAGGCCATTTTAACCCTTTTTTAAAATAATTAAAATAACTTAAATTTAGGTTAACTTTTAATTTTGTTTATTTTTATTTTTATTTTATTTCATAAAAAAAAACATAAAAAAACAAAAAAAATATTTTCTTTTAATTAAATTAATTAATTAGTCATTAGTTAGTTTTAATTTCATTTTAATTACAAAAAGACAAAAAAAATCAATTTCTTTTCTTAAAAGGGTCAACACCCTTAGGACATTCCGATTTAATTTTTATTCGCGCATAGTTTATTATTATGAAATTGCTTCCAAGACATGTAATAGTAATTAGGACTTTTACTGTTTTTATTTACTTTTCGTACTTATTTACCAAAAACGGGTCTTTGTAATTTTTGGCGATGTATAGACCCGCGCCTTGTAATAGCGTAGGATTTATGTTTTCCGCAATTTACTTTTCGCACCCCCTTAACTGCTAAACTTGCATGAAAGAATGTATGTAAATAAAAACAACTCGTAGCTCACTAATTGCCAAGACAAACATTAACTGAATACAACACACAAATAACACACACCACTTCTAGGGTACGCCTCACTCGTTGCCTTCGAAACGTGGTCATCAAGTATAGGACGTCTTAGAGGTCACCCTTAGTCCAAAGATCCAGTTGCCTCGAAATAGTTGCCTCGAAACAGTTGCCTCGAAACAGTTGCCTCGAAACGGTTGCCTCGGATTAAAAAGGATCTAGGACATAAGGGTAGCTTCTAAGGTGTCCTACTGTTGCTTCGGTGACCACACATGTCCCTACAATCGAATTGACCCGAACACCTCCAACGGTGGTGCTACCTACCTCTCAATGGTGGGATAGCACTACCTTAAGGACTCTTACACAACCTAATTCCTTAGGGTAGGTAGATGACTCATGGATACTTGCTCTCTTCAAAAACAAATCAAAAATCTTTTCACACAGACACTTTCAAAGCTTTCAAAACAAATTTTTCAAACACTCTTGAGGACAGATACAAGAGTTATTCAGAAATCTTTCAATGAGACTTTTTCAAACCCACTCACATCTTGAAAAGCAAACATTTTGAAAACATAAGAGCAAGTATCTAAGAGCCCGTGGATAACCACGGATAGAAAGGGTGCTAACACTTTCCCTTTCTATAAATCTACCTCCCGAACCGAGAAACGATCTCATAAGGAATTTTGCTGTGCTTTTGTCCTGTCCATGTTGGAGAAAATAAAAGACGGTGGCGACTCTTGCTTCCGCGACATTTCGCGAAACCAGCTTTAAACAGTCAGTTCTAAATCCACCGATCACAAGAAGGAAAATTTTAGGGTACAACAAACACCATAAGCGTGTGGCTCAGTAGTTTAGATTCTAACTTGTAACCCCAAGGACCTGAGTTCAAGCCTTGGTAGCCACCAACCATTATTTTTATTTTCTTTTATTATTATTTTTCTATTTCTTTTTCTTACTATTTTTTTATAGTTTTAGTTTAACCTATTTTATTTCCTCCCTTAGTTTTATTTTATCAACTTAAATATTAAAACACCAAAAATATTTTATTTATTTATTCAAAACTTTGATTTTATTTTTATATTTTGTTTAAACATATTAATTATTAAAAAACCAAAAATAGTTTCTTTGTTTAAATTATTTAAATATTGTTGTTTCTTTTAAAATATTTTTCTTAAATGACTCTCTCCTAAATACCATGACACTTTAATATATTTTCTTGTTTGTGATTTTTATACCAAGATTAGTTGATGTTAATACCATGAATATAATTAATTCAAATGACTTATTGCTTTGTTTTGAAAATTCTCATTAGGGTTTTGATTCTTACCATATGTTTGAGGTCTTGATTGATGTTTTGATTATGTGAAACCCTAATCTATGAAGCTTGCATGTTTATTTTCTTTAATAAATGCTCAAACATACTTAAGCATATCAAAACAAATTTTAAAAGACTAAAAGTGATTTAACCTCATTCAAATCTTTTTGCCACTTGGCTTGACTTTTCAATTTAGAACCTCTTCTCAAAGAGATTAGGTATAAATCTTCTTCATAGTTGAGATATGATTCTCCTATTCCCATAGTACTTGTTAAAGAAAATGTAATTATTTCCACATGAATATGTTAACAACAACTTGTGGATCTTTATATCCAAGTTATTAGTCCTTCCTTCATGATGATGCAAGATCTATCATCTCATACTTGTGGTGGTATTAGTTGAGCATTCTCCTTAAGATGATGAAATATCTCTTTTCCTAAAATCAACCACAACAAACCCTTTTGTTATTTTTATCATGAACTATGAGGTTTTGATCCTTTATTGGTACGTAGGTATAAGACTATGTATTTCCAAACAAAAATATGATAAAATATACTTCTTTTTCCCATCCCTATAGTCATTTAGAAAGCAAACATTTTAAACCAAAAACAGATTTTATAAAAGGTTCGTGTAGAGTACTACAAATACATAGGATGCTAATACATTACCTTTGTGTAAACTAACCCCATACCTTAGATCTCTTCCTTATGCTTTGCTTGTAGTCTTTACTTCTTGCGCTGCATGTTAAACAATAGGGTTTTGATCTTTTCCCTTTTACTTGGAAACAATAAAGTTTAGTGGTGACTTCTTAAGTCTTTGTGAGTCAAGTTTCTCCATAGCTTGGTCTCCTCGATTTTTCACTGTGACATTGGCTACTTTGCCTCTGATTGTTGGTTAAACAAAGAAAACAAGTGTGAAGAAGCCAATATAGCCAGAGGAGATTTAGAGAATAAACTTGTGTTATTGGCGGCATCTAAGAATGAAGGTGAAAAATGGTATATTGGTGGTATGGTATGTTTCTGACATGAAGAGCAATCTGAAGAGTGTTGGTCAACTGATTGAAAAAGTTTTTTATGTAACCATGAAAGACAATCTCTTGAATTTGTATGATTGTAATCATAAATTGAATATACAGTCTGAACTAGGAAGAAATAAGACATTCAAGGTGAATGTTGAACATCAAACACCCAATACCTTAGTGCAATAAGTGTTGCAAGGGAGAGTGAGCTACGACACAAGAGATTTAGGCATTTGAACATCAGAAGCTTAGGACATCTGAGTTCAAAGAATACAGTTCTTGGAATTCTTAAGATTGTGGCACTAGAGAAATTGTGTGACATATGCATAAAAGGCAAGCAACCAAGACTGCCTTTCTCATTAGAATTGCCTCCAAGAGCAAATCATTCTTTGGGTGTTATGAATTGTGATGTATGTTGTCCATTTGAAGTACCTTCACTTGGATGAAACAAGTAATTTGTGTCATTTGTGGATGAATTTACAAGAATGACATGGATATCACTCATAAAGTTCAAACATGAGGTGTTTGTTAAGTTAAAGAAGTTCAAAGTGAAAGCTTAAAATCAGAGTAGACAAAGGTTGAAGATCCTCAGAACCTATGGTGGATGTGAGTTCAACTCTGAAGAGTTCAAGAAGTTATGTGAGGAGAATGATATTGAACATGAAGTGATTATTCCATACACTCCACAACATAATGATCTTGTTGCAAGAAGAAAATAACTTTACTTGACATGACCAGGAGCATGTTGAAAGAGAATAAGAATATGCCTCACACATTCTAAGGAGAAGTTATTGCTACTATAGCCAATATGCTCAAAAGATGTCCAATAAAGAAGTTAAAGGAAATAGTTCCTCTAGAGAAGTGGACTGGAAGAAAGCTGAGTGTGAGCCATCTGAAGGTATTTGGTTTTGTTTATAAACATGTACCAGATGCTACTAGAAGGAAATTGGGTGACAGAAGAAAAATCATGTTGCTTATAGGTTACCACAGTATGTAATGCCCTAGACTTCCTTCAGGATTACCGACTAACCCCACAAAGCAACACAAGTCTTTTCAGCATGATTTGGTCCCACTCATATGCATTCCGAGAAACTTTCCAGAAGGTCACCCATTCCAAAGTTGCTCCAAGTCAAGCACGCTTAATTGTGGAGTTCTTATGGAACAAGATACTTAAGATGCATCTTGTTGATATAGGTAGTAGTCTAGGGGTGTTCGTGGTCCGGTTTAGATCGGTTTTGAGACAAAATATCATCCGATCCAAAAATATATAAAGCATACGGTTTGGTTCGGTTTTTGGATGACAACAAGAAAAATCCAATCCAATTTATACAGTTTACTTCGGTTCGGTTGAATCGGTTTTATTCGGTTTTTAAACCAACACTATTTAGAAATTTAAAAAGAATATATTTCAATACCAGTTACAATTATGCCACCAACGTCTACTGAGACAATATCTAATTGCTATGTTCATATGGCTATTTGATGTCATTATTGCAAAGTTTCATTATAATATATGTATAATATCTATCCCAACGAAATAGACATGGCTATAATATATAATATATATATGGAGATATGCTTAGTTCTTATATGGAGATTTGTATTATAAATTAAATATATGACAAATATATAAAACAGTGAACAAATGAAGATTCCAAAGCTATATTAAAGCGAATATAATAATAAAACTTCAAGAAAAATATCAATAATAGTGGACATGTGAAAGTTGCATCACAAGGAATAATAAATGGCAAGTAAATGGAAGTAATATCGGTTCGGTTTGGACCGGTTCGGTTCTCATAAAGCCAACCATAAACCAAACCGAACCGGTCAGTTATGCTACATGGTGATCCAAATACATCCAAAAAAATTCGTTTTTTTTTGGATTTTTTTAGATCGGATTGGATCTGAACACCCCTAGGTAGTACCAATTAATATATATAAGCTCTCATTCAACCATACAGTCCCTTCCTACACAACTTCAGGATGCCTCTCATTCCGATGTGAATTCGGTTTTCCCTAGAAGTTGCTAGGAGTGTCTCATTGTCATGCCTCGTGCACCGATAACCACTCCCTCGCCCTAAGGTGTTACATGTAACCACTCTTTGTCCTCTCTGGCCTCGGGTGTTACATGCCCACCAGCTTCCGCTTGGTTCGTCCCAAAACCATCTCGTACTAAAGAGGTTTGCTTTGATACCATTTATAATGTCCCAGACTGCCTTCAGGATTACTGACTGACCCCACCAACCAACAAAAGTCTTTTCAGCATGATTTAGCCTCACTCATATGCATTTCGAGAAACATCCCAGAAGGTCACCCATCCCAAAATTGCTCTAAGTCAAACACTCATAACCGTGGAGTTCTTATGGAATAGGATATCAAAAATAAGATGCATCTTGTTGATATAGGTAGTACCAATTAATCTTTATAAGCTTTTATTCAACTATGTAGTCCCTTTCTTACACAACCTCGGGATCCCTCTCATCCTAATGTGAATTTGGTTTTTTCCTAGAAGCTGCTAGAAGTGTCTCATTGTCATGCATCGTGCACCGACAACCACTCTCTCGCCCTCGGGTGTTACATGTAACCACTCTCTGTCATCTTCAACCTCGAGTGTTACACAATACATGTGCTTATAAGCTATATTGCCTAGTCACCAACAAAGTTGAAGTTAGCAGAGATGTCATAACGAAAGAAATAGAAAAATGAGACTGAAACAAGTTTGATTATGCTTTTGGAGTTAAAGGAGTTTCTGAAGATGTCTCTAAAGAAGAATATGCCTCTGAAGAAGATTCTGCCTCTGAAGGTGACTCAGACTCTGAAGGTGACTTAGACTCTAAAGGTGACTCAAACTCTAAAGGTGGTCCAAGTTGTGATGGTAGTCCATCCTTTTATGGTAGTCCAACCTCTAATGGTAATGCAACCTCTGAAGGTGGACCTGAATCTAAAGGTGAACTTGCGCGGTTTCAAAGGCCACGTGAGTTAAACAAATACCAAAGAGACTTGCAAATTTTGAGTTACTGCATGACACTGAGATTGACTCTATATGTGAAGTCATTCAACGTATCTATGAGATGCCAACTATTGACTAATCTTTCAATGTCTATCTTTTAACTATTTCTTTTGCTGTTGTTTTATATAATTGAAGTTATAAAAATAGTTGTACGATTTATTATAAATATGAATCAATACTTAAAAGTTGGTATATATTATTAATATATAACTAAAACTATGTGAATATTTATGAACCGCAATATAAATTATATTATGTTTGATATTACAAACTCATGAATTAAAATTTAATAAATGATTATAAGTTATAACTATATTAATGTTATCCAAATAAAAAACAAGGTGTCATACTTAATAATTTAGTCACTGATAATGTAATGTGAATCCAAACGAAACCCATGCGACAATACAAATTTCTTACTAAGTTTAAATTAAAAAAATTAAATAATTTATAAATGATACATAGTTAATTTTCTTCCATTGAAATCATAGATTTCTTCACAAGAAATGATACATGTTTTTTTTTACACAGAGTCGTACATGTTAGGTGAAAATAAACATTATATACATTAAAAATACAATACAATGTGATTAGAAATACAATGTAGTTGTAAATTCTAGCCCTCGTTACATTAATATATTGTGTGCTATATTAATTATTTTATTTAAATAGTTGCATAAAATTATATAATAATATATTATTTAAATTTATTTAAATTACATTAATTTACATTTTAAACTTAGGAACATCTTTATTAATAATTACTTTTAATATCTCATTTGTTTCATTCTATTTTTTTCTTCTCATTTTACAAACACCGTTAAAAATGATTTTTATTTTATATGAGAGAGGGTCTAAGACAAAAATAAATAAATAAATAATTATAACATATCAATAAATTAATTACAAATTTTTAAGAAATTTGCAGAACCATTAGAAACTATAAGAAGTCTGACGCTTTCTCGTGATTATTATCTATGCTTACAATCGTGGATTTATTGGCAGTTAAAAATAACTTTTAAGAATATATTTTGGCCTTTAATTATGTTTTAAGGTGCTATACTGCATCATTAAAATATATAATTTATTATAGTTTTTAGAAAACATTATAAAATTTTTCCAATTTTTGTTTTTGAACCTTTTGGACACAACTTTTAACAGCGATATTACATATTACATAAATATGTAATTAATAATAGTATTTTTTTATAAAAAATGTCAGTGATTTATTTATGGATAAAACTAGTAAAATATGATTTTGTAGGCACATTTATTATCATACTTTGGGTTGGACCTTAAGTCATAAGCAACACGGGCTTTACAAGCAAGCCGAATCATGTACCCGTAAACCCGACCCGTTTGGTTCTCATGCAATAAATTCTGGAAGGTTAAGGAAATTAGGGTTTCATATTTGCGGTTGAATCTTCTCTACCAAAAAACAAAGACACGATGATTTACGACGTTAACTCTCCTCTTTTCCGATCCTTCCTCAGCCAGAAGGGCGGTTCCTCCGATAAGAGGTTCGTCTTCTCTCTTATTATTAATTAGGGTTTATGCACACGATTCAATTTCAACAGGAAACCGGGTTTTCTCTGTTTATTTTTCATTTTATGTTGTTTTCATATGATTTTAATCTATTCCCATTTCTTATATGTGCAATTTATTATTTCTTGCTTTATGTCGGGAATTATACAATGAGGGGAATTTGTGGTTGAATGGGATTTCCGTGTTGTGTTGTTTTGGCCCGTTGCAAGTTTTTTGATTGAGTTTTAGCGATGAATAGCATGAGTATAGAATTGTTTACAGTTTGTGTGTATGAATAAGAAAATACGAAAATACACACATTTTGAGCAAATGCTACATTAAGGGGTGTTTGGAAGAACTTATTAATTTTTTAAGAGCTTATAGAAATAAGCTGGATTATCTTTTGGACATATCACAAGCTATTTTCATAAACCCTTCTAGAACATTAACTAAGTTTTTTCAAACGCCGCCATGTATTGGGTTGAACTCATGTGTGTATGGGCTGCTCATGAATCAGAAGACATCTGAAGTAGCTATTGGTGTTTTTGGCTTCTATCAGAATGGTAATTGTCGGGTGAAAAGCCGATAGATGGTTTATAGCTTGATATAATGGCCATGGATTATTCCCACTGGTCGAACTTATGTATTAGACAACATTGTTTAATGTTATGAAGCATGGATATGGACACTAGACTCAAGCTGACATTGACACTTAGAAACATTACTAATTAGGAATATAATCACACTTATAATCGCCATATGAGTGTCGAATCTTTTGGACACGTCTTCATCCTGAAGTGTTGGTGATACATAGGTTAAATATGGAACT
Source organism: Vicia faba (assembly GCA_948472305.1). Classification (NCBI taxonomy): domain Eukaryota; kingdom Viridiplantae; phylum Streptophyta; class Magnoliopsida; order Fabales; family Fabaceae; genus Vicia; species Vicia faba. Next base: position 248,493,092 of record OX451740.1, on the reverse strand, counting down.
TGGCTCAAACTGAATTTTTTTTCTTCCTTTTCTACTCTATTAAGATTACCAAAATGCTGAACAAGATTTTGACAATGTTAGTTTGGTATTATGATTGAATAACTGTACTTCTGAATCATTGTCCAGAATTCCATTTCTTAAGTTTTTGTGCATGTAACCAGTGGGTTGGTTAATTAAGAAAGAATATTGAATGGTTTGTGATAAGACATGATTTAAGATAGGAAAATATAGCATGGTTTTTCATTTGTTCTCGAATCCATTTGGCGGGAAGTGACTTTGGAATTTTTTTAACTTGTTTAGTTTGTTGGCTTAGTTGTCCTGAACTTGTGGAATTCAATGCCCTTGTCACAATGTTGCAAACTTGAGAAATATGTTGTGTATTTGGTACCATTTTAGGATGTATATAAAGTTGTGTAGATTTCATATTGGCAGACTTTGTGTAATATGGGTCTCTTGCATTGCTAATGAAATCATTAGCTCCTCTTGGCTGTGTAAAGGCTTAGCCTGGAGTACCAAAACTGCATGTTTGCTTATCGTTTTGTTATCACCAATTTGCCATGATGATTGTATTTTTACTTCTGTGTTAATAACAACATTGTGTTTTCAATGTTATTTTGCAATTTGGTTCCCCTGGCACGATAGATCATCTGGGGCAATATGTGTTCATTGTATTGTTATTAAGTTAATGTTGTATTTAAAATTATGTTGTTGGGTTTTAATCAAACTATTGTTCTGCAGGAAAAACGAGGAGCAGAAGCCTAAAGAACAAAGATTCAAAGCCAACGAGAACAAGCCTGTTATGACAGAATGATGACTCCAACAGTCCATTCTGTTGGAGAATGATATAGCTTGGTAGTTTGTTATTGTTTTCTGATGATATATATGGTGTGGTAATTTTAGAGCATGTTATTGTAATGGTTTGATTTTGGCTATGATTTCTATGAACCTGTGATAAACATATATTGACTTAATGCAATGATGGTACTTGTTTAAAAGCTTATTATGAGCGCTTATTATGAGCCAGTCTAAAGTTAACAAGGTCTTTCAAGCTTATGGAGTCAAAAATAATTCTGGGCTCTGTATAGGTTGTCCAGTCTATTAAACCCAGTATAGGTTACTAAAATTTTAAGTTACTTTTATTTAGGTGTTTTAATTCTACTTTTACAATCTCTTATAATTTTAATTCCTAAAATCACTTCACCAAAGTCTTATTAATTTTTTTTGAATAAATTGCCTTTTCTAGTTTTTTTATCAGTACCCAAAATTAACATGTCATTCACATATTAAGAAATCATATCACCCTTTCCATTTTGAAATTTATTATTATAAATGAGAACCTGGTCCAACAACTTATGTCATTTTGTTTGGGTGCTTGGTTTTTCATAAATATGTAGTTAATTTATGTTCTTTATATTCTTGACCTTTGATAACAAACTCTTCATTTATGAAAGCAATTTTAGTATCAATTTGATAGATTGCAAACTTATAGATAGAACTTGATTTAGAGTGTCAAAATCACTCTAAATGATGCAATTCTTCCAACATGTACATATGGTATCAAAGCAATCAATACCTTCATTTTGTATAAATCCTTTAACAATAAACTAACGTTGAATTTATCAATGGTGCCATTAGCTTTAATTTTTCTTCTAAATAAAGGTCTATTTACAAACTATTGGTTTGGATTCTGGTGAAAGATCAACTAGTTTTTCCAAATTTTTATTACCCATAACCGAGTCCATATCCTACTGGATAGCTTGTTCAACAAGGCTGATTGGTCCATAACTATTTATTGGATATAAATTGAGTAGAAAGTCTAAAGCAACAGTACTTTTTACCTCAAGAAGTAAACCTAGATAAAACTTACTCTAAAGTGAAACCAAGAACTTACCAATCTTTCCTATTTATCCTCTATTCCTTCCTCACTCATCTCATTCTCTAACATATTGTCCTCTACTCTTTTTCCATTCAATAATCAAAAAAAGACCCTAAGGTAAAAATAACAATGCACATAATCTCATTATCCATTTGAAATAATACTATTTGTTACTATAATAACAACCTTCACAATAACAGTGAAAAAGGAACCCCAATGAATATGTGAAGAGTCATTTTAGTTACATTGTTGCTTAGTTAAATTTTTGTCACGTTGAGAACAACTCCCTGACCAGGTTCATAACCAAACAAAACGCCGGCGAATGACAGTAACTTGATGAAAGAGACAACCGAAACTTGGACAGAATGAGAGACAAAATCACCTTCAATTCTAACATGGCCAAATGCTGTCCAGGACAGATACAGGGGCCAATTCCAAACGGCATATAAGCTTGTGGAATCTTGCACGATCCAATCACGCCATTCGCAAATCTTTCTGGATTGAACTCGTGCGCATCAGGCCCCAGATATCAATGTCATGTAGCAAAATCGAGATTGGAATCTGCATATTCATTCCTTTTGGAACTTTAATACCTTTTATATTAACATCTTGTAAATCTGTTCTGGTAACAAATACTGCTGGTGAATAAAGCCTCAATGTCTCTTGAATCAGCACGGTTAACTGCAAGAATTGTAACATTTTTTTAGAAGATTTTACTTAACACATAACAAACATACTTGCCTAAAACATTACCGTTTTCATGCTTTTAAGTTGCGTCTAGATTACCATTTCCGCAAACTTCAAGCACCTCTGCACGAGCACGATCTTGGTATGCAGCCAACACCATTAAGCACCAAGATGCTGTAATTGCAGTAGTTTTATGTCCAACAAAGAATATGGTTTTGCAGTTATCTATAATGAACCTGTCTCGCGAAATTGAGTTTGATAAAAAGCCATCACTTCCCTCACAATTCTTTGCACCCTGGAGTATCATTTGCAAGAGATCTTGCTCACAACATTCCTCTTGCCGTTGTTTTACGAGCTTTGATATATTTGAGTTGATCTCTTTCTCTAATCTCCATATCTGTCTATTGCTCTGGTTTGGAAAATATCTAAAACAAATTATATGATAACATTTTTCCACGGCTATTGTTCGGTCCGCAACTACTGTTCATTCCGCGGCTATTGTTCACGCCGCTGGTTCCTCATGTATCACGCACACTCCTACTTTTGCTTTTAGGATAACGTCTCTTTCTGCTTCCCATTTAGCTACAATACATTCACCCCATGGTTCTCCTATATTTACACATGCTACCACAAACCCATTACATTCGGCTACCCTTTCTCATCTTCTCCCAACACCACCTTGTATTACTAGTCCTATGAGACAAACAACAAACCAATACTCTAGACTGTTCCCTACCCAACCTTTTATGAAATACCCTTACCAAAATTCATCCGCGACTTTTACCAACACACAACCCTTTTCAGTACCATTTTACCCCCCAACCTCAACCAACAACGCCCTTACCCATCTTTTGTACGCCCAAATTGGAACTCGTCATGTTTGACGGTTCTAATCCCCTTGAATGGTTGTTTCAAGCTGATCAATTTTTTACTTTTTTATCAATTATCAAGTGAAAATCGTTTGCCTATGATGTCTTTTAACATGAAGGGTGATGCTTTGTGTTTGGCAGCTGATATACAGAACGAAATTGCAATTCATAAGCCAGTTTCTACCTCCCAAGCTATTGGTTTAGCTAAGCTGATTGAGTCAAAAATTAAAGATTCAAAACCTAAATATCAAAAGCCTTTTTCCAACACCCTTAACCATTCCAATACCCCAACCTACCTTCCTACCCCAACCGTTAAAACTTCTTCCACATCACAACCCATGAAATTACATATCCGACGCCTTTCAAACGCCCAACTACAAGAGCGCCACGCCCAAGGCTTGTGTTTTACTTGCGATGAAAAATTTATTCCAAGTCATAAATACACCTCGGGGAAATTTCTGCTGTTAATGATAGATGAAGAGGAACCTACAACACTTGAACTTGGAGACAATGGAAATGACTACTCCCCTACTGCTGAACAAGATGATACGTATTTCTAGCTTTCACCATAAGCTGCCAGCGGTCAATTTTCACCTAAGACCCTTAAATTTAATGGATTACTCCATGGTCTTACTGTTACTATTTTGATTGACACCATAAATATTTACAATATTCTACAACCTCGCATTGCTCAACATCTCAAATTAACCACCAAACAAATTCCTAACTTCTCTGTCATGGTAGGTAATGGATCCAAGTTATCTTGTTCGGGACTTTGTCCTCAAGTTCCTATCACACTACATAATAATTTGTTTGTTATTCCTTTCCATTTAATACCCATTGAAGGTGCTGATATAATCCTTGGTATGGAATGGTTACACACCCTTGGACCCCTCATTGCTGACTTTTCTATTCCTAAAATTTCATTTACTTATCAAAACAATGAGAATGACTACTCCCCCACTGCTCAATAAGATGATACATATTTCCAACTTTCACCACAAACTGCTGAAGTTATTGGCAAAAAACACAGAGCAGCTACCAAACTTTATTTATCTCAAAGGAAGGGGAAATATCGATAAAACCACAAGAGAATGGATAAGATGGTCTTGCGACCAAGAGAAAGGGTAAGGGAGTCGGTTACGCGAGGGAAAGGTATTAACACCCCTCACATCCGTTGTACTCAACGGGATCCGTTTTGTTTGTTTGTCTTAAAGGGTGTATTTATCTACAACTATACTTGCTTAAAAGGAAAAGATGATTTTTATTATTGCGTTCGTGAGGGTTTCGCGACCCTTTGCCTATGTATCCAATGAAGGAATCAGAACACCGTAGTTCCTCTAGAAAATGGTTTGTTTGTTTGTGTTTTTTAGTGGGCGACGTTAACACACGCATTCTAGCAATAGGCATGGTCGGTATCGCGGTAGAACGAAGATAACATGCTCTCTTTAGTGTTTGATTGGTTGAGTGTTTTTGTTAAGTGCGAAATGAGTTTGAATAATGATTAAGTATTTTTTTGGATTTTTTTTATTAAAGAAAGAAGTTTTTGTCTTAATTAGGAAATATGCAATGTAAAAGAAAAAGTCTAAGGGAGACTAACCTAGTTCTAGCCCTAATATTACCGTACAATGATGGCCCTAAGGTTAAGTTTGAAAGGGAAACTTCTATCTAAGTTAGCATGCATGGATAAAAACCTATTGTCTAATTAATTCAATTTAATCAAGAGATTAGAATTGAATTAATAATCCTAAGGGAGCATAGCATAATCAACCAAAAATAAAATAAATACTATCTAGTATTTTTATTTGTCATTTTATCATGTAGAGAAATTAAATCAAACAAAAAAAAGTTATTAAAATGAAAATAAAAGACATAGAGAAATCCAGGGGGTGCAATCTGATTCCAGCGGTATGATCAGAAACCTGGGCGCTAGGCCCAAAATGAAGGTACATGAGTGTTATTATTCACAAGATATTCCAAGAAAAAACAAAAATAAAACATAGGTTTATGGAGATATGGCCCGGTCCAACAAAACTCAACATGATCCATCTAGATTTTTATTCAGCTTTCAACTCCAAAAAAATGTACGGGCTTGGGGGAAACATGTGGTTTGGCCCAGACTTCAACCCACATCCAAATCCAAACCAGATTTATTCAGCATTTTATTATTTATTAATATATTTATTGAATTAAAAAAAATTAAAACTGAAAAAAACAAAAGAGGAATTAAGGTTCGTTATTGCCCTCTTCATCTTCATGAAGCACATACCTCTCTCTTCTTCCTCACAAAGACCCGACGACGAACTCTCTCTTCCTCCTTCTCTTTGTCCACCGCGGCCAACACTAATCACCACCATCATCTCCATTTCATATGAGCCTCATGTATCCGTTCATCTCTTCCCTCTTTAATCTTCATCTTCGATTCTCAACCTCAATCTCACTTTATCGCGACGATATCGTTCTCTGATTCAAACAATTGACACAAAAATAATGTACGTGATGAGGAAGAGAAAACAATTACCTATGGGAGACAATTCTAAAACCTCTTCAATGGCGGCGAAAACGATAAATCAAAATGTAAGTTCATCGCTCTAATATTCTCCTTCTTATGTGATTCTCCACTTCTCTTTGTTATGGCTTCCGCAATTTATTGTTGGGTTTTGTTTGCAGGAATTTCAATCGCGGTGCATTTGGTTGAAAATGCGATGAAGACGAAGATGTTACGAGAAAACCGCGAGCAACAACATCGATCGAAGAGGATAGAAGAATCTCTTGATGCAAAGAAGATGAAGATAAGGTGATTGCAGAGCTTTTCTTAGTGATTCTTCTGGGAGTTTTAAGAATGAAGATCGAAAGAGGTGAGTTTCTATTTTTTTTTTGTGAGAGGTTTTTTTTAGCATAATGAAAACATAAAATGTTTTCTTATCAGATTGTGTTGGTTTGTAACAGGTTTATGCAGGGGTAGTAAGAGATTGAGTGAGGGTTGTACGAAATTTGTTGAGTAAGAGTGTAGAGAAATTGATGAAGATTTGGATTAGAGTTAATGGATGAGGGGGCGGAGGTTTGAGAAGGTTGGAGGTTTCAGTTTTGGTATGAAATTTTCGTTTTTTCCTTTTGAACAAAACTTTCTGGTTTTTTTATGGTGTTTTTCTTTGAAGTTTTCCTATGTATCTCTCTCTCTCTCTCTTTGATTTTGTTATGTTGGTTGTGTTCTCTTTGTTGGTTTTCTGGCTGGATGGTTCTCTCTCTTTCTCAAAAAACACGTCCTTTTTTAATGAGACAATAATTCTTCTTATCATGAGATAAGGGTGGAAAATTGGAGGGAACTTTGTGAATTTGAACGTTGTTAGTATGTTGACTTTGGGATTTTTGAGTACAAGTTCTTTTTGCCTATTTTGACATTATTTTCAGGCTGTTTAGAGCACGTGTGGCACATATGAGGTGCAGGTTTTGGCATGTTCCGTTTGGTTGTTTATGCAACAGGTTTTGGCAGATTTGAGGCAGCAGTGCAGGTGATATCTTTTCCTCTTTCATCTTTCAATGATGTAAAGCAAACTTGCTTTTATTCAATAATTTCTGAAGGGTTTGCAATTTAGGAAAATGATGTTACAATAGGGTTTTGGCCATGAACTAGTGCTAGCTTGCACTGCTATTTTTTAAATTATTGTTGTGCTATATTTTGCCTATGCTGCTTGCGGTTGTTTTTGGTGATGCAGTTTTGTTGCAATGCTATTTTTTTTTTGTTTTTGTTTGGGTTGTATTTGCTTAGCTTTATTTGTGTTGCAGTTTTGTTGTTTTGTTTAGGCTGCCTGTATAGCAGCTTGCTGCTGCTTGTTGCAGCTTGCTGCTGCTGCCTGTTGCCTGTTGCCTTGCTTTGTTTGCTGGTTTTTTGTTACTATTGGACAGTTTTGTATATTATTTTGATGTATAGCAGTTTGAAAAATATTTGCACACTTCTTTTTCTTTTTTGTGAACCAAAAAGAACAAACTTTTTGTGATTTGCAATTGGGAGAAAGTGGTCAATGATTAAAAATAAACCCTTTTAATCTGATTCCAAATACAAACTCTAATGATGAGCATTCTCTTTTAACAAGTAATTTTTTGGAATTTTTCACATGTTGTTCATTGCTAACTTTTCCCCTTTTTCTTATTTCATGAACACGATTATTGGACGATCTAGGCAAGGTTAAAAGACGAAGAGGCCATGGCGAGGAGTGAGGACGAATGGCTTGAAGATGAAGCAAAGAGATTTGAAGAAACAAACATTTTCTTTGTAAACAAAATATTTGTAGCTTGTATTTCAACATTTGGTCCCTTTTGTAACTTGTCCCAACAATGTAATGAACACAAAACTTGAATGATACATTTTTTGAATGATGAATTCGTTGTATAGAAATTAAACAAACTCTTGAATCTTGATTGAAAATAGCAATTTCCGCTTGAATGATTTGAATGCACATCTTTCCTTCATAACTTGAATTCCAGAAATCAAACATGACTTTAGTAACTTGTACTTCAAGCAACCATGCGCCTTATCTTCCAAACTCCAATCAAACTCTTGAACAAAATAAATGCTTAAGAATTTAATTCCACTTGGTTAATTCGAACCCAAAACAATGGTCATTTAAACCTTAATCTTCATATCATGCCTGGACCAAACTTGCACTCTCAAACAGAACTTTAACTTTGATATTCAAACCACAAGTAACTTGTAACTTAAGCAACCAAAATATTCCTTGATTGTCATGAACCCCCAACCTTATTTCTTGTGCCCAAACTCCGCATTCGTCAACTTAAACTTCAAACTCTCGACTCGGTGACTTAGAGACCTTAAGAAGAAAACTTGAAATGCAAGGAGATGAGATCCTTGACCTAATGCACTGAGCTTTGAGTTATCTTTGAGGTAGGCAAAAGAATCATCACAAAAACTATGGATCCAAAACCCTAGCCTCTTGACCAACAAATAGGGAAATAAACCATAATCCAGACTCTGATGAATTCGAGCGAGAAACAACCTTGTAACTTGGTGAGAAAGAAATTCATGATACCTCAAAAATCCATCCCACAATCCACTAATCGAGAACCATATGCATTTCCCTTTTACCTGATAAGAGAACTTCAAAACAAAATTAGACATAAAGAGGGCACAACCCTAATACCTCAAACTAAGGCGCCAGATTCCATGAGATGCGGGATATGCAAATGCCTTAGTGAACATGGTGCGAATGGGATGCAAAGTTCAAATCCAGACAAAAGTAAAAAGGGTAGGGCAAATTTGGGGTACGACAGCTGCCCCTATTTAATTGTCTTAAACCTGAAGGTGAGATTGGCGTCAGCCTTTCGAAAGTTCAAGGTAGAAGATGATTAAATACCAGGACCCGAAATTTGCCGTAGGGAGATGGTGCGAGTGTTATTTATTGGCGCGAGTGTCTGCTGGGGAAAGGAAAATTGGTCTTCCGGTGGACTGGTCATGGGGGATAAACATGGTTGAATAATGGTAGCTTGTACTGGGGTAACAGTGCCAATACGAGTTTCTCGTGGACGTGGGCGGTAAGGTGACCGAAAGGATATGGTCGACGATGTCGTGATGACTGAAGGTAGAATTACTGACAAAATGATAAATTAAAGACGATGGGTAGGACTCGACGATGGTAGAGAATCTATCATGCGGGATTCACGGCCCAAAAAGAAAGGTAAAGACAATGGGTAAATATCGGTGTATGATCTATGACCCAAGAAAGGTAACATGAGGGTAAGACCTGCGAGCGACCTATGACCCTAGCAAAGATAACATGAGGGTAAGACCTACGAGCGACCTACGACCATCTGAAAGATAACGTGAGGGTAAGACCTACGAACGACATACGACCCTAGCAAAAATAACGTAAGGGTATGACCTACGAGCGACCTATGACCCTAGCAAAGATAACATGAAGGTAAGTCCTACGAGTGACCTACAACCCTATGAAAGATAACGTTAGGGTAAGACCTACGAGTGACCTACGACCCTATGAAAGATAACGTGAGGGTAAGACCTACGAGCGACCTACGATCCTATGAAAGATAACGTGAGGGTAAGACCTATGAGGATGATATTCTTTATGGGGACGTTTTGTTTATTTGGGGATTGATTTGGGGCTTTCGGGAAAGGTACCAAATCAGGCTCATGCTTCATATGCATTTGAAGCGTGGCATGATGATCCATGGATATGATATGCATTTGAGGATGCAATGTAACATACAGTGATGATTATTATATGCAAAGTGCCAAATGCTAAGCTCATTGGGATTCATTGCTCGTTGTATTGAGATACCAATATGGATTGGTGCTTGAAAACTGAGAGAGTTGAGTTATAGCCTTGTCGAATTCACTGGGGATTAAATCTTATTGAGGAGGAGTAGCTTGATCTGGCTTTTTTCACCTGCTGGACTGCTTGTGAATGACTGAGTAGAGACGTGGATCTCATCAAATGCCCCCAAGTTTTCTCTATTGTCAGGGAGGAAAGGTCCCCGTCTGACTTTCCTTACTCCACGAACCACTTGGGGATTAGTAAATGGACATGAGTGTCTTCAGATGCCCCGAGTTCACTTCATTGTTGGGGAGTTGCGTGTTTAAACATCTGCAGGGAATGATGATGATTCCGAGGACGTTAACTGAACCAAAGTGAACGTTATGACGCTTTTAGCCTGATTGCATTTGTACGGATGACAGGAATTTGCTTGAGTAGCTTCATAAGAGGGGAGGAGGAATGCCCCTGTCTGCAAGGATCTCTTCGAGTGGAATGCTGGAAGATTCGTGTCATAATACGAAGCAAAGTGGCATGCCCCAATATCTGCCTCTGATCATGGATTCTCGTAGAGATTTGTTGAATCTCTACGTAACTGCCCCAGGTTGCACAAATTTTGAATATGTTACTCAGCCTGATTTCCCCAGTTTGAAGTTTAAAGAGATTTATCGACATGATTGCCTCTGATTGACTGGCAAAATCTGGAAGAGATTTATCGACGTGATAGCCTCTGATTGGCAGCTTGAGGGAATGCCCCAGAATAAGACCATTCTTTGTTTTTTGACAAGTTTCTGCAGCAATTCGTCCTTCGAGATGACCAGGTTTTCATTTGATGCTCATCACGCAAGCTTACTTGATGTTCAAGCACTTATTTATATGCAACGAATGTTTGTCTAAGAATGATGATTCTAATGAAAATTATATGCTTGTCTTGAAGTTCAAAAAACTTTTATTGAAAAGATGTCGAAGCATCAATTTTTTTGTTTTTATGAATAGGTGACGTGTTACCAAATCAAATTTTAGCACATCTCTGAGGAGTCAGGTTACCGTATTCTAGCTACAGTATTGCTTTCGAATTAACCCATGCTTCAGTTAGGACTTTTAAGGGTTGTAACATGGACTGGTTCACGATTTTATAAAAAATATTTAAGGCTCAAAATTATTTGGTGCCCACCCATTCTCCACGATGTTCTCCATTCCTACGTTCAGTTAATTCGATACGAGCACTCATCTTCTGAGAAGAGAGTTTGCGATGATTTGAGGAACCACAGGGGTTTCTAGGACCCGAAAATCACTGGCTTCTTGGCGTCTGATCACTCGATCTTGTTCTTTTCCGAGGATTATTATTATTTTTTCTTTCGTTTTCCCTAATTTTTTCCCGGACAATTTCTTGATTTTAAAGTTGCAGTCCAGCGGGATGCCCTGGCTTTTGCCTAAGTCTCATGTTTTTCAAGTTTTGACTTAACGAGGCTTTTTGTATCTTTCTTTTTGAACAAGTTATTGATCTTTGCGCCATCTTCGATTTGTTGGAAATGGTTGTGGTTGTCTGAGTCCTAGATAGATGAAGAATAACTGTTATGGTATCGTCATCTGCTGACCTCCTGATTGTGAAAGAGATACCCATCGGGATATCGTTCTCTTCGATGCACGCTGCTGGTAGGTGATGGTTGGTCATTATGGTTTTGACTTCTCCTAGCCCTTTGATGGATAAACATTGTTGTATCCCTAGGAACTCCCTCTTGACGAGTTCTGGATGCTCGATCGGATTAACTAAAATCTACCCTCCCTAGGGTTAAAATTGAGGGTTTTTCTATGTAGAAGAAACTCCTACTTCAAAGCTCGAAAGGGTTGACGAGGGTCTATCTTCCTTATAAATCTGGTGTTTGGGGATTTGAAACAATGTCTGTACATCGTCAGCAAGGTTTTATTCAAAAGCATACCGTTTGAGAATCTAAGTATCAGATCTTCATCATCATCCCTCAAGAGTTATTTTTTTATTTAAATTAAAAAGAGTTAAGAATCAAGAGAAAGTACAATAACAAAACGTAAATGAGTGAATACGAATGGATTAGTTCAAGACAAACACAGTCAATGCATGGTGATTCAATATAAAAATACAAACAGTTTTGCATACAATGGGTACTGAACAAAAGAAGAAAGGTTACAAATGATAATGCAAATGAAATTAGAAATTGCCATGCTCAAGAGACTTCTTTAGGCTTGGCTCATTTGAGGAGACATTCTTGTAGTCTTGACACCTATCTCAGTAAGGGGATTCAATCCATTATCAGACCCTTTGGAGTGAACGTGATAACTTTGGCATCAAGGAAGTCTTGAACATTGTTTTTTAATGCCCTACAATTCTCAATTGTGTACCCTGGAGCCCCTGAATGGAATTCGCAACGAGCACTGACATCATACCCTCGTGGGAGAGGATTTGGTGTTGGACCAAGTTCACGCAATGGAACCAACTGATTGACAAGCAACTGAGGGAGAAGCTGAGCATAAGACATGGGAATGTGATCCACCCTCCTTTCAATAACTTTCTTCATCTTTCATCCTTGTTGCCCATGGGGTTGATGATTCAGCTGAAAAAACCCAGATCGTACTCGTTGAACATACATTTGTATCTGTGTGTACTAATGTTGATGATGGATTGACTGATGCTGAGTCACTCGAGGTTGTTGAGACGAGATTGTAGCACATGCTCTAGGAACATTAGGATGAACAAACGATGTTTGACGGTGCAGAGCTTGATCTTGATGGTGGACCGGGGCCTTTCCTTTGTTGATAGTAACACTAGTCTCTCCTTCTTTCTTCTTGACAAAACCAGAAAACGAATTTCTACCAATGCCTGTATTGTTGTTAGTATTATTAGGAACACCTTAGATCGTTCCAGCCTTAATGCAAGTCTCAACGCGTTCACCAATAATGACCATATTAGAGAAAGAAGTAGAATTACTACTGAGCATATGTTAGAGATAAGGGCCTCGTAGAGTACCCATAAACAAATCAATCAATTCATGATCCAAGAGAGGAGGTTGGACCCTTGCAGCCAGTTCACGCCACCTCTGAGCGTACTCTTCGAATGACTCTTCAGATTTTTGTATCATCCCTTGGAGTTGAGTATGACTAGGAGCCATGTCAGTATTGTAATGGTAATGTTTCAAAAAGGCGTCAGCAAGTTCTCCCCAAGTACTGACATGAGATCTTTCCAATTGCATATACCAATTCAATGGTGCCCTGGTCAAGCTATCTTGGAAGAAGTGCATGAGTAACCGTTCATTTTCAGCATAGGCAACCATTTTGCGATAGTAGGAACTGAGATGAGTCTCCGGGCAGGAAGTGCCGTTGTATTTGTCGAAATCCGGAACTTTGAACTTGGGAGGAATAACTACCCCATGCACAAGGAACATTGCAGCAGTATTGAATCCAAAAGCCTTAATACCCTCCACGACTTTGAGACGCTCTTTAAGAGCATGGTACATTTTCGCAGTTTCAGAAACTCCAGCGACAAGATTCACTTGGGGTTCATCAAGATCAATGATGTTGTTATGATCATCAACATGGTTCCTAGGAGTTCCAGTAGGGGTCTTAACATTTGCAATGTCATTCCTCCTATTAGCAGAAGTGGAGGGAGCGGCAATAGTAAGCTTGACAACACTTTGATGTAACTCTTCTTGACCCTTGATCACAGAATGAAGGGTTTCCATAAGCTGATCCATGCGAGTGCCCATGGTTTCCATATCTCGGCGGAGTGCATTCTGATTCTCTTCAAGAAGATCCATAAGTCTCCGCTGATTACTTCTTGTACGGTAAGGATGTGGAGAAGTCGTCTTTGCTGTTTACTAAAGTCTGTCGGAAAAAGGACCCCAATGAGTTTTTATTGTGAAAAATGAATGCATGATAGTATGAATGAATGTTTTATCTTCATTTCTAAGGAAATCCAAAGACTCGTCTATCTTTTAAATTTTTCCTTTTTGAAAAGCTACATCAACGAGACTTGTCTTTGGATTTCCCTATATATATATATATATATATATATATATATATATATATATATATATATATATATATATATATATATATATATATATATATATATATATATATATATATATATATATATATATATATATATATATATATATATATATATATATATATATATATATATATATATATATATATATATATATATATATATATATATATATATATATATATATATATATATATATATATATATATACATGATGATATGATGTCATGGTATGCTATGGCATGAAGTCTCAGCTCCACATATTATGGATAACCACTGCGTAGTCCGTTGCACAGGATGAAAGTAACAGGATCAAAAGTTCGGCGTCGCAGGCATGGAGTCAAAGTAACCACCCATAAGGTATGTACTAGGGGTTTATCATCTGCCAAACAAGGTTCTAAAGAGTTCTCAAAGTCTACGCTCTTCCTTTGGATATTACTGACGTCCCAATTACTTGGTAATCAGTAATATTCGCAGGAAAAACTCGTCCAAGTGTAATATCGCGTGACAACTACTTCTGGATTACTCCGTTATAGCCTCCGCACTGCACCTAAAAAGGCCAGGATGGGTTAATGGTTTCTACGACCCTCAGCTTCTCGAGTTCCCAGGTCAAAAGCAACAACGTCTTCCAAATTACTGGGTAAACATCACTATTTTCAAGGGGACCTCCACTGAGTGGGGAATTTTCATGCCTCCTTCTTCGGGATTACTCCCTCAAAGATAACATGACTATACCGCTCGTCCTAATCCTAAGTGTAACCCAAGTCCGGGTATAGGACTTATCAAATGTAATCACCAAACCCAACATCACAATGTATCCAGAATATGTGAGTAGCAACAATATATGCAATATATACAAAATAATAAGGCAATAATAGAACAATAAAGCAAAATAAAGCAAATAAATAAACACCCAAAAAGACAAATAAAAAAAACTAAGAGAGACTCGCAAAAGGTCCCCAGTAGAGTCGCCAGCTGAAGCTACCGGCAAAAAACACAGAGTCGCCACCGAACTTTATTTATCCCGAAGGAAGGGGAAATATCGATAAAACCACAAGGGAATGGATAAGATGGTATTGCAACCAAGAGAAAGGGTAAGGGAGTCGGTTATGTGAGGCGAAGGTATTAGCACCCCTCACATTCGTTGTACTCAACGGGATCCGTTTTGTTTGTTTGTCTTAAAGGGTGTATTTATCTACAACTATACTTGCTTAAGGGGAAAGATGATTTTTATTATTGCGTTCGTGAGGGTTTCGCGACCCTTT
This sequence comes from Vicia faba, assembly GCA_948472305.1. Classification (NCBI taxonomy): domain Eukaryota; kingdom Viridiplantae; phylum Streptophyta; class Magnoliopsida; order Fabales; family Fabaceae; genus Vicia; species Vicia faba. The sequence continues at coordinate 248,478,066 of OX451740.1, read as the reverse complement.
ACCTACGTATCCAATGAAGGAATCAGAACACCATAGTTCCTCTAGAAAATTGTTTGTTTATTTATGTTTTTTAGTGGGCGACGTTAACACACGCATTCTAGCAATAGGCATGGCCGGTATCGCGGTAGAACAGAGATAACATGCTCTCTTTAGTGTTTGATTGGTTGAGTGTTTTTTTTAAGTGAGAAATGAGTTTGAATAATGATTAAGTGTTTTTTGGATTAAAGAAAGAAGTTTTTGTCTTAATTAGGAAATATGCAATGCAAAAGAAAAAGTCTAAGGGAGACTAACCTAGTTCTAGCCCTAATATTATCGTACAATGATGGTCCTAAGGTTAAGTTTGAAAGGGAAACTTCTATCTAAGTTAGCATGCATGGATACAAACTTATTTTCTAATTAATTCAATTTAATCAAGAGATTAAAATTGAATTAATAATCCAAAGGGAGCATAGCATAATCAACCAAAAATAAAAGAAATACTATCTAACATTTTTATTTCTCATTTTATCATGTAGAGAAATTAAATCTAACAATTTTTTTTATTAAAATAAAAATAAAAGACAGAGAAACCCAGGGGGTGCAATCTCATTCCAGTGGTGTGATCAGAAGTCTGGGTGCTAGGCCCAAAATGAAGGTACATGAGTGTTATTGTTCACAAGATATTCCAAGAAAAAAAAACATAGGCTTATGGAGATATGGCCCGGTCCAACAAAACTCAACATGATCCATCTAGATTTTTATTCAGCTTTCAGCTCCAAAAAAATGTATGGGCTTGGGGGATGAAACAACAGGCTGGAAATCATCAAACAATGGAGTCTCCATCGAACGTCTTTTATCCCACATGTAGGGAAAGGTAAACATCTAGAAAACTTGAGGAGGGATAAGTCACGGTCTTGCAACCGAGAGATCGGGTAAGGGAGTCTGTTACGCGAGGGGAAGGTATTAGCACCCCACACGCCCGTAGTACTCTACAGTATCCACTCTTGTTGTCTATCTTATGGGTGTGTTTAATCTATGCTTACTATTTACTATACTACTGGAGGGGGAATGCATGCAAAAGAAAGGAGAAAATAATGTAGGGAAAATAAAATTGTGCTCGCTTGGGCCCTACCCCAATGCCTACGTATCCTTTTTGAGGAATCAGAGCTACCGTAGTTCGGCTCACATGTTTTGTTTGTTTTGTGTTTTTTATGGACGAAGTTAATTCCGCCTTCTGCCGCACCTCGACCTTTGGAGACTTATGCGTTGGCACAAAAGTAAATTAATCATGTCCTTACCTGAAAATGGTTTTAGAGAAAAGGTGCTCGAGCGCACAAAATGGTTTGAATTGGTTTGTGTTTTATTACCTTGAAAAAGGGTTTAAGTGAGATTAACATGTTTTTGATTTGCTAAGAAAAATATTTTTTTTTAGATGCAAGGATGCAAAAAGGGAAAGAAAAGAGTCTAAGGGAGACTAGCCTATCTCTAACCTAATGTTATCATATAATGGTGGTCCTAAGGTTTGGATTAACAAAAGAGAAACGTCTACCTAATGTTAGCATGCATGATTTACAACCTAAAGTCTAACTTGTGTTCGAAGGGAGCAAGCATATCCTAAGGGGATATGGTATGTACAAGGATAAAGCAAAAAAGCTAATAAGCATAAGAGATCACACCTAGGGAGAGGTCCTATCTAGGTTATCATGCCAAAGAAAGTCTAACAAAACTATCCTATAGGGAACATGCAATGAGAGCGAAGTCGTGATCTCAATTTCTAAATTGAGTGACTCATCGATCAGCAAGAAATAAAGGAAAGCAATAAAATCCTATAGGGAGCATGCACTGAGATCGAAGTCGTGATCTCAATTTCTAAATTGAGTGACTCATCGATCAACAAGAAAGTAAACAAACACAAGCACACACATATAGCAAATGAAGTGCGGAATGCCTGCTACAGGTGTTTAAACAGCGACTTCGAGCGTAGGCTCTTTATTTCCTACTTCTCATGGTATCTAGAAAAGCGGTAAAGTGCAGAAATGAGGAATAAAATGAGGTTGGGATGATACCGAATGGAGAAGGTCCGTTGCCTCTTCAAAACCACGTAAGCGGTAAGAAAACTCTACCAAAGGCGCCCTTGAATTTACTTGATGACAATTATGCTCTTGGCTAGCTTTAGATCTTCGTGAAATCTCCACCTAAATCTCTTTTTATTTACCAATATCACAAGAATTAAATCACCAAAATCAATCATAAGCGCAATTGAAATAAGCATTGAAAATAACGCTTCAGAAGGTGCGAAGCTGGATCCAGGATATGCAAATAGATATCAATCTGTAGCAAAGCGATCAAAAGCTAAGAAACCCGAAATACTTCGTGAAAGCAACCAGAGAATGATCCGACGCGTCTTTGATGACGGCGATAATAAGAGAAGATTAAAAGGAGGAATATGGAGTCAGAGGAGAAAGATTCAGAAAAAATGGTGAGTTTTTCCTCCTGTTGAATAATGAATGTCAAATCCTCTTCTGAATTTGTTACTTTTCTGTTATTTTGTCCTTCTGTAACTGAATTCTGTTGAGAACTTGTCAAAGCTCGAAAAATCTGTTTTAGTTTGCTAGGAAGTTAATTAATATCATGTTAACAGTTGGTTAGCAGTTAGTTAGGGATTTCTGTTAAAGGTTGTTTAGAAATTCTGTTATGCAGTTGGATGCGGTTAACACAAGTTAGTTATGGAGAATTCTGTTATGGTTAGGAGATGCTAGAGTGTTAGAGGTTAGAAATATGGTTTTTTGTTTTTGAGATAACAGTTAGGTAATTAGTGGTTTATATCATAGTAGTTAAGAGGTTTGGAGTTTGTTGGGATAAACTCAGTGAATCGCTTGTGTTAACTCACTGATTTGGTAGTTAGTTATCACTTTGTTAAGTTCTGTTAGTTTTATGTTGCTTTTCCTGTTAGTTGTTATGGAGAGGAAAAATTAGTTAAGTATTAGATTCAATTAAAAGAGAAAATCAAACTCAGTATGTTAGTTTGGTTATGCGAATGTTAAGTGAATTAAATTGCAAAGTAAGTTTTGAGAGTCACAAATATTAACCTTTTGGTAATTGTTAGAAAATTTTGAACGTTAATCAGAACTTGTTAGTTGCTATTAATGCTTATTAAATATCAGTTTGAAAATATGTTAGAATTGAGAAAATGTTAGTAAATTGGATTCAGTTATAGTTAGTATGGCTAAAATGATTTAAAGTTAATTTGTGAAAGTTATTAAATCTGTTAGCTTATGCGAGGGCCGATCCATATGAATTTATGTCATGTTTGAACCCGGATCTGCATTGGCTGGCATATTTGACCCTGCATATTTAAACGCCTTAGTATTAGATAGCTTTGAATTGCATTGAAACTGGCTTGAATTCCTTAGCTTGGATTTGATTAATGATTGTTTTGTGTTGAATTCAGTACAAACTTCAGTTGCTCGATCAGGCATTTAAGTTGTTGTAGGCATGGTTGTCGGAAGCATGAGGAGGCATCGATCCATGAAAGTAACTTAAAGCAAATTAAGCAAAGAGGTTGATAAGGACAAGGCTCAAAAAACATGAAGAATGATGGAGAAAATAAAGATGGAAGAATAATCATTAGGTTTATGAATGTTTCTATGTAGTTTTCATTTGAGATTTCTTTTGTAAGAGTATGGACTTGTAAGGTGATGGAGTTGTGACAGAATTTGATGTAATGGCTTTTATTGACACTTGAAATTGCCCTTTCTAACTTGGTGTAATGTTTTTGGTGCCATGAAATGATCTTATACTTGATAATATAATGGCAACTTCCAAATATTCAAAGTGGATTTCCCTTTCGTTAATTTCTTTCTTTGCTTTTGTAATTATGTTGACAAAATGATGATGACTTTGTGATGTAATGAGAACCTTTGAGTTCCAATGACAAAATCCAAATACTTCAAGTAGCTTTCTCTCCCGTCTCTAATTTTGTATTCGCTTCTGGATGAGTCATGGACATTGATCCATCAAGGTCTTGAATAACCAAACTTCCTTTAACATTTATGAATGGATCACCAAGCTTTAAAAAAACCTCAAATGATTGAATGAACTTTGAACTTGATTGTGACTTGATTTCCAAGTAAATGCCTCTTTCATTTTAATACCAATATGAACTTTAACTGAGTTTGAATCATCCTAAATTCCATGAAAATCCCTAATTCAACTCTTCCATCCACGTTAACTTGTATCTCAAGCAACACGCTAGTGTCTCAATCACCACTTCATCTTTTGTAGCATGAATAAAAACCTCGGAAACTCTATCTTCAAATGTTTGATTTGAAAGAATTCTTTTTTTACTTGATGATTTTAACATAAAATAATGCTCTTTGGAGAATCCTTGGATGAAGATGAATGAGATTTGAATCATAGAGGAAAACCCTTGAGATAACCCCATCCACGATCTTTACACTGATGAATGCTAACAAGCTCAAACCATGTATGAGAAATCCTAGTATTCTCGAGATACCCTTGAATCTCTTGATGAAAATGGGATCCTTGTAGCTTGATGAAAGAAGAAGTTCACGACAATGCTTAAACAAGCAACCCTAGCTTTCGACCAATAATTGATGGAGGAACCCGTAGAAACAAGCTTGAATGAAGGTGAAAGTCCCAAAGTAAAAAACCCTAGCTTCAAGATCCCCGATCCTATGCCCATTTGATTGATTAATGATGCATGATGTTTTTAAATGACCTAATGGAAGGTTATATACATGTGAAAAGTGCGAAACGCATAAGCCAGATAAAAGTAAAAGGGGTAGGACAAATTTGGGGTATTAGAGCTGCCCATATTTAATCGTCTTATACTTTAAAGTACGATTGGCACGTGCCTTTCGGGAGTTCAAGGTAGAAGATGATTAGATATCAATGCCAAAAATTTGTCCTGAGAGAGAGTATAAGTGTTTTTTTTATTTGCTGGGGAAAGAATTTTTTTGTTTTTTCAGTGAAGAGACAGAGATTGGACTTGTAACGTGGCGTGATGCCAATACAAGACAAATGGTTGGTATGAAAAGACAGCGGACGAGGTCTACGGGCGACCTACGATCCTAAGGTGAAACATGAGAGTGATTTGACAGAGAACCTAGCCTAAAGGTGATCTCAGGTTCTAAGGCAAGATATATGGAAAGAACCTAGCCAAGAGGCGATCTCATGTTCTAATACGATCTAAGGAAGAACCTAGCCTACGGGCGATCTCAGGTTCGACGATGATCTATGGGAAGAACCTAGCCTACGGGCGATCTCATGTTCTAAGATGATCTGAGGAAGAACCTAGCCTACAGGCGATCTCAGGTTCGACGATGATCTATGGGAAGAACCTAGCCTAAGGGTGACCTTAGGTTCTAAGATGATCTGAGGGAAGAACCTAGATAAGAAGCAATCTCAGGTTCGACGATGCTTCAAGGGAAGAACCTAGCCTACAGGCGATCTCAGGTTCTAAGATGATTTGAGGAAGAACCTAGCCTACAGGCGATCTTAGGTTCGACGATGATCTATGGGAAGAACCTAGCCTACGGGCGATCTCAGGTTCTAAGATAATCTGAGGGAAGAACCTAGCCAAGAAGCGGTCTCAGGTTCAACGATGCTCCAAGGAAGAACCTAGCCTACATGAGATCTCAGGTTCTAAGATGATCTGAGGAAGAACCTAGCCTACGGGCGATCTCAGGTTCGAAGATGATCTGAGTAAGAACCTAGCTTACGGGCGATCTCAGGTTCGACGATGATCTATGGGAAGAACCTAGCCTAAGGGCGATCTTAGGTTCTAAGATGATCCGAGGGAAGAACCTAGCTAAGAAGCGATCTCAGGTTCGACGATGCTTCAAGGGAAGAACCTAGCCTACAGGCGATCTCAGGTTCTAAGATGATCTGAGAAAGAACCTAGCCTACGGGCGATCTCAGGTTCGACGATGATCTATGGGAAGAACCTAGCCTACATGCGATCTCAGGTTCTAAGATGATCTGAGGGAAGAACCTAGCCAAGAAGCAATCTCAGGTTCGACGATGCTCCAAGGAAGAACCTAGCCTACATGAGATCTCAGGTTCTAAGATGATCTGAGGAAGAACCTAGCCTACAGGTGATCTCAGGTTTGAAGATGATCTGAGGAAGAACCTAGCCTACGGGCGATCTCAGGTTCGACGATGATCTATAGGAAGAACCTAGCCTACGGGCGATCTCAGGTTCTAAGATAATCTGAGAGAAGAACCTAGCCAAGAAGCAATCTCAGGTTCGACGATGATCTAAGGAAAGAACCTAGCCTACGAGCGATCTCAGGTTCTAAGAAGGTGGCGATATTGGTCACGACACGATAGCAAAAAGGAAGACATTGATCAGGACACAATGGTTCGAGGAGAGGTATCAATCAGGACAGGATAACCAAAAGGAAGATATCGATCAGGATATGACGGCTAACAGGAATACATCGATCAGGAAACGATGATTAAAAGGGAGGTAGCATGATGTAAACACAAGGACAGAGAAGACTTGTAATGTGGCGTGATGCCAATACAGGGAAGAGATCAGACTTGTAACGTAGCATGATGCCAATACAAGAGATCGAACTTGTAACGTAGCGTGATGCCAATACAAGGGGGGTATAACACAGACGAGTGTTTGAATTGATACGGACGAGTACCGAAGAAAGGTTAAACACCAACGAGTATTTGAATCAATACGGACGAGTATTGAAAGAAGATACAGACGAGTATCAAAAGGTTAAATATAGACGAGTGTTTGAATCAATACAGACGAGTATTGAAAGAAGATACAGACGAGTATCAAAAGGTTAAATAAGGACAAGTGTTTGAATCAATACGGACGAGTATTGAAAGAAGATACAGACAAGTATCAAAAGGTTAAACACGGACGAGTGTTTGAATCAATACGGACGAGTATTGAAAGAAGATACGGACGAGTATCAAAAGGTTAAACACAGAAGAGTGTTTGAATCAATACAGACGAGTATTGAAAGAAGATACAGATGAGTATCAAAAGGTTAAACACAGACGAGTGTTTGAATCAATACAGACGAGTATTGAAAGAAGATACAGACGAGTATCAAAAGGTTAAACACAGACGAGTGTTCGGGAGATTGACATGGATGAGTGTTTAGGAATTGACACGGACGAGTGTTTAGAAGTTGACACGACGAGTGTTTAGGAGTTAACACAAACGAGTGTTTGGGAAATTGACACAGATGAGTGTTTAGGAAACTGACATAAATGAGTGTTTGAAGACCAACACAGACGAGTGCTGGGTTTAGACTTGGCGTATTGACTTTGCTTGGCATTGAAAAGGTGAAGGTCATCGACCGGGTATTTTTGGAATGATACCCTCTTGTAGGGATGTATTGTTGTCCTTGAATGATTCAGGTCTTTCGTGTAAGGTACCTGATCTGACTTATGCTTCATATGCATGTTTGAATTTCTTTTGCCGCAAAGATCCATTATGATGGATCGGCTACGCGCTTTTGAGGATGCAATGTTATGCAGTGATAATTATATGCAATGCAAAGAAATAGACTTCATGGATATAAGCGAGGGCTCACTGGGAACCATTGCTCATCACTGGGGATGTCAATACATATCGGTGCTGGAAGCCTACAGTACTAAAGGTCGTTGGGGATACTGATAAGAATTTGCACTGGGGAGCCCATGATACCGAAGATTGTTGATGACTGTGATACGGTGGGAGAACTGACTAGTGTTTTGCGTTCGTATTCGCACTTGTGCAGTTGAGCAAGAGTCGCCACCGACTTTTTATTTTATCCTAAAGGAAAGGTTAAAAAAGCACAGCAAAAACCTTTTGAGATATTTCGTGGGTCCGGGGGGTAGATTATGAAAAGGGAAGGTATTAGCACCCTTTTCATCCATGGTTATCCATGGGCTCTTAGTTACTTGGTTTTTTTAGATCACTTGCCTTGTTTTTCGATTGCTTTAAAAATGGTGTGTTTTGAAAATGTTTTGAAAAAGATGCCTTGTCTTAGGCAACTAATGTATTTGACTCGTGTTTGAGTGTTTTACAAAAGTGTGAATCTTTTCGAAAAGATGTTTTCAAATGTTTTTGAGAGTTTGTTTGAAAGTGTTGTGGATTGTGGTTTTTGAAAAGAAGGCAAGTGTTTTTGCAAGTTTGATCTCAAGTAACTAAGAGTTTTTGTCTACCCTATTGTACTCAAAGGTTTTTGTTATGTTTTAACCCCTTTTAACAATTTTGTTCCACCATTGAAATTGGTAGACAATCTTGCGTTTAGGAAGTTTATTCGGGACGGGCGTGGGTCATCGTATGGACCATGAATGCAATGATGCCAAGTGTCTTTGGCAATTTGTTTTGAAGGGACTATGATCATTCCGTTTAGGCAACACTTTGAGACTTATGATCATTTGATTTTGTTTTGCCAAAGATACTCGACGTGCAAGCATGGCCCATTTTGGAAGGCAACATGTGGGATTACCCTAGGGGGTGTAAGTGTGATTGTGTATTGATTACATGTATTTGTCTTGTATTAGGTCATCTAGCGTTTGGTTTTATTGTACATACAAACCCTAGGTCTAACCATGGTATAATTGGAAAGCTGTAAATTGCGGAATGTAAAATCTACGCTATTACAAAATAGTGTCCGGGAGTGGGGGTATAAATGTACAAGAGGGGATGAGACTTATAGTATCCAATAAGTTACAACCAAATCGAATGCGCAATCAAATGTAAATATCGAATATACAGATATAATATAAACAAATGTGTATGGGGCAATGTATTGTGTAAGTGTACATGTGAGATGTATATGAGGTATATATGTATTGTGTGTAATTATTTGCAGGCGCGAAATGTGAGATTAAAGCGTATTAGGGTTTGACCTAGAGAAATGTATTTCAATGAATCTGTGATTTTTATCTTTAATTATGTACAAAAGAAAAATGTTTTAATTAAATGGTATGTTCAAATTTTAATTAAATTGTATTATGTATAAAAAGGAAAGTATTCTAATCAAATATTTGTGAATTTTAATATTAGAGAAAAAATGTATTTAAATTGTTATGTATGAATATGTATGTTAACTAAAAAGTTTTCAATTTTAATTATATGATAAAAAAAAGTATTTTGCTATTTCATATACAAATATATATTTAAAAGAGATATTTTAACTATATGATAAAAAATATAATATGTACAAATGTTTTAAGAAATTTAAATTATGCAAGAAAAATGTATATTTATTTTAGTATGCACAAAATACATTTTTATTTAAAAGATTAAACAAAATAAAAGAAAGTATTTTCAATTTAATATATGAAAAAATGCTAGGTTAGAAAAATGTATGGTTTAGTAAAGAAGAAAAAGATTAATGCAAATCAAGTACTTGTTGTAAAAGAAATGTTAATGATTTTTGTTGGGCTTTAGAGGAAGGCAGAAACGGGTCAAGCCCATGTTAAACTTGAACGAATTTAGGGATTTTGTATCCAATTGAGACGAAAGCGTAGGGTTAGCAGCGGCGCCATTCATAAGTTCGTCTTCTCCGATCATCTTCATTTCCCTGAATGCTTCCTCCATCCGGCCACCAGTGTCAACCCCAAACCTCTCTTCCCTCCATGGCGTGAATTCAGCGTCCTCTTGATTTAGGGTTCGCTCCAACGTTTTATGTTCTTATCTCTTTTCTTTTTTACGAATTGCATGTTTTTGATTTGAGTTCTTACTTGATCTTTCGTTATTATGAGGTGAAGGAGAAGAGGCAGAAAGCTCGTTACCTGACCTTGGAGAAGGAGGAGAGAGGAGGGGAATGGCTCTCAGGAGGCCGGAACGGCGTGAACGGTGACGAGTCCTTGCTTCTGTTGACCCTGGTTAGGTTTTATGATGCTCCTTAGGGTTTTGATGATGATTTATGCTGAGAACCCTTTTTAATTCGCTTCTTTATCTCTTCTACTGCATTTCCCTTTGAATTGTTGGTTGCTTTTGATACTACTCTTCTCCCTCTGGCCTGTGTTACCTTGGGTGGTTGCTTTGATTGTTTTGAATTTTATTGCCCAATGATGTTTTCTACTGAGGGCTCATGGGTTACCTTTGAATATTTGTTGAGTTTGCCTTCTTGAACGATTTGCCTATGTTGCCCTGAACATGCTTCTGAGTATGCCCTTGACGCTTTCTCTCTTCTTCTCTTGTTGCTGTATGCTTGTTGCTTCCTAGCCTATATGCTTGAGATATGCCTTTCTGAGATGTTTGCTTGCCTTGAACTTCTGTGGAGTTTGTCTTCTTCTGAATTGCCTAATTTGAAATGGCCAATGATGAACACTTTTCTGAGGCTTAGGAGTTGGTTGGCTCAGGGTTGGTTCAGGTTTGGCAGGGGTTCAGGCTTGAGATTTGGCAATAGGCATGGTGATTCTGGTTATGGTTTTGGTGATTCTGGTTATGGTTTTGAGATGTGTTTGATTTGCTTCAGTTTGATAACAGGCAGGTTAAGGCGTTAGCAGGTTTTGGGTAGTTTTTGAATTTGCATGTTTTTGATGTTCCACAGGTTTTCTATGCTTTTTGAACTTGGTTTCAGGTTTTGAACTTTGGAATTTTGAGGTTGAACTGATGCAGTAGGTTTTGCTTCAGTATGTTATGTTGTTGGACTTTAACAAGGTTTGAGGTTGTGTGTTTTTAACAGGGTTGTAGGCAGGTGGTCTCTCAGATTGCAAGTTATATGCTTGCTTTGTTGTGAGGCTTCTCTCCTTGAACTTGGTAGCAAGTTCACAGTTTGCAGGTTATATGTTTGGTTGGCTTTGTGAGAAGTTCATGTGGTTAGGCTACTGGTTTGGACTTGTATGTTTTATGCAGGTTTTTCAGTATGTTCTGTCTATTGGTGTATATTGTTTGATGAGGTTGGATGGTTTTTTTATGTTTTCTTCCTCCCCCCTTTCTGAACTGTGTCTTTTTTTGATTATATCTTTTCTTGTCTTGTTCTCCTATCCTGCCTCAGGCCTGAAACCTGCATCTGCTGCTTTATCTCTCTTTTTTCTCTCTGCATAGTACAATTAATATTATAATATGATTTATGTGTACTATCCTCTGAAGGGGCCCTGGGAAATGATGATTTTAGTTGCTTGCATATAGGATTTTTCTGCATCTTTATCCTTCTTTTGACAGCTTTGTGTGCTGACTTTTCCTTGATATCTTGGGATTTTGTAATATCTTCCATATCTTCTTTGACAGCTTGGGATAGATTTTGACAGCAATTGTACTTTTGGGTAATCTTTGAGTAAACTTTGGCATTTTATAGGAAGTGGGAATTGGATTTTTCAGTTTAGTTTGAGTTTAAAGTTGAGATTCTATGCAGCTTGAATTTTATGTATTTGACATTTGCATTTATGAATAAAAATCTTCCCTCTCTGTGAACCGGGAGAAATCCCGTGATTTGCAGAGAGGGTCAACTGATCCCAGTCAGTGGCCTCTAATGATGAGCAAATTTTATCAGTCTTTTTTTATTCAACTGTTTTCTGACTTTCTTCTTCTCTTTTTGCAGATAAAAAAATGGAGCACCGGAGCGGAGTGAAGAATGAAGAATATTAGAAATAGGATAGTTTTTATTTTATGTAATATTTAAATTAATGTATATTATTGTTCATAATTTAAATTATAAACAACAATTTGTACAAATAATTTGAATATCAATAAAAATCTAAATTATCCAATTAATTCTAATTTTCTTTATTGTTTATTTATTTATTTAAAACTCTTTGAATTAAAACAATTGAAAAATAAATTTCAATCATTCAATTTTAGAATAATAAATAACTTAAATAAAAACAATATTGATCAATTAAACCTGTCTTATCCAATATCCAAAGCAAAGCAGCAGTCAACCGAAATAAACTGATCAAGCGCATTCCTTTTGATTTGCCATAAACACTGTGAATCCAATACTGCGTACTGTATTTGACTGGCTCAAAGAAAACAACATGAATTCAAACCACTGTCTCTTTCACTGATTAAATTATGAACAATGCAAATTCAGCCCGAATCTCGGAATAAACTGCAAAGTGCTGTAGAATTTTAATCTTTCTGAGAATATGCCCATAAAACCCCAACTCTTGATTAAATGCCAAATAACGCTCGCCTGATCAAAACTGAGCCAAAATCAACCAAAACCCTAAGCCAACTGTATGAAACAATCCAGAGTTCTGAAAATCAGTAAAAACCCTAATTTCGCTTGACTGACACGAAAAGTCCGTTTGTCCGATTCTTGAGTCAGTTTGAAAAGTCAGGAAAGTCTTGAAGCTGAGATTTCTTGGGAAAAATGCGAGGGCAAATTTTGGGGTACAACAGTTGCCCCTGTTCAATCTTCTTTGACCTGAAGAGTTAGATTGGCAAGTTTGCCTTTCGCGACTTGAAGGTAAAAGAAGATTGGACACTAAAGTGCCCAGAAAATTTGCACTCGTCGATGTGACGGTAAATGTGAATGGGCTCAAAGATGCCATTTGGTGATGGGCTTAAAGATGCCATCTGGCGCGATAGAATTTTGTCAGGGGGATGGGCTTAGAGACGCCATCTAGGAATGGGCTTACAGATGCCATTTGGCGACTGCTGGTAGGAGGATGGGCTTACAGATGCCATCTGGACATGTTGAACTGTATGTCAATGGTGAGTGGACAAGTATCAGAAGGGCCTCCATGTTTTGGGACATCTCTGAATTGGGGTCTGAACAAGCAACAGATTGACGTCCATATCTGGAGAATCTGTAAGTTATCTGAGATTGAATAAGCAATAGAGCAGCATCCGTTGTTGGGACGTGTCCGTAAACTATTTTCAGAAATTGTGAAGAGTCTGAATAAGTCGGTAGATTGACATCCGTTGTAGGGAAGAATCCGTAAACTGTTTCAGAAGTTGAGAAGGGTTTGAATCAGTTGGTAGATTGACATCCGTTGTAGGGAAGAATCTGTAAACTGTCTTCAAAAGTTGAGAAAAGTCTGAATCAGTTAGTAGATTGACATCCGTTGTTGGGAAGAATCTGTAAACTATTTCAGAAGTCTTGAAGTTGAAGAGGAACCGGTGTAGGGTTTCTTGATGATGCGTCAGAATGAATCTGGAATAAGTATCAAAAAGTCACTGTGTCTGGGTCACATCTGAACTATTTCTGGATGAATCTCGGGAGATGATCTGTGTCTGTCGACTGATCTTACCTGAAAAGGCAAAGGGTTAATTGTATGCAATGTTATGATGCATGATGCAATGTACGTGACATCAATATTTATGATATGAATGTAATGAATGCGCATGTAAGCTGATGAGCTAATCTTGCCAAGGATACATGAATCCGAGATGGCTGAAGATAAAAGCGTTTTGACTGCTGCCGGGGAAAATAAATCCTTGGCTGTCGCTGGGGAAGAGAATTCCTGATGACCTCTACTGGGGAGCTCCAAACCAGTAGACTCATGCTGGGGAGGCCAGATTGAGAATCTTCAGTTTGATGGGAAGTAACTCCGGCGACTTCACTGGGGAACTCAAGATTTGTCTTCCTAAAACTCTGTGGGGCGAAGGTTCAATGGTCTGGCTCCGCTGGGGATACTGAAGCTTAAACTCCGAGGGGGATTGAACTCCGGAGGATTCTTTGGCTGGGGATTTTGATGAACTCCGCTGGGGATAGGGAGAATTTTGGCGAGCGCGATCTTCCGTGGTGGTTAGCTTGAGAAGAATCTGAACAAGCGATAAGTTAACCTCCGTTTACTTGGAGGACCCGGGAACTGTTTTCAGAAATCTCGAAGTTGAATAAGCAATAGAACAACATCCGTTGTTGGGAAGCGTCCGTAAACTGTTTTCAAAAGTTGCCTCTGAACAAGTCGATAGATTAACATCCGTTGTTGGGATGAATCCATGAACTGTTTTCAGAAGTCTTGAAGTTGAATCAGCAATAGAGCCGCGTCCGTTGTTGGGAAGCGTCCGTAAACTGTTTTCAACGGTTTGAGAAGAGTCTGAACAAGTCGGTAGATTAGCGTCCGTTGTTGGGAAGAATCCGTAAACTTGTTTCAGAAGTCTTGAAGAGGAACCGGTGTAGGGCTTCCTGAAGATGAGCTTGTGTAAAAACTGCATCGGGTTTTGAACACTTTTGACATTCGAATGCCCCAAGTGGTGATGTAGATAAATTCCTGGCTTATTACAGGTGTTGGTCTACAATCGGTCGTTCACAGATGTTTCCTGGGTTGTTGCAGGTGTTGATCTGGAATTCTTCAGACATGCCCTGGCTGGATACAGGAATCGAGTCTGGAAATGTAATAGTTGGTAGATATGCCCTGGCTGGATACAGGAATCGAATCTTCAAACTCTTCAGACGTGCCCTGGCTAGATACAGGAATCGAGTCTGGAAATGTGGTCAACAGATATGCCCTGGCTGGATACAGGAATCGAATCTGGAGATGTGGTCAACAGATATGCCCTGGCCGGATACAGGAATCGAATCTGGAGATGTTGTAGTTGATAGATGTGCCCTGGCTGGATACAGGAATCGAATCTTCGAACTCTTCAGACGTGCCCTGGCTAGATACAGGAATCTGGAAATGTTGTAATTGATAGATATGCCCTGGCTGGATACAGGAATCGAATCTGGAGATGTTGTAGTCGATAGATGTGCCCTGGCTGGATACAGGAGTCGAATCTTCGAACTCTTCAGACGTGCCCTGGCTAGATACAGGAGTCGAGTCTGGAAATGATGTAGTTGATTTGTTGAACACTTTTGACATTCGAATGCCCCAAGTGGTGAAGAAGGAGTCTTAAATCAGATTACTCTGCATATTGAGAGATTTCTTGAAATCTTGACTGGACTGCCCCAGGTTAACTGTATTTTGAAAGATCTGTTGGACCTTGACTGGACTGCCCCAGGTTAATTGTACTTTGAAAGATCTGTTGGACCTTGACTGGACTGCCCCAGGTTAATTAGATTGTGACATGTCATGCCCCTTTGTTGATAAGGGATTTGATGGAAGTGTTATCCTCTTGAAGTGATTTTGACTTACTGAGAGAGTTTTCGTTCCTCCGAACATTCGCTGTATGAACTTCTTCGCTGTCAAACAAAAGGGGTCAAATGCAGACAGTGATATTCGAATAATGCAAAGTTTATGTTTGTCTCGAAGTTTTTTTTTCGTTTTGAAAAATGCGTTTTTAGCAGAAAACTTTTCATAAGATAAGTCAACACAAGATTTAGAGCAAAGCCCTACAGGAGTCAGGATACCTTTTGTAACAATATGCTTTCGAACTAACCCATGCTTCAATTAGGACTTTTGAAGGGTTGTAACGTGGTCTGGTTCACGGTTTAAGAAACAAAGGATAAAGGCTCAAAGTATATTTGTACCCACCCGCTCTTCGTGATGTTCTTCAACCTAAGCTCAGTTAATTGTGCGTCACACTCTGTTTTGAGTTTGGAACGACTTTTGGGTGATGGTTCACCAGTTGAATTTTGGGGAGACAGTCATCATCTCCTCTTTCTTTTACAGCACTTTTCATATTGTTGAGGATTTTGTAATGACCTCACTATTTTGATTTTGATTTGTTATCCCTAACTTTTGCCTGACTGTTACCGTTTTTGGGATTACTGTCAGCGGGATGCCCCAGCTTTCTTAAGCCTCCTCTATAGGTTTTGGCTTGGTGGTTTTTTTTCTCTTTTGAGAGATTGACTGTCTATATGATAGGGAACCACCCTTGTCTTTTGATTCCAAAGGAACGCTTTCTCTTTTTTGACATCGTTCGTTGTATTGCGAACTGAGAGTTTGCGACTTCAATGCGCATTTTCTTTTGAATTAACTGAGAGATTACCTTGCCCCAGGTTTATATCAAAGGTTTTGATTGTATCAGAACAGAAAACTCCTACTTCTTTGGCTCGAAGGGGTTGACTAGGGATTAACTTCCTTATAACTCCAGTGTTTGGGAATTGAAAGAAATGCCTGTACATCATCAGCAAGGTCTGTTCAAAAGCATACTGTATGAGATTATGGTATTGTTTCGTCATCCTCCCTCTAAAGGCTCGCAACTTTTTATCAAGAGTCAAATATCATAAAGAAAAGCAGAAGAGTAGTGAAACGAATGGATGAATTCAAGACAAACATATGCAATGCATTAATGAAAACAGAGTTTAACATCAACAGATAATTGTTTGACGGCAAAAGAAATTACAACTTTGAAAGCTCAAAAAGAAGCAAAAGTCTTTCAGCTTCGAGCTTCGTCACTTCAAGCGGAGAACCCTTTAACGGAAGATTTTCATCTCGCCGTCTGGCATGAATTCCAGCACCCCAATGTCGATCAGATCTTGAATCTTGTTCTTCAAGGCCCAACAGTCGTTGGTGCTGTGTCCCGGGCTGTAGGAATGGTAAACACAGAATGTGTCGGGATTAAAGTGAGGAGAGGAGATATTGAGCTTCTGAGGAGGGTCCTTTAAGGTGAGCAAATCGACCTCCAACAGGCGCTTCAGTATGAAGAATGATGGTATTTCAGTCTCCGTGAACTGTCTTCCCGACTTTTCTTGTTTACGCCGATTCTCCCGTTGACGCTGGCGAGGTTGTTGATGGGTTTGTGACCCTGAAGCTAGCAAATGAGCTTTCCCCTTGTCTTCTTGAGTTGATGGAGGCTGAGCGGTGACTTGCTCTTCGACCTCGGATGTTCGCCCCAGTTGGTTGTTTGGAAGCAGTTGGCGGACAAGAACTCTGAGTTCCTCTTGTCTTTGGGATAAGTCTTGGATGAGAGCCATCTGGCCCACCAACTGTCCCATCATTTGAGTCCTCAGTGTTGTCAGATCAAACTGCAGCTCCGCAATCTGATCGCTCCTGGCATTGTTGGAACTCCCCAAGCCCTTGGTGAGGAGAGCTTTCATCTCTTCTTGCCCCAGAGACAAGTTCAGGAACATTTCCTGTAGCTGAGCAGTCTGGTCTTGGATGTCTTTGACAGACCTTTCTAGAGCCATCTCTTGCTGAAATAAACAGCAGGAGAGTAAGGAAACCTGAAAAAGGAAAGATTGTCAAAATGCAATGCATGATATGTGGATGCATGCTTTCAAGGATCTCTTGGGGTAAACACAAGAAAATGTTAGAGGTTGAACTCTGCTCTTGGATTGGAGATCTCTGTACCGGTGGACGTCCTTCCACGAGAATCAAGCTCACCATGTCGAGTGGGTCATAGCCACTGATTCAAGTTGTTGTACTTGAACTTTGACTGGATTGGTTAGAGGAGAAACCTCTTGCCCCTTGTTAGACGTCTGGCTCAACGTAATCCTGCATCAACAGAACCCTCGAGATCCTTGAAATGGTTATTGAAAATGCTAAAATGCTATGGTATGATGTCATGATGTTATGTACATGTATGCACAAGCAAGTAAGTGTATATACAGGCAAACAATATTCACACAAAGCACACAAGGCCTTAGGTTTAGGCTTGCATGAGGTTCAGGTACTACCCTCTTTCAGTTTGTTGGTTAAAACCTGTCTTATCAAAAGTAACCGGGTTCTAGAGAATCTCATATCATTGGCTACCCTCAATCGGTCATAACTCCAGCATCGCAACCTTTTCTCGCGGCCGGAACCATCTCGAGAGTTTAGCCTCAATGAGTGTAGCATACTGCTACTGTCCTAATAGCCAAGTTGGTCAATTTAGGGTTCTAAGGTTGGTTGGTGTTTAATGACCCCTTAGAAGACCTATATTCTCCCCGTTTCAACACAAGGGATATAGGTACAGACTAAGATGCCACACCAACGTAGCCACTGCTTCACCCATGTCGGTCTACGCCGGACAGGTCCCTCACAGATTATGCTACCTAAAAAGGGTATTTCCCAGATCCGGGTTAGGATCTATGAAACTCCGATGCAAAGCCCACAAATATAAAAGCAAACAAAGCAAACAATTGAAAACAAAGGTGATCTAAACCCTAAGGTTACTCCACTTTTAAATATTTTCCCCAGCAGAGTCGCCAGTTCTGTGATACGGTGGGAGAACTGACTAGTGTTTTGCGTTCGTATTCGCACTTGTACGGTTGAGCAAGAGTCGCCACCGACTTTTTATTTTATCCTAAAGGAAAGGTTAAAAAAGCACAGCAAAAACCTTTTGAGATATTTCGTGGGTCCGGGGGGTAGATTATGAAAAGGGAAGGTATTAGCACCCTTTTCATCCATGATTATCCATGGGATCTTAGTTACTTGGTTTTTTTAGATCACTTGCCTTGTTTTTCGATTGCTTTAAAAATGGTGTGTTTTGAAAATGTTTTGAAAAAGATGCCTTGTCTTAGGCAACTAATGTATTTGACTCGTGTTTGAGTGTTTTACAAAAGTGTGAATCTTTTCGAAAAGATGTTTTCAAATGTTTTTGAGAGTTTGTTTGAAAGTGTTGTGGATTGTGGTTTTTGAAAAGAAGGCAAGTGTTTTTGCAAGTTTGATCTCAAGTAACTAAGAGTTTTTGTCTACCCTATTGTACTCAAAGGTTTTTGTTATGTTTTAACCCCTTTTAACAATTTTGTTCCACCATTGAAATTGGTAGACAATCTTGCGTTTAGGAAGTTTATTCGGGACGGGCGCGGGTCATCGTATGGACCATGAATGCAATGATGCCAAGTGTCTTTGGCAATTTGTTTTGAAGGGACTATGATCATTCCGTTTAGGCAACACTTTGAGACTTATGATCATTTGATTTTGTTTTGCCAAAGATACTCGACGTGCAAGCATGGCCCATTTTGGAAGGCAACATGTGGGATTACCCTAGGGGGTGTAAGTGTGATTGTGTATTGATTACATGTATTTGTCTTGTATTAGGTCATCTAGTGTTTGGTTTTATTGTACATACAAACCCTAGGTCTAACCATGGTATAATTGGAAAGCTGTAAATTGCGGAATGTAAAATCTACGCTATTACAAAATAGTGTCCGGGAGTGGGGGTGTAAATGTACAAAAGGGGATGAGACTTATAGTATCCAATAAGTTACAACCAAATCGAATGCGCAATCAAATGTAAATATCGAATATACAGATATAATATAAACAAATGTGTATGGGGCAATGTATTGTGTAAGTGTACATGTGAGATGTATATGAGGTATATATGTATTGTGTGTAATTATTTACAGACGCGAAATGTGAGATTAAAGCGTATTAGGGTTTGACCTAGAGAAATGTATTTCAATGAATCTGTGATTTTTATCTTTAATTATGTACAAAAGAAAAATGTTTTAATTAAATGGTATGTTCAAATTTTAATTAAATTGTATTATGTATAAAAAGGAAAGTATTCTAATCAAATATTTGTGAATTTTAATATTAGAGAAAAAATGTATTTAAATTGTTATGTATGAATATGTATGTTAACTAAAAAGTTTTCAATTTTAATTATATGATAAAAAAAAGTATTTTGCTATTTCATATACAAATATATATTTAAAAGAGATATTTTAACTATATGATAAAAAATATAATATGTACAAATGTTTTAAGAAATTTAAATTATGCAAGAAAAATGTATATTTATTTTAGTATGCACAAAATACATTTTTATTTAAAAGAGTAAACAAAATAAAAGAAAGTATTTTCAATTTAATATATGACAAAATGCTAGGTTAGAAAAATGTATGGTTTAGTAAAGAAGAAAAAGATTAATGCAAATCAAGTACTTGTTGTAAAAGAAATGTTAATGATTTTTGTTGGGCTTTAGAGGAAGGCAGAAACGGGTCAAGCCCATGTTAAACTTGAACGAATTTAGGGATTTTGTATCCAATTGAGACGAAAGCGTAGGGTTAGCAGCGGCGCCGTTCATAAGTTCGTCTTCTCCGATCATCTTCATTTCCCTGAATGCTTCCTCCATCCGGCCACCAGTGTCAACCCCAAACCTCTCTTCCCTCCATGGCGTGAATTCAGCGTCCTCTTGATTTAGGGTTCGTTCCAACGTTTTATGTTCTTATCTCTTTTCTTTTTTACGAATTGCATGTTTTTGATTTGAGTTCTTACTTGATCTTTCGTTATTATGAGGTGAAGGAGAAGAGGCAGAAAGCTCGTTACCTGACCTTGGAGAAGGAGGAGAGAGGAGGGGAATGGCTCTCAGGAGGCCGGAACGGCGTGAACGGTGACGAGTCCTTGCTTCTGTTGACCCTGGTTAGGTTTTATGATGCTCCTTAGGGTTTTGATGATGATTTATGCTGAGAACCCTTTTTAATTCGTTTCTTTATCTCTTCTACTGCATGTCCCTTTGAATTGTTGGTTGCTTTTGATACTACTCTTCTCCCTCTGGCCTGTGTTACCTTGGGTGGTTGCTTTGATTGTTTTGAATTTTATTGCCCAATGATGTTTTCTACTGAGGGCTCGTCGGTTACCTTTGAATATTTGTTGAGTTTGCCTTCTTGAACGATTTGCCTATGTTGTTGCCTATGTTGCCCTAAACATGCTTCTGAGTATGCCCTTGACGCTTTCTCTCTTCTTCTCTTGTTGCTGTATGCTTGTTGCTTCCTAGCCTATATGCTTGAGATATGCCTTTCTGAGATGTTTGCTTGCCTTGAACTTCTGTTGAGTTTGTCTTCTTCTGAATTGCCTAATTTGAAATGGCCAATGATGAACACTTTTCTGAGGCTTAGGAGTTGGTTGGCTCAGGGTTGGTTCAGGTTTGACAGGGGTTCAGGCTTGAGATTTGGCAATAGGCATGGTGATTCTGGTTATGGTTTTGGTGATTCTGGTTATGGTTTTGAGATGTGTTTGATTTGCTTCAGTTTGATAACAGGCAGGTTAAGGCGTTAGCAGGTTTTGGGTAGTTTTTGAATTTGCATGTTTTTGATGTTCCACAGGTTTTCTATGCTTTTTGAACTTGGTTTCAGGTTTTGAACTTTGGAATTTTGAGGTTGAACTGATGCAGTAGGTTTTGCTTCAGTATGTTATGTTGTTGGACTTTAACAAGGTTTGAGGTTGTGTGTTTTTAACAGGGTTGTAGGCAGGTGGTCTCTCAGATTGCAAGTTATATGCTTGCTTTGTTGTGAGGCTTCTCTCCTTGAACTTGGTAGCAAGTTCACAGTTTGCAGGTTATATGTTTGGTTGGCTTTGTGAGAAGTTCATGTGGTTAGGCTACTGGTTTGGACTTGTATGTTTTATGCAGGTTTTTCAGTATGTTCTGTCTATTGGTGTATATTGTTTGATGAGGTTGGATGGTTTTTTTATGTTTTCTTCCTCCCCCCTTTCTGAACTGTTTCTTTTTTTGATTATATCTTTTCTTGTCTTGTTCTCCTATCCTGCCTCAGGCCTGAAACCTGCATCTGCTGCTTTATCTCTCTTTTTTCTCTCTGCATAGTACAATTAATATTATAATATGATTTATGTGTACTATCCTCTGAAGGGGCCCTGGGAAATGATGATTTTAGTTGCTTGCATATAGGATTTTTCTGCATCTTTATCCTTCTTTTGACAGCTTTGTGTGCTGACTTTTCCTTGATATCTTGGGATTTTGTAATATCTTCCATATCTTCTTTGACAGCTTGGGATAGATTTTGACAGCAATTGTACTTTTGGGTAATCTTTGAGTAAACTTTGGCATTTGATAGGAAGTGGGAATTGGATTTTTCAGTTTAGTTTGAGTTTGAAGTTGAGATTCTATGCAGCTTGAATTTTATGCATTTGACATTTGCATTTATGAATAAAAATCTTCCCTCTCTGTGAACCGGGAGAAATCCCGTGATTTGCAGAGAGGGTCAACTGATCCCAGTCAGTGGCCTCTAATGATGAGCAAATTTTATCAGTCTTTTTTTATTCAACTGTTTTCTGACTTTCTTCTTCTCTTTTTGCAGATAAAAAAATGGAGCACCGGAGCGGAGTGAAGAATGAAGAATATTAGAAATAGGATAGTTTTTATTTTATGTAATATTTAAATTAATGTATATTATTGTTCATAATTTAAATTATAAACAACAATTTGTACAAATAATTCGAATATCAATAAAAATCTAAATTATCCAATTAATTCTAATTTTCTTTATTGTTTATTTATTTATTTAAAACTCTTTGAATTAAAACAATTGAAAAATAAATTTCAATCATTCAATTTTAGAATAATAAATAACTTAAATAAAAACAATATTGATCAATTAAACCTGTCTTATCCAATATCCAAAGCAAAGCAGCAGTCAACCGAAATAAACTGATCAAGCGCATTCCTTCTTCATTGATTTGCCATAAACACTGTGAATCCAATACTGCGTACTGTATTTGACTGGCTCAAAGAAAACAACATGAATTCAAACCACTGTCTCTTTCACTGATTAAATTATGAACAATGCAAATTCAGCCCGAATCTCGGAATAAACTGCAAAGTGCTGTAGAATTTTAATCTTTCTGAGAATATGCCCATAAAACCCTAACTCTTGATTAAATGCCAAATAACGCTCGCCTGATCAAAACTGAGCCAAAATCAACCAAAACCCTAAGCCAACTGTATGAAACAATCCAGAGTTCTGAAAATCAGTAAAAACCCTAATTTCGCTTGACTGACATGAAAAGTCCATTTTTCCGATTCTTGAGTCAGTTTGAAAAGTCAGGAAAGTCTTGAAGCTGAGATTTCTTGGGAAAAATGCGAGGGCAAATTTTGGGGTACAACAATGACTCCGCTGGAGATTGAATTGCTGATGAAGTGAATCTACTGATATGTCATTGAATTCTGAATTGCATTGTTGGGGAAGAGGTAATCTGGCCAGACTTTCATACATCCTGAACCGTTGAAAGGATGGTAGAGCTGAATATGCCGAAGAATGGATACTGAACACCATGTGGATCTCTTTGAATACATGCTCCAAGTTTACGCACACTAGGGAATTGCCTCTTGAATCACTTGGGGATAAGAGATGGGCATGGACACCCACGAATACCCTGTTTTAGCTCTGCGAATTCCCCAGTTTAGCTCCACTGAGGATGTTCTTGATTAACTCCACTGGGGATTCACTTGCGCGTGCCGAGTCAAATGACGACTCCAAATTTCCAAATTCACTTGGGGAATCAAGTTTGAAATTGTCTGTAGAAGATGAAGGCAACTTCGTGCATTGGCTAAGTCAGGGCAACCATTATGATGCTTTTAGCTTGATTCGTTTCGTGCAACATAATTGGCTTAAGCCACTTTGTAAGTACGGATGAGGAATGCCCCTGTCTGGAGGATTTCTATGTTGAATAGAAGACCAGAGTATTCGTGCCACAATACGATATGAGGTGGCCTGCCCCAATCTCTTGAACCATGAAATAAACTGCTCTTGATTACAACTTTCTTGGAGAGATTTGTCGAATCTCGACGTAACTTCCTCAGGTTGAATGAATTCAGAATAGATTTCTCGACTTGATAGCCTCTGATTGGTCGAGCTTGAAGAGATTTATCGATGTGATAGCCTCTGATTGGTTGAGCTTGAAGAGATTTATCGACGTGATAGCCTCTGATTGATAGCTTTGAGGGAATGCCCCAGATTGGTGGACTCTGCTAACTTCATCCTTGAAGGGTACTCAAATTGTAAAGTATCAAGATATGCTTTCGCTTAACAAAATAACTGGTTAACATGCCCCTAGATAAGTCATTTCTCTTGTGGCAGCTGACTCTTTCTTCAACAGGGTATTCAAGCCTCTCTTCTTTGACAAGATTGAGCTCTTTACCGATTATTCATTGTGTAAACTTACTTGATGTCGATCAGTTGTTTTATATGCAGAAGAATGTTTATTATAAGAATTATAATTCTCATGCAACACATATGTAAGTCTTGAAGTTTGAAAAAACTTTGAATGAAATAACGTCACAACTCTGTTGTGAACGAGTCACTTGCTAGAGAGAAACATTTGCAAATTATTTTTTAGTAAAGATAATGTAAGCATATGATGCCAACACAGATATTCAAACATACCTCTTAGGAGTCAGTTAAACTCTATCTCGTTGTAGCACGCTTTCAAATTGACCCATGCTTCAGTTAGGACTTTTATGGGTTGTAACGTGGTCTGGTTCGCGGTTTTAGAAAAAAGGATTTAAGGCTCAAAATCATTTGGTGCCCACCCATTCTCCATGATGTTCTCCATTCCTACGTTCAGTTGACCAGATACAAGCATTCATCTCTCTAGAAGAGTTTGCGATGGTTGAGGAACCGCTGAGGCCTCTTGGACACAACAGTCACTAACTTCTGATTTTGGTGTCTGATCAGACGACTTTGTTCTTTGATAAGGATTTTCATTGGTAATCCTTTTCTCGCCTTTTAGGCTTTTTCAATTCCCTTATTGCTTTTTCCTGGACATATTCTTTTGAATTTCGATTTGGAAGTCCAACAGGGTGTCTCGACTTTTTCCTAAGCGACTTGTTTTCAAGTTTCGACTTAGCGGGGATTTTTTTTTCTTTCTTATTCATATTTCCATTTCGAACAAGTCATTGATCTTTGTGTTGTCTTTGATTTGTCGGAAGTGATCGTGACTGTCTTAGTCTTTAGTAGATGAGGGATAGCCATCGTTGTATTGTCATCTATTGACCTCCTGATATCATCAATAGACGCACGTTGTTGTTAGATGAGGGTTAACCCTTGTGGTTTTGACTTTCCTCAACCTTTTACTGGATAACCATTGTTGCATCCTTGGATGCACACTCTTGATGAGTTCTGAAAGCTTGATCATATTAACTGAACACTACCCGCCCCAGGGTTAAAATGAGGGTTTTTTCTGTACAGAAAAGAAACTCCTACTTCGAAGGCTCAGAGGGGTTAACGAGAGTCTATCTCCCTTATATCTCCGGTGTTTAGGAATTGAAACAAGGCCTGTACATCGTCAACAGAGTCTTACTCAAAAGCATACCAACTAGAGATTTTTGCGTTTTTAGATCGTCGTCATCCTCTTTCCAATTCTTTACCTAAGCATAAGACTTGGAAACTTGGCATCAATATGCAAGAAAAACATTTAAAGAGTGATAGCGAATGGATGAATAAAAACAAAAGGAACACTTCAAGACAAGCATACTTATTGCATTAAGATTTTTATTCAAAAATAGACAAGTTTCTATATACAAGCAATGTTTAAACAAACAAGCAAGAATGCAAATGAAAATGCACTAAAGAGAACCAATGGTTGCCATTATTGAGGAGACTTGACTCCGTATGGACTTCTTGATTCTGACGAATTTCTATAGCCTTGATGCTTAAATGGGAGAGAGAATTCCCCTTTTGATCTGATGTGAACACAACAGTCTCTGAATTGATCCAGTCTTGGACCTTGTCTCTGGATGACATACCATCTTCAATCGATTGGCCAGGTGCCCCAGTATAATATGCATAGAAGATCCTTTCAGGAGAACGAATGAATGACTTACCCAACAAATTGGTATAAACTGCATCACCAAGCATATCGTGTCTCAAAGAAATAATATAGTTTGTCTTCTCTCAGAAAAACAGAGACACCCGACTCGTGAGAAAGATCCTGGAAGTTGGCCAAATAGGAATTGGACCTTTGGAAGAGACGCCAGACAGGTGCTGGGCTTTATACTTCAACACCTTTACAGTCTTCGACATTAAAACTGGGTGCCCCAGAATAGGGGATACATCTAGCATGTGTATTGCAATCAGAAGAGATGTTTGTGGAAAGAGTACCCCAAAGATCAGAGCTTTGTCGAACTTCCACCAGGATAGGAAATAACTGGATTTAGTGCACTGGGGTCGCATCACCATTCTCATTAGGCTTCTTTTGTCTTGGCTTAAAATCTTTTTTTTGAATTCACTAGGGGAATGAAGATTGACTGCTATTGAACAGATCAGGGAACAGAAATCTGTGGGGAGTGCCCCTGATTGAATAATCATATGCCCCAACATAGTAACCACATATGACGTTGGTATCAACAAGAACGAAGCATTGATATAAGATCCCATAGTAAATGGGAACCATCTGCTGATAAGAGGTTTCAAGGACTCAAGATTGTGTAGCACTCCATGGTTGAAAGTAATTCCCAAAAGATGAGGAGAAGAGGGGACCTGCTGCAGCAATAAGTGCAAGATTGTTGACATCATTATCAGAGCTTTCATGACCTGGGTCATCTGAGTATTCAATCAATTATCTTCACGTTTGAAGAGATTTCTGACCACGGGCCAAAGCTTGCATGTACCACTCAAAGTTATTCTATAACTGATCTCTGAACATGTGACAATAAAAATCAAGTTGAACCTCTAAGGAGAACACATGGTATGAGTAAGAATCCCAAATCTTCAAGTACCTGTTATGAATGCATGAATATGTATGGGGTGCATGAATGAATGCCATGTCATGTTCAGTCATTTCCAAGGAATTTACGTGCTTTGATTTTAATTTTGCGCAGGTAAGGGATGGAAGAGTTTAGCACAAGACTTGCAAATATGATTCCTTGGAAATAATAGAACATGTATGTTAAGCATGTGGTTAATCATGTTATGTATGCAAAGGCATAGGATCAAATGGGACCAAGGTTCCATCATTTCTGAATATGATTGTTGCACTGTTCGGAATCATATGAACATCATCAAGTCAAAGGTACAACATAGCTTCCGCACATATAAGAACCGAGTACCATGTAGATCTCCCATTGTAAGGGATCAAGGCTTTTGGAACATCGAATATTGTTGAGCGTTTTCTGAACATGCTGGGAATACAAAGATTTAAGGCTCTAATGAACCTCCAAGTAAACAAGTCAGGAACTCAGAAAATAAATCCGAGAACCAAACGGTCACGAACAGAATATAGTGTGAGCGGTGGATCTGGAACTGACTGTTTAACGCTGGTTCGCGAAATGTCGCGGAAGCAAGAGTCGCCACCGTCTTTTATTTTCTCCAAATGGAAAGGACAAAAGCACAGAAAAATTCCTTAAAGAGATTGCTCTCGGTTCGGGAGGTAGATTATAGAAAGGGAAGGTGTTAGCACCCTTTCTATCCACGGTTATCCATGGGCTCTTAGATACTTGCTCATTGTGTTTTCAAAAATGTTTGCTTGCTTTTCAATTGTGGGTTTTAAAAAGTTTCTTTGAAAAATTTCAGTTCGACTCGTACGTCAGAGTGTTTGAAAAATTGTTTTGAAAGCTTTTGAAAAGTGTCAGTGTGAAAAGATTTTGATTTGTTTTGAAGAGAGCAAGTATCCATGAGAACCTACCTACCCTAAGGAATTCGTCTGTGTAAAAGTCCTTTAAAGTAGTGCCATCCCACCATTGAGAGGTAGGTAGCACCACCGTTGGAGGTGTTCGGGTCAATTCGAGTTTAGGGACATGGTGATCACCAGAGCAATGGGAAGACACCTTAGAAGCTACCCTCATGCCAGGTTCCTGGATCATGAGGACTTACTAAGACATCCTCTACTCGACGATCACCTTTCGAGGCAAGGCAACAGTGAGGCGTACCCTAGGGGTGGTGTGTGATTTGTGTGTCGTTTTCATTTGTATTTGTCTTGTCATGTTAAAGTGTTCTACGCTTGATTTTAATTAGGTCCATTCATTCTTACATGCTTATTTAACATTTAAAAGTTTGCGGGAAAAAGTAAATCTAAGGCTATTACAAATGGCGCGGGTCCACATCGCCAAAATTAAACCGGACCCGATTTGACAGAAAATAAAGAAAGCAAAATAAAGTGCGAAAAGTAAATGTTACAACGCTTTGGGAGAGGTACAAGATTATTTAAACGACATAAAATAAATATGCGAAATTAAACAATTAAGTCGAAAGGAGGGCGTTGGACCCTTTTGCAAAATTAATGTTAATGAGGAATTAAAACTTAAAATTTAAAATAAAAATGTTTTTGGTATTTTTGTATTTAAATGAAAAAGAGAGAATTAATTAAGAGAAAAGAACTTGTTTTTGTTTTTTAGTATTTTTATGATTTAATAAAAGAAAATTAATGAGAATTAAAATTGAATGCAAACCCTAATTCTAATGACTTTTAAGTTATTTAAGAAAAATGTTGAATCTTAACCTAATTTAAACCTAAGTTTTTATTGTACAATTTAATTATAAAAATAAATAAAATAAGTAATATTATTATAAAAGGGAAAATTAAAAGGAATAAAAAGTTATTAAACCTAATTTACATTTTTTAGATTTTTTGTTATTAAAAGAATTAACATTAGAACCCTATTTTAAATTAATTTATTTACATGCATTCGTTTACAAGAAAATATTAAAATAAATAATTATTATATTTTTTTATCTTTTTCTGAGTTTTTATGTGTTTTATATTTTTGTGAAAAATAAATTAAATCAAAACAATAGAGCAAATAAAATAATAATTAAAAATGAAATAAAAGAAAATATAAAAATTGCAAACCAGGGGGGGTGGAAGTCCCCAAAGTGAGGTGTGATCCAAGAAGCTTTGGCCCATTAAGCATGGCTTTTGTTGACTTTTTTGCTAGCATGCTGGTACGTTGACTGGAGTGTAACGTGTTCCCCAATCTATAGCCCTTGATCTGATGCTGGGATGGACGTGGCACGTTGATTTCTGAAGGTGTATGATGTACGTCAATGTTGAACCTGCACGTGAACATTAGTGGAAAAATATTATGGAAATAGCGTAGACCTGGGGTTCGAACCCAGGTCATGTACCTCCACTACCAATCCTGCTTGCCAGCTGAGCTACACGCGCATTCAGTTAATATACAAACAAATAAATAATATAAAAGAAGCAACGCGTTAATGGATTGAAAACGCGCGAAATTCAAAACAGCGAATCAACGCTTTCCACGTGATCGTCTTCTTCACGTGTTTTCTTTTTTTCTGAAACAAGACTGTATGGCAACGGTTTTAGACGCGTGGTTTTAGGCATGTTTCCAGAAAATAGCGACTAGCCCATCTCTACACATAAATTTGGCGCGAGCATTGCATCTTCTTCGTCCAAGCTTTCTGGTCTGAGTGGTGGTGGTTTGGGATCCCAATTTTTCCTCTATTAAGAATCCCTAAATTCAAACTCTGAAAAACCTAGAGATCGATCATGGTGAAATCTCATATACAATACAAAAATCAAATTGAATGCATTGGTTAGTTTCAGGACAAGATGATAAACATGAATCAACAATTAATTTTCATAAAAAATGCCTAGAACATGATATGCGATTATGAGTTTCATGCTGTACAGTTTCAGTTTAATCTACCAATTCTTGAGGTTTTGGTGGCTGTGCTTGATTGGAACGTGTTCAGGAGCCTTCAAGGAAGCTAATGGACTATGAATTATGCCTTGAATCCAACTCTAGCAATGATTTCAGTTTTGAGTTTATGGAGAAAAATTCCAAGTTTGTCTATGGCCTTTGAGCGCAGCATTCAGTGTATGAGCATTAGGGTTATGTTTCTGATTATGTAGTGAAGGCATTAGGTTAACAAAATTGGCCAAAATCTTTTTCATTCATTGATTTCAATATTTGATTTTTCATCATTATTTTCATATCTTTTTTCACATGTTCTTGTGCAAATCATGATCCAATTAGTCCAAATCTTTCCCTATTTAGTTGTACACGAAATCTTGAGTATCAAACATGCATAAAAAGATTGGTTAGGTCATGTTAGATATTTTTCACATATTTACATAATTTAAATGAATTAATATGAATAATAATTCAAATAAATAAATAAAAAATGAGAAAATACTTCCCTTTGGGCCAAGTGGTCGTGCACATGCTTGGAATGATGAATCATGGAAGAAAAATGGGCCCATTAGCATTTTTAGGTCATTTGGATCAAAGTTGACTTTTCAAAATATCCAAAAATTTCCCAACTTCCACAAGGCATAACTTGCTCCATTTTTAAGCTTTTCTCATGTTCTTGGACATTTTGGAAAGGTCTTTGAGTCCTTTAAACAATGCCTTTGGTCCCATGTCATTTTGGTTTACCAGTCTCAAGTTATGGCCTTTGACTTAAAGTCCCTTTTTGTTGACTTTTGAAAATGACCTATAATGTTGAAATTGATAACTTTTTGTGAGAGCATTTCTTGGACTTGAAGTATGAAGATGAGTTGTAGGAAATGTCTTTCTCTTCAAAATGAGCTTTGGATGGGATTTTTCTGATAATCCATGTGAAAGTTATGCCCTGGTCAATTTCAGTTGACTTTTTCAACTGTCCAAATATAGTAACTTTTGCATCTTGATGATTTTCTGAGCCAAATTTTGAGAATCATGATCAAACATTGATCAAATGATGTTTGTGGCTTCAAAATGATATGTTGACCAAAAATTTGAACTTTTGACTGTCAAATGACCATTTTGCCCCTACAGTTGACTGTAGTGCAATTTAGGGTTTTGACTGTGCAATTTTGAGCTGAATGCCTTGAAACTTGATATGAGGATACTTGACCATATTTGTAAGCATGTGAGACTTGATTGGGCCTTTGAAAACTTCCTTTTCTTGATCAGAACCCAAACCCTAGTTTTGACTGTATAGTAGACAGTTGGACTGTGCCACCCTTGGGGAGTTTTGTGACTTGGCTTGGCAATTTCTTGAAGAATATGGGAGGGCAAATTTTGGGGTGCAACAGTTGCCCCTGTTCAATCTTCTTAGACCCGAGGATGCAGATTGGCGGACGTGCCTTTCGTAATCCGAGGGTAGAAGATGATTGGACACTAGAGTGCCCAGAAATTTGCGCTCACATGTTGGCAGTGTGGTGGGAATGGGCTTATAGATGCCATTTGGAGATTGATGAATAGGATGATGGGCTTATAGATGCCATCTGGATGTTGATCGCGTACGAGATTCCTTAGCGAGAACCTGCATACCTGCAAGAGAAAAAATGAGTACCTGACACGTTGCAGGAGCTGACTTTAGATGCTTGGTATAGATATGTCCTGACTGGTTGCAAGAGCTAAGTCTGGAGCTTCAAACGGCGATGAATGAACCAGGGATGGTTACTACCTTAGTGTGGATGGTAAGAGAACCTTGGGCGACTTTAACTTCAACAACGCTCGTTGAGAAAATCTTGGTGGGAAATACCATCTTCGCAGGATCGGAACGAGAACCAAAGACCATTATAATCTGAAAGGGAATCACCTCACTCGCCGTCGGAGAGGGAATCATAGGAAAAGGAATTGTCACCTCACACACCTTCGGAGAGGGAACCATAAGAGACTATCACCTCACACTCATCGTCGGAGAGGGAAACATCTGAAAAGGACTTACCACCTCACACACCGTCGGAGAGGGAACCATAAGAGACTATCACCTCACACTCATCGTCGGAGAGGGAAACATCTGAAAAAGGAATTACCACCTCACGCACTTGTCGGAGAGGGGACCATAGAAGACTATCACCTCACACTCATCGTCGGAGAGGGAAACATCTGAAGAAGGAATTACCACCTCACGCACTTGTCGGAGAGGGGACCATAGAAGACTATCACCTCACACTCATCGTCAGAGAGGGAAACATCTGAAGAAGGAATTACCACCTCACGCACTGTCGGAGAGGGAACCATAGAAGACTATCACCTCACACTCATCGTCGGAGAGGGAAACATCTGAAGAAGGAATTACCACCTCACGCACTTGTCGGAGAGGGAACCATAGAAGACTATCACCTCACACTCATCGTCGGAGAGGGAAACATCTGAAGAAGGAATTACCACCTCACGCACTTGTCGGAGAGGGGACCATAGGAGACTATCACCTCACACTCACCGTCGGAGAGGGAAACATCTTGAAAAAGGAATTACCACCTCACTCGCCGTTGGAGAGGGGACCATAACTTCTGCTGAGTCTTTATCAGAAAAATCTGTTGGGAGTCGATTTAGCTGGACTAGAGAAGGCTTTGAAATATGTTTGAGCATTTTAACTGCGTCTTTCCTGAAAGGTAAAGGTCAGTCATATGCAATGCATGATATGGACCAAGCAATGATGTTCTCAACATAAATGAGATTTGTATGATATGATGCGTCTATGCATGCTATAATGATGTATGTGATGTTTTATGAATATGTTTTTCGTCTAAGAAAGTAAACTCTTTGACGGGTGCCAGGAAATCATATCCTGGGCTGATATTGAAGAATAAGATTTTGCTTCCGCTGGGGATGATAACTGCAAGAATACCGGTAGGAGAAGATGACTCCGTTGCGAAATAAACTTGGCAAATGGAAGATTCTGCGGGGAGAAAAGATACTCTAGCGACCATGCTGGGAAGCAATACTCTGTGGGAAGAGGGATGCCTTGCTGAGTGTAGATAATAATTTGCTGGGGATGTCTTGCTGTATTGGAAGTGTTGATAGACTTCGCTGGGGATAAGAAGACTTCGTCGACGACGATCTTTCCATGGCTTTTGGCTGAGGATAACCCAGTTATATCCTGTTAAGGAAATAACTCTTTAAATCAAGCCGGACGACGCGTTCGTGCTCTGCGAGGAGATAAGCTTCCAGAATATACTGGGGATAAGCTTACATGCTTGGGGATATGATTTCCATCTTTCTTGGGGAAACTGGATTGGACTCTCCTGGGGAGTTTTGATATGCTGGGGAAGTGATCCCTATGGATATTTGATATGCCACCGGGGAACAATCTTGACCAAGACTGCCGGGGATGCTCGTTAAGAATACATATGCTGCTGCTGGGAGAGTATTGAGATCTATTGGAGGATACTCAATTTCCTTGAGATTTGTAATTTGCTTGGAGATGAATGTACTGTTTTGCTGAACCACTCTCTGGGGAATTAATATGTACTTGGTCGTATTCTTTAGCCGAACCTACCTTGATACCTTGGAGGATAGAACACTTAGACTGCTCGGACAACTCTTTTATTGCCCCTGTTTCAGTGGGAGAGGAAGACCTATGAGGTGCTGATAGTTATTGATGGACGAACCCTCTTCTGGTAGGCAGGTGACAAGATAACAGGACATAGTCGTACGCTTTAATCCCTAACTTTTGCCTGGACCGCCCTTTCGGGTTTTCAGTCCACCGGGATACCCATTTTTGCCCAAGCCGCCTTTTCAGGTTTTCGACTTGCCGGGTGTACAGATTTTTTTCATTTTCATCCCTCATTTTGCCCGAACCCTTTTGGTTCGCCGGGAAGCCCTTATTTTGGCCTAGGTATGTCAACCTAGCGGGTCTTTGATTTTGCGTAGCATCTTTTCGACTATGTCCACGCTCTTAGAATGCAGGGAGTTGCCCCTGTTAGAAGTGTCAGGCCACCAGAAAGTGTTTGATCAGGCGAGATTCGTTGTTGAAATGCCCCACGTGACTCAGGCAGAGATTTGCCCCAGGCTATTTGGCCTTTTGAGAGATTCTCTGGATCTTGACTTAACTGCCCCAGATAATGGACCATGATCATGTCTGCCCCTGGATTGGAAGTACTTCTGTTCATTAGGCATTCCTCGTGCGAATTTCCCTGCTGCTCAAACAAAAAGTCATATGCGAACAAAGTTATGTTAAAAATGCAAAGCTTATGTCTGTCTTGAAGATTTTAAAAATGCATTCTTTTTCATAAAACGAGTGAATGTTTGTAAAACGTGATGTCAACTCAATATTTTACCTTAAGCCTTAAGGAGTCAGGATACCTTTCGTACAATATGCTTTCGAACTAACCCATGCTTCAGCTAGGACTTTTAAGGGTTATAACGTGGCCTGGTTCACGGTTTAAGAAACAAAGGATAAAGGCTCAAATTATTTGTACCCACCCGCTCTTCGTGATGTTCTCCAAACCTAAACTCAGCTGATCGTGCGTTAGACCTTGTTTGAATCTTTGCTTTGATATACTAGTGATGGTTCGGATATTGACGGTTTATTTTGATTAGGCAGTCATTTCCTTTTTTTGTTGAGGGTTTGTAGGACCTCTTTCTTTTGATTTCGTTATCCCTATTTTTTTGCCTGAACTGTTTCCTTTTTGGAATTACAGTCAGCGGGATGCCCCAATTTCATAAGTCCCTTCTTATAGGTTTTGATTTCTTGGGCTTTTCGTTTATGATTTTTTTTTTGATAATGACTGCCTGTTCTTTATTGATTATTCGGAACCATCACTGTCTTTTTTCGTTTTGTAAGGACTTCTTTGGTGCCATTTGTTGCGCACTTGGATCAACTGAGAGAACTACCCTGCCCCAGGTTATGATAAAGGGTTTTAATTTTCGAAAAGAAAAAAAAACTCCTACTTCTTTGGCTCAGAGGGGTTGACGAGGGATTATCATCCTTATAACTCCAGTGTTTAGGAATTGAAACAATGCCTGTACCTCATCAGCGGGGTCTGTTCAAAAGCATACTGTGAGGATTGTGGTATCGTTTTCGTCATCCTCCCTCAAGAGGCTTAGAATTAAAGAGCGTTGACATCAGAAAAAATATGAAAATAATTTGCGTTTAGTGAATACGAATATATTGATTCAAAATAGACATAAGCGATGCATTAATGTGATAACAATGTTTAACATGAATAAATGTTTGAACAATCAAAGAAAAATACAACTTGAACATTTGAATGAACAAAAGACATTCTCGATGATTTGGTGTAGGATCAGTGTTCAAACTCGACCTCCTTGGCGTCAATCAAATCCTGGATCTTGTTCTTCAAGGTCCAACAGTCGTCGGTGTCATGTCCAGGACTGTCAGAATGGTAGGCACATCTCACACCCGGGTTGTACTTGGGAGAGGAAGTGTCAGGGTTTTGAGGAGGATCCTTTAGTGTGATCAGTTTTGCCCTCAGCAATTGCTGTAATGCCTGAGACAAAGACATGTTGATGTCAGTATAATTCCTATCTTGATGCTTTATCCTACGCCTATTGCTCTTTCTTGGTTGAACGGGCGTGGGATCAGAAATCTGGATTGCCCCTACATCATGACGACCCTTTTTACCATTTATAGCATTGGATTCTTTCTTCCCACTGTGGGGCTTTTTCTGAGCATCGGCGAGTGCGGTTTCTTGAATCTTCCCCGACTTGATACCAGCTTCAATTCTCTCCCCAGTCAAGATAAGATCTGTGAACCCAGCAGAAGAATTCCCAATCAGATGGTTGTAGAATGGACCAGACAAAGTCCCCAAGAACATGTCAACGAGCTCGCGGTCAGTCAAAGGTGGCTGCACCCTTCCAGCAAGGTCTCTCCATCTTTGTGCGTACTCCTTGAAACCTTCACTTGACCCCAACGACATACCCTGGAGTTGGGTACGTGTGGGAGCAAGGTCGGCATTGTACTGGTAATTCTTGTAAAATGCAGTGGCTAAGTCTTCCCAGGTACGGATGTTGGCTCCATTCAGTTGATAGAACCACTCGAGCTGAGTCCCCGAAAGACTCTCTTGGAAGAAATGGATCCATAAGTTTTTGTCAGCTGTATAGGGCTGGATCCTCCTTGTATAAGCCCTGAGATGCAACTTAGGACAGGATGCCCCATCGTATTTAGCAAAGGCAGGTACCTTGAATTTGCGCGGGATCACTACCCCAGAAGACAGACCTAGATCCTCGAAGTCCAGGCCAGGCACCTTTTGTATCTCCATAGCACTGAGCCGGTCTTCCAACTGTTTGTACCTGTCCTCAGCCGGAGGGTACTGTTCATCGTTGAAATCTGTCTCATTGTCGGAGACCACTGGGCTGGGAATCCCTTCTTCTTGATGACTACTTTTCCCCACAGATGGAGTTGTCCTCTCAGCTTGGTCCTGCAGGATGTTCCCAGATCTGCGTCTAGGGCTGAACAAGACAGTTCTCTTCTTCTTCTTTTCTTTCTTCAAAAGCAGAGCCTTCAGATCTTGCTGCCCCTGGGTCAAGTTCATGATTAGCCCTTGGAATTGGGCATTCTGAGCCTGGAGGGCCTTGATAGACTGCTCAGCTGATGATTCAGGATTCATGACGATCGGCTGAAATAAACAGCGAAGAAGGTAAGTAACCTACATAGAAAGGGTACCTGTTATGCAATGATATGTATGACATGCATGCAATGATTTCAAGGACCTCGCGGGGTAAACAGAGAAACTTGTTAGAGTTGAAAACCGGTAACTTGATTGAAGGTACTTCATGTTGTTGAGAGTCCTTCTTCAAGGGTCAAAGGCTCACCATATCCAGTGGGTCATAGCCCCTGACAACCTTGGCTAGAGGAAAATAAATCCTCTCTGCCCCTTGCTGGGATAGTTGATTCACCATGACCTGCATCACAAGCCCTTGAGATCCTTGAAATGGGTTAGGATGTATGCAATGGTATGATGTTATGGTATGCATGGGATAATGTGAGTAACCCTGTTAGGAGTCCAAATTAAGGACTGCAAAAACCTGCAAGAAACTTAGGATACCCTGTTATGAGTCCTAATTAAGGACTACAAACACAACCTGCAAGAGACAAATGTCAGGTAATAAGCATGCAAATAGTCAAGTACGAAGGCACACAAGTCACACAAGAGAAGCCCTTAAAGTTTAGGCCAGCATGGGGTCTGGGTAGTACCCTCTTGAAGTTGGTGGGTTCAACATGTCCTAATCAAAGTAACCGGGTTCTAAGGTTCCCAATATCACGGGATTGCTTTCATTGTTCATCGTTTCGATTTAACCACTGAACTGGCGACCGAAATATTCCAGGAAAGCAACCCTCAATTGAGTGTAGTATCGAGTATCAACCAACCTCGGACTGCACCAAAGTCAGTTATCTCACTACCCTAAAGAGGCCAAGATAGTTCAATTAAGGTTCCTAAGGTCAGTTGATGCTTCGCGACACCACGCGGCGGCCCCGTACTCTCCTTGACTGAACTCAAGGGTTACCGGTACACACCAAAGTGCCACATCAACGTAGCAGACTGTTTCAACCATGTCGGTATACCCCGCACAGTTCCCTCACAGCCTTGTTGCTACTTTCTAAGAAGGTATCCCCAGATCCGAGTTAGGATCTATAGAACTCCCAAGACAGTACCCACAATAATAGAGCAAACAATTCAGACAATTGAAAACACAAGTGATCTTAGTCCTAAGGTACACCTCACTTTATAAGAGTCCCCAGCAGAGTCGCCAGTTCTGTGATCGGTGGATCTGGAACTGACTGTTTAACGCTGGTTCGCGAAATGTCGCGGAAGCAAGAGTCGCCACCGTCTTTTATTTTCTCCAAATGGAAAGGACAAAAGCACAGAAAAATTCCTTAAAGAGATTGCTCTCGGTTCGGGAGGTAGATTATAGAAAGGGAAGGTGTTAGCACCCTTTCTATCCACGGTTATCCATGGGCTCTTAGATACTTGCTCATTGTGTTTTCAAAAATGTTTGCTTGCTTTTCAATTGTGGGTTTTAAAAAGTTTCTTTGAAAAATTTCAGTTCGACTCGTACGTCAGAGTGTTTGAAAAATTGTTTTGAAAGCTTTTGAAAAGTGTCAGTGTGAAAAGATTTTGATTTGTTTTGAAGAGAGCAAGTATCCATGAGAACCTACCTACCCTAAGGAATTCGTCTGTGTAAAAGTCCTTTAAAGTAGTGCCATCCCACCATTGAGAGGTAGGTAGCACCACCGTTGGAGGTGTTCGGGTCAATTCGAGTTTAGGGACATGGTGATCACCAGAGCAATGGGAAGACACCTTAGAAGCTACCCTCATGCCAGGTTCCCGGATCATGAGGACTTACTAAGACATCCTCTACTCGACGATCACCTTTCGAGGCAAGGCAACAGTGAGGCGTACCCTAGGGGTGGTGTGTGATTTGTGTGTCGTTTTCATTTGTATTTGTCTTGTCATGTTAAAGTGTTCTACGCTTGATTTTAATTAGGTCCATTCATTCTTACATGCTTATTTAACATTTAAAAGTTTGCGGGAAAAAGTAAATCTAAGGCTATTACAAATGGCGCGGGTCCACATCGCCAAAATTAAACCGGACCCGATTTGACAGAAAATAAAGAAAGCAAAATAAAGTGCGAAAAGTAAATGTTACAACGCTTTGGGAGAGGTACAAGATTATTTAAACGACATAAAATAAATATGCGAAATTAAACAATTAAGTCGAAAGGAGGGCGTTGGACCCTTTTGCAAAATTAATGTTAATGAGGAATTAAAACTTAAAATTTAAAATAAAAATGTTTTTGGTATTTTTGTATTTAAATGAAAAAGAGAGAATTAATTAAGAGAAAAGAACTTGTTTTTGTTTTTTAGTATTTTTATGATTTAATAAAAGAAAATTAATGAGAATTAAAATTGAATGCAAACCCTAATTCTAATGACTTTTAAGTTATTTAAGAAAAATGTTGAATCTTAACCTAATTTAAACCTAAGTTTTTATTGTACAATTTAATTATAAAAATAAATAAAATAAGTAATATTATTATAAAAGGGAAAATTAAAAGGAATAAAAAGTTATTAAACCTAATTTACATTTTTTAGATTTTTTGTTATTAAAAGAATTAACATTAGAACCCTATTTTAAATTAATTTATTTACATGCATTCGTTTACAAGAAAATATTAAAATAAATAATTATTATATTTTTTTATCTTTTTCTGAGTTTTTATGTGTTTTATATTTTTGTGAAAAATAAATTAAATCAAAACAATAGAGCAAATAAAATAATAATTAAAAATGAAATAAAAGAAAATATAAAAATTGCAAACCAGGGGGGGTGGAAGTCCCCAAAGTGAGGTGTGATCCAAGAAGCTTTGGCCCATTAAGCATGGCTTTTGTTGACTTTTTTGCTAGCATGCTGGTACGTTGACTGGAGTGTAACGTGTTCCCCAATCTATAGCCCTTGATCTGATGCTGGGATGGATGTGGCACGTTGATTTCTGAAGGTGTATGATGTACGTCAATGTTGAACCTGCACGTGAAC
The DNA here is from genome assembly GCA_948472305.1 of Vicia faba. NCBI lineage: Eukaryota > Viridiplantae > Streptophyta > Magnoliopsida > Fabales > Fabaceae > Vicia > Vicia faba. Next base: position 248,439,416 of record OX451740.1, on the reverse strand, counting down.
ATTAGTGGAAAAATATTATGGAAATAGCGTAGACCTGGGGTTCGAACCCAGGTCATGTACCTCCACTACCAATCCTGCTTGCCAGCTGAGCTACACGCGCATTCAGTTAATATACAAACAAATAAATAATATAAAAGAAGCAACGCGTTAATGGATTGAAAACGCGCGAAATTCAAAACAGCGAATCAACGCTTTCCACGTGATCGTCTTCTTCACGTGTTTTCTTTTTTTCTGAAACAAGACTGTATGGCAACGGTTTTAGACGCGTGGTTTTAGGCATGTTTCCAGAAAATATCGACTAGCCCATCTCTACACATAAATTTGGCGCGAGCATTGCATCTTCTTCATCCAAGCTTTCTGGTCTGAGTGGTGGTGGTTTGGGATCCCAATTTTTCCTCTATTAAGAATCCCTAAATTCAAACTCTGAAAAACCTAGAGATCGATCATGGTGAAATCTCATATACAATACAAAAATCAAATTGAATGCATTGGTTAGTTTCAGGACAAGATGATAAACATGAATCAACAATTAATTTTCATAAAAAATGCCTAGAACATGATATGCGATTATGAGTTTCATGCTGTACAGTTTCAGTTTAATCTACCAATTCTTGAGGTTTTGGTGGCTGTGCTTGATTGGAACGTGTTCAGGAGCCTTCAAGGAAGCTAATGGACTATGAATTATGCCTTGAATCCAACTCTAGCAATGATTTCAGTTTTGAGTTTATGGAGAAAAATTCCAAGTTTGTCTATGGCCTTTGAGCGCAGCATTCAGTGTATGAGCATTAGGGTTATGTTTCTGATTATGTAGTGAAGGCATTAGGTTAACAAAATTGGCCAAAATCTTTTTCATTCATTGATTTCAATATTTGATTTTTCATCATTATTTTCATATCTTTTTTCACATGTTCTTGTGCAAATCATGATCCAATTAGTCCAAATCTTTCCCTATTTAGTTGTACACGAAATCTTGAGTATCAAACATGCATAAAAAGATTGGTTAGGTCATGTTAGATATTTTTCACATATTTACATAATTTAAATGAATTAATATGAATAATAATTCAAATAAATAAATAAAAAATGAGAAAATACTTCCCTTTGGTCCAAGTGGTCGTGCACATGCTTGGAATGATGAATCATGGAAGAAAAATGGGCCCATTAGCATTTTTAGGTCATTTGGATCAAAGTTGACTTTTCAAAATATCCAAAAAGTTCCCAACTTCCACAAGGCATAACTTGCTCCATTTTTAAGATTTTCTCATGTTCTTGGACATTTTGGAAAGGTCTTTGAGTCCTTTAAACAATGCATTTGGTCCCATGTCATTTTGGTGTACCAGTCTCAAGTTATGGCCTTTGACTTAAAGTCCCTTTTTGTTGACTTTTGAAAATGACCTATAATGTTGAAATTGATAACTTTTTGTGAGAGCATTTCTTGGACTTGAAGTATGAATATGAGTTGTAGGAAATGTATTTCTCTTCAAAATGAGCTTTGGATGGGATTTTTCTGATAATCCATGTGAAAGTTATGCCCTGGTCAATTTCAGTTGACTTTTTCAACTGTCCAAATATAGTAACTTTTGCATCTTGATGATTTTCTGAGCCAAATTTTGAGAATCATGATCAAACATTGATCAAATGATGTTTGTGGCTTCAAAATGATATGTTGACCAAAAATTTGAACTTTTGACTGTCAAATGACCATTTTGCCCCTACAGTTGACTGTAGTGCAATTTAGGGTTTTGACTGTGCAATTTTGAGCTGAATGCCTTGAAACTTGATATGAGGATACTTGACCATATTTGTAAGCATGTGAGACTTGATTGGGCCTTTGAAAACTTCCTTTTCTTGATCAGAACCCAAACCCTAGTTTTGACTGTATAGGAGACAGTTGGACTGTGCCACCCTTGGGGAGTTTTGTGACTTGGCTTGGCAATTTCTTGAAGAATATGGGAGGGCAAATTTTGGGGTGCAACATATAGCATCTGCATAAAGTCATCAACATAAATCCATAACATAACCATTAGAACCAATAGTCACTGTATGTAAGAAACCATCTGAACATAGTCACCATCTGTACCTGTGATAATAATTCCCCCCCACTCACGGGTGAAGACTAGGTCAGGTTAAGGCAATGGTAACTCAGAATCGAGGGTACTCCTGAGAAAACTATCGCCGTATCACCTACGTGAAAATGGTAGCCCCTCATTTGTACCTCATCTGAGCGTGGACGACATGGCGGCGATAGTGAGACCTAAGTCAACTAGCCGTTCATGTTCCACTTTGTTCCTAGGGTTCTTATGGTATACAACTCAGTCCTGGGTATTGGGCCTCTTACCTCATAGTAACACCCACCCAATAAGAAGCATATCCAGTACAATAGTAGTATATGGAAGACGGTAAAATGCAATGCACACATATGCTCAAGTATATACAAAATGAATGAATAAACTGAAAGCATAAAAAATAAACACTCAAAGAAAAGAAAGTAAGAGCTAGGAGCGACTCCGGGATGGACCAACATTTGGTCGATCTGTCCCCGGTGAAGTTGCCAGTTGAAAAAACCGGCTGAAAATCATCAAACAATGAAGTCGCCATCGAACGTCTTTTATCCCACATGTAGGTGTGATATGATGGCAGAACCGACTGTTTTTACTAGTTTGAGTTTTGCGTTTTGTGTTTGCAAAATGTCGCGGTAAGCAAGAGTCACCACCGATTTTTATTTCATCCAATCATGGAAAAGGAAAAAGAATAAAAAAAACCTTTTTTCGAGATATTCTGAGTACGGGGGGTAGATTATAGAAAAGGAAGGTGTTAACACCCTTTCTATCCGTGGTTTTCCACGGGCTCTTAGGTACTTGCTCATCTTTTTAAAATTGCTTGTGTGTGTGCTTGATTTGAAAATGTTTTACTTCGTGATAACCCTTGTATCAGTCCTCAAGAGTGTGACGAAGTTGTTTTGAAAACTATTTTGAAAGGTGTTTGTGTGAAAAGTTCTTATTGAGCAAGTACCTAAGATTCTACCTACTCGAAAAAAGACCGTTCGTTCTATTTCCTTTAGACAACGCTTATCCTACTATTAAGGAGTAGGTAGCACCGTCGCTGGAGTTTGTAAGGGACGTTCGAAAGGGACAAGTACAATCACTAAAACAATGGTTAGAAAACTTTATTAGTAACCCTAGAGTCTTAAGATCTTTTCGAGACAATGTTTCCGAGGCAACATTTCCGACGCAACATTTCCGAGACAACATTCGAATGGGACATTTTGATCTTTTAGACTGGAGGGTGACCACTGAAATTTCCTATACTTAATGACTGTTTACCGAAGGCAACCGGAGTGAGGCAAACCTTAGGAGTGAACATGTGCATGTGAACTTTTTTCAATTATTTAGTCTTTGCACATTAGGTGATCTACCGTTTTAAATTTCAAGCATTCTTTTCATACAATCCTATTAGCCATGCATCTAGACAGTTAAATATTGTGGGAATTTAAAGTGCGAAAAATAAAACCTAGCTATTACAAGGCTTCAAGGAGGGGGATTAATTACATAACCAAAAATTGGGGATTAAACAGTAAATAAAAACCCTAGTTTTAACTATTACAAACCAATAAGCAGTTACATAATTATGGACAAATAATTAACAAGCGCACAACAAATTAAATGCGAGGACGATTGAAATAACCTAAAACCCTAATTGAGAGAAAAAGTGTTTTTGTGGATTTTTATTTGAGAAAACATTTAAATTACAAATCAATTAAACCTAATTTCTAATTGTTTTTAAATTATGAAAGAAATTAAATTAACCTAATTTTCTAATTAAATTAATTAATTAAAGAAATAAATATTTATGAGAAAAATGATTTTTGATGTATTTTTAAAGAAAATTAATTAAATTATGTACAACTAAAATCCTAATTTTAATTATTTTTAATTATAAAAAGAAGATTAAATTACCCTAAATTAATTAAACTAATTAATTAAAAATATTTATTAAAAAAAGATTTTTGTGACTTTGATTTGTTAATTTAATAAAAAATTATTTTTGTGTTAATTAAAAGAAAAAAAGAAATAATTAGAGAAAAGAAAATAAAAAAAAAGAAAAAATAACCAAATGGTCATGTGATGAATTATTGAAGGGGGGGGGGTGTAAAGTTGAAATTCTTGGCCCAATAATGCTGAGCCCGGTCAACCATGCTGAATCCTGTGCAGCATTGACTTGAGGTGCATCATAGTCCTTCAGGCTGGGATGCGTTGGATTTAATGCTATGCTGATCAAGTGGTTGGGTGCTGATGACACATGGTAGGCGTGTGAGAGAGCACTGCATGGGATCTGCTGAATGAAAATAAAGTAAATGAAACGCTGGGACCTGGGATCGAACCCAGGTCCTTATGCCTTGAACCAATGTTGTGCTGCCAGCTGAGCTATTATTGTTAGTTGTTTTTATAGTAATAATAAAACATAATATTATGAAAATAAAAGAGCTGATCCCAAAGCGTGCGAAATTCAAATCAGCCAGTCATGGGCTGCCACACATCATCTTCTTCGCTGCAACCGTCGTATTAGGTGATTGACCTATACCTACAAACGTTTGCTGTAACTACAACTCTGTGAAATTCAAAAATCTCGTACGAGCATGATAAATTAATTGTGATGGTACAAATCAACTCGTCTTGGCCTCACGAGCATCATGGTACCTTATTCATAGCCTAATTTTTCCTGCATCAAGAAACCCTAAAAAAAACATAAAAAACCCTAACAATGGCAGGTGCGTGTATATGCTTAAAAAATGCAATTCAACCATCCAATTAGCTTGCAAACATGATGATAATCACGAATATGATAATTAAAGGTGCTAATGATGCGTAAATTGTAATAATCGAATTTGAAAAAACTTGCAAACCGTGTGAGGTGTAGAGACGAATTCTGGACGTTTCAGAATTTACAAATGGTTGGGATGGCTTCAGTGCACGCCCAGGATGTGATGGCTGGCCTTGAATTGTTCTGAAAGGTCCTCTAGACTTAAAACTGAACCTCACTTTTTGTCAAGACTTTTGAGTTTGTTCTATGGTTTTTCACGGCTGCAACCCCTTGTATTTTGACTTGTATTTGTTCAATATATATCATAGGATGAATTAGGGTTGTAAAAAGAGATCACATCTTTGAAAGTTTTGAAGATTTGATTTGATCTTCATGGCATATGTAAACTTGCTATAATGAGCCAAATTATCCCTTTCTTGTTCCAATTAGCCTTGATTTGAATTGATCATGATATCCTTGCATTATTTGATTGAGATCCTGTCCAAAAATTAGATCACAACATATCTTTTCCATTATTCATCAATTATTTGATTTAATTGAAATTTTAATTAACAAAAAATCCAAATAAATTGAAAAATGAAGCAAATAACACGAGGTTGGATATTTGGGTCGTGGACCATGCTATAAGTGAGGTGCAATCATGAAATGCTAGGCCTATTTGGTAAAAAATGCACTTTTGAGCACATTTGACTTTTGGCAATTTTGCAAAAAAGGTCAACTTTGACAAGGCATATCTCTTCCAATTTTAACCCTAGAGAGGTGTTCTTGGACTTTTTAGAAAGCTTAGGATGTCCCCTAAGCAACCCTTTTGTCTCATTTAAACTGGATCTTCCATGTTCATGTATGAATCTTTGACCCAAAAGGTGTTTTTGTTGACTTTTCAAAAGGACCTATAATGTAAAAATTCATATATTTTTTATGAGTGCATATTTTGAACTTAAGGGCTGAATATGAATTGTAGGGAATTGCACCCTATTCAAAATGATCCTTGGATGGAAAATTTATGATAAAGTATGAAGAAGTTATGCTTGGTCAAAGTTGGGTTGACTTTTCCTACAAAACCTTAATTTAGCAACTTTTGGGTTTTGATGAATTTGGAGCATTTCTTGAGGAATCATGATCAACCCTTAATCAAATGATGGAAGTCACTTCAAAATGTTGATGTTGACAAAAAATCTTGAGGTTTGACTGTATGTGGACCACAATTGACTTTTGACCTAATATAGTCGATTCTCAAGCATTTGAGCAGTTGACTGAGCAAACTTCTTTGTGCAAGGCATGAAGCTTGACATGGATGATCTTGGGAACATATTAGGACCTTGGGAAGCATTTGAGTCCTTTGTGGTTCACACATCTAAATGAAAATGGAAACCCTAATTTGAGGTATACTGCCTTAGGAGAGAGTTTGTCTGGTCAACTCTTGGACTTCCTTGAGCAACTTGGGGATCTCAATTGACATTTGTTTTGAGTAAAATGAGAGGGAAAATTTTGGGGTACAACAACTTCCCCTGTTCAATCTTATTAAACCTGAGGATGTAGATTGGTTGCTCTGCCTTTCGTGATCTGAAGGTGGAAGATGATTGAACACTAGAGTGCCCAGAAATTTGCACTCGCATGAAGTGGCACTTGATTTATGATATCAGGAATGGGCTTACAGATGCCATTTGGAGGTCGATAATGGAAGATTGTCAGAGATGGGCTTAAAGATGCCATCCTGGATATTGATTTTATGAGATATTCCTTTCACGAGAGTCCCTGTTACTGTTGTTGATGAGGAATCTGTTGAGGAATGTTGGTATCTGTCTTGGGAGAAATAGAATTTTAGGAGCTTCAGTTGTCCGTTACTCTACTGGGGAAATAACTCCTGCTTGAGGAAGTGGAAGTGAACTGCATGTCTGGTCAGGGTACAAGCTGCACTGCTATTTACTAGGGAAATGCAAAACCCATCATGTTCGATTAGGTCTAGGTCTTACAGTGTTATGGACTGCTGTTTGGAGATAAGAGAGGAGGAACCTGGATAGTAAGGTTATGAGAAGGAACCTGGATAGTAGGGTTGCTTCGATATGAAAAGCCTGGATAGTAGGGCTGTGAGAAGGAACCTGGGTAGTATGGTTACTTTGATATGAAAAGCTTGGATAATAGGGCTGTGAGAAGGGACCTAGATAGTAGGGGTTACTTCGATATGAAAATCCTGGATAGTAGGGCTGTGAGAAGGGACCTGGATAGTAGGGGTTACTTCGATATGAAAATCCTGGATAGTAGGGTTGTGAGAAGGAACCTGGATAATATGGTTACTTCGATATGAAAGCCAGGATAGTAGGGTTGTGAGAAGGAACCTGGGTAGTCGGGTTACTTCGATATGAAAAGCCTGGATAGTAGGGCTGTGAGAAGGAACCTGGATAATAGGGTTACTTCGATATGAAAAGCCTGGATAGTAGGGCTGTGAGAAGGAACCTGGATAGTAGGGTTACTTCGATATGAACACTTGGATAGTAGGGCTGTGAGAAGGAACCTGGGTAGTAGGGTTACTTTGGGCTAAGTCGGTGTACAACTTCAGAAGGAACCTGGGTAAGGTTACTTTGGGATAAGTTAGTGTAAAACATCAGAATGAACCGGGGTAAGGTTATAAGTTTGTGTAAAACTTCAGGAGGAACCAGGGTAAGGTTACTTTGAGATAAGTTTGTGTAAAACTTTGGGAGGAACTTGGGTAAGGTTACAAGTTTGTGATATGACAGCCTGGATAGTAGGGCTGTGAGAAGGAACCTGGATGGTAGGGTTACTTCGAAGCGATAATGTAGATTAGTTGACCCGTTTGATTTTGGGAACTGAGTTTCCATTAGTCGTCTGTAGATATGATCTGTATAAATGCTGAATTTATTGAAGCTAATCCTCTTTTCCTGAAAAGATATCAGGGTTAGTTATATGCGATGCATGAAATGCAGGGTGAGATGATGTTCTCAAAATAAATGAGATTATGTTGTATATGGCATGTATGCGTATGTCATGATGTATGTTCATGAAATGCTGCCGGGGTATGCTCGTGTCTGGGAAAATAAATCTCTGACGGTTGCTAGAGATTGGTAAATATTCTGTCGGGAAGAGATGCTTGAGAATAAACTCTGCGGGGACCAAACTTAGGGGGGAAGAGATACTATGTTGGTGGACTTGATGATCTGGAGGAAAAACTTAGCTGGGGATGAAATTCCGTTGCTGGAGATGATGAGCTCTGTTGGAGATTGAGCTTCTGTATCTGTAGAAATGAACTTCGCTTGGGGGATAAAGTTTACTGACTAGCTCGCGATTAAGAAACTCGGCTGGGGGTGATTACGTCCTGCTTCGGGAAAGTTGACATCAATTACTTTGGATACCTTTACTCTGTGGGGAGTGTATGTGTGATACGGTGGGAGAACTGGCTTGGTTTTGCGTTTGTATTCGCAAATGTTTCGGTTGAGCAAGAGTCGCCACCGACTTTTTATTTTATCCTAAGGAAAGGTTAAAAAGCACAGCAAAAACCTTTGAGATGTTTTCATGGGTTCGGGGAGTATATTATAGAAAGGGAAGGTATTAACACCCTTTCTATCCATGGTTATCCATGGGCTCTTAGTTACTTGCTTAGATCACTTGCCTTGCATTTTCAATTGTTTGAAATGGTGCTTTGTGTGTGAGTTGGAAAATAGTTTTGAAAATAGGCCATTTGTTGTGGCAACCTTTGTAATGATCCATGTTTGAATGTATACAAAAGTGTATTTGTCTTTTGAAAAGTTTTCAATGTTTTTGAAAGTTGTTTTTGAAAGTGTGTTGTGATGTGTGTTTTGAAAAATGGCAAGGATCGTTTTGCAAGATTGGTCAAGTAACCAAGAGCTATCTACCTTAAATTTCTCAAAGATCTTTCCTATGTTTTAACCCTTTTAACAGTATTGTTCCACCATTGTATTTGGTGGACAATCTTATGTTAGGATGTTAACGGGACGGGCGCGGGTCATCGTTTAGACCATGAATGCAATGGTGCCAAGTGTCTTTGGCAATTTTTCCTTCAAGGGACTTGATCATTTTCTAGGCAACTTGAGAAAGCGTCATCGTGGGACTATGATCATTTTGATTTGTTTTGTTTTGCCAAAGACACTCAACATGCAAGCATGACCCATTATTGAAGGCAACAAGTTGTTCATTTTCATGCTTTTTGTCTTTGAATTAGGTCAAGCTATTTTTCTTTGTTTTATTTTTTGCATGCAAACCCTAGGTCTATCATGGCATAATTAGAAAGCTTTTAAATGCGGAAAATAAAATCCTAAATTATTACAACATAATTATGGGATGGAGGGTACAAATGTTCAAATGGGGGATATTTAGCAAGAAATTTAAATCTAAACTATTACATCCAAATTGAATATACAAGTTATTTAATTGTACAATAATTAAATAAATAAATATGCAAAATGTATTTATGCACAAAATGGTTTTTTTCTTTGTATGAGAAAGTATTTTTCAATGTGAAATACAAACAAAAATAAAAGGGGTCAAATTTGAATATTTTTGTCTTTTAGGGGAAAACCCTAGCTTTTAAATAAATAGTAATATTTATTAATTATGTACAATATATATTAAAAAATAAAAATTATATTGTAAAAAAAAGTATTTTTAGTGTCATATATTAATAAGAATAAAAATGTATTATTTTTATATTTTTTTTATCCTAAGTATTCTAATAAATATAATATACAAGTATTTATATATATATATATATATTTACTAAACCTATTAAATATAAAAAGATAAAATTAATTATTTATGTATATGAAAAAAATGTATATTTAAGAAAATATTTTCAAGGTGTAAATAAAAATAATGACTAAAAATAAATATAATTTTTACATTATTTTTTAGGGTTTTAGTAAAAAAGTATTTATATTATTTACATATATATATATTAATAAAATGAAATAAATGCCAAATAAATATGAAAAAAATGTGGAAAAATATTTTGGGTATTTTTTATGTTTGGGCAAAAAAATATAAAATCAGAATAAAAAACAAAAAGTCAAAAATAACAAGTATTTGATTAAATGGGCCAGGGGGGTGTATGTGGAAAATAGTGGTGCAAACAGAAAAACAAGTCAGGCCCAGCCCAAGGGGCTTGTCTTCAACCTCCATCCATTCAAACAGAAGGAAAACGCGCGTTTCTTCTTGTCAAGCACAGATCCTGATTCTTTGACTTTTAACAAAAACTCACAACATCAATAATGTAGAGCAAATTGTCACGATTCTAAATATATAAAAAAGTTGTTCTAACTCTCAGAAATGAGAGAGAATTTCTCCTCCCCCAATTCCTGACCTAACTTTTTTTCAATGTTCAGGTTCAAAATTCTCTCAGTACACACAACATAAATGAAAAGTAATTATATGGGTAGCTTCAGGGCCATGAGTAGGACATACTTTCTTCACAAACCTAAGCCTAGATATGCTTGGATAGAGAGATAGAAGTTCAAACTTTTACCTGTTCAGCTTGAGTCGTGTACAGCAATGGAGGTACTTTCAATGGAATTTGAGGACTTGTACAACTTGCTTGAAGTTCAGGGATGCTTCTCCAACCTCTAGCTTGCTTTGAAACTAACTGAATTGAACTATGGAAGTCAACCTGCAACAATGAAAAGTGAAAAATGGCAAACTTGGTTAGGGGTGTTACAGTCTATATCTAAGGCTTGGGATAACTTCAATGGATGGTAGGGATCGTGTTTGAACAAGCTTTGGCCAAAACGCACGAGGGAAATGGACTGTGGAAGTCAATCTGCAATAGGGACTCTGTTTTGCAGAAAAATGTGCTTTGATGGATGAGGAGGTATTGAGGGTCAAGGGCTCGTGTTCTAGGTCAATTAGGGAGTATCAAATGTTTTCACAAAGTTTTCTTGAGTTGGTTCTTGCAGGAATCTGGGTTGTTGTTCAAAATGCAAGTTTTCTTCTTATCTAAGCAAAGTTTGTCAAGTTGGATTCTAGGCTCCTACAGGCCCCTCAAGCATGCTGCACTTTCTCTCCTAGATCAGTGGAATTTGTTCATGAACTTGTGCCTAAAAGATCTGGCCTGTACCTCTTTGATTTGTGTTTTGACATAAAGTGTATCTTTACAAGAATGGCAAAATTGCTTTTTCCAAATATGGCTTAATCTTGCATGTAATGGTTAAATACACAAAATAAGACTTGAACACAAAGGATTAGCATTAAATTATTGAGTGTGAATGAGATTAAAGGCCTGTAATCTAGCTTGGAACATGCTGACTTGAAAATGGCAATGTTATGAACATGTAATTGGCTTATGAACAAAGTGACTTTTGCCCATCTTTACAAATTCGATTCTCCCTAACCACAAGGGTGTTTGAGAAGTTCTTGGACAATTTGGAAAGCTTGGAATGTGTAATACAATCCATCTTTGTAATGAAAGTTGAGATTCCAAGTGGAAGCATGTGAAAAGTGGCCATGAAGTTGGGCAAAAATCCTGCCTAAAATAGGTCAAAAAGTTTCTAAGTTAAGAATGTTTTGCACCCCTATTCCAAAAATCATAACTTGAGCTACAAGCTTCTTTTGAGGAAACTTTGTGAATCAAAGTTGTAGATTTTGCAATGGAATACAACTTTCATGTTTTGAGTTTTGCTTGAATCAAATTGCATCTTGATGAAAAAATGGGACAAAGTTAGGAAAAAATTTGGAAATTTCATAACTTAGAAAATTTCTGTTATGAAATTTCTTCATTTCAAACCCTAATTTGTAATTTTTGGTTTCTTGATGAATAAGTTTCATAATTTGACATGTCTTGATGAAAAAGGAACCTTGACACTTGATTTTGACCAAAAAGTCAAAGCTTGACTTTTTAGTATACAGTCAAATTTTGATCAGTTGACTGAAAAATTCATCTGTCAATCCTGTGCATTTGGGATCTTTTTTGAACTTGTTGAATGTGTCAAGACCATGCCATTGGGTCCTTGAGTCCATATGTGAGCTTTGTTTTCCATTGGCTAGGTCAAACAGTCAAAAATTGCCTTTGTGCAGTCAAAACCCTAAAAATGACCATTTTGCCCTTTTGGTGATCTGATCAAATTTCTTGTGAAATTGTGATCCAAACTTGATCAAATGGTCCATATGAGTTCAATATGTTGATGTGGGTCAAAAATCATGAGGTTTGACTGTCTATTGGCCACAGTTGACTTTTTCCCCAATACTACTGATTTCTAGGTCAACTGTCCAATTGAATGGGCAAAGATTGGACTTAAGGCTTGAAACTTGGTATGGATAAACTTGTGAGTCCAATATGAAGCATGAAAGTCACTTTGGACCTTTTAGGTCAAAACATCTTTGTGCAAACTCAAACCCTAATTTGGGTCAACAGTGCAATGAGGAGTCTTGAGCAGAGCAAACCCTAACTTGATCTTGAGCTCCAAGGGTCTTGTGATGAGAAAAATGTTGATGAAATAAGAGGGCAAATTTTGGGGTACAACAATTGCCCCTGTTCAATCTTCTTGCACCTGAAGAGTTAGATTGGCAGGTTTGCCTTTCGCGTCTCGAAGGTAAAAGGAGATTGGACACTAGAGTGCCCTTAAATTTGCACTCGCCATAACAATGGATGCGAGAATGGGCTTAGAGATGCCATCTAGAGGGGTGACAGAATCTTGTCGGGGATGGGCTTAAAAGATGCCATCTCGAATGAGTATCAGAAAGGTGTCCATGTCCTGGAACATCTCGAAACTGGGGGTTTTGAATAAGCAATGGATTGGTATCCGTATCTGGAAGCATCCGTAAACTGTTTTCAAAAGTTGAGTATGAACAAGCGATAGATTAACATCCATTGTTGGGAAGAATCCATAAACTGTTTTCAGAGGTTGAAGAATCTGAACAAGCGATAGGTTGACATCCGTTACTAGAGGACCCGTAAACTGTTTTCAGAAGTCTTGAAGTTGAATAAGCAATAGAGCAGCATCCGTTGTTGGGAAGCGTCCGTAAACTGTTTTCAAAAGTTGAGTCTGAACAAGCGATAGATTAACATCCGTTGTTGGAAAGCATCCGTAAACTGTTTTCAGAGGTTGAAGAATCTGAACAAGCAATAGATTAACATCCGTTGTTGGGAAGAATCCGTAAACTGTTTTCAGAAGTTGAGAAGAATCTGAACAAGTGATAGGTTAACATCCGTTACTGGAGAACCCGTGAACTGTTTTCATAAGTCTTGAGTCTGAACAAGCGATAGATTAACATCTGTTGTTGGGAAGAATCCGTAAACTGTTTTCAGAATTCTTGAGATTGAAGCTCACTAATCTTTATCCTGAAAAAGGGTAAGATATTAGCTGAAACACAAAGTCATGTTGCATGAAATGTAAGATGCAATGTATGTTATATCAATGTTTATGATATGAATGTAATGAATGCACATGTAAGCTGATGAGCTGTCTTGCTGAGGATAGATGAATCCTGAATGGCTGGAGATAAAAGAATCTTGACTGCCGTCGGGGAAAGTGAATCTTTGACTGCTGCAAGGGATTGCAAGAATCTTTGATTGCTAAGGATGAGACATCCTTGTTGACTATTGCTGGAGAATTAGGAGCTTGGGTTGTAAGCCAATCTACTGGGGATTCATGTCTTGAGGAGATCTTCACTGGAGAATACTCGAATATCCTGTGAGGAGTTGAGAATGAGAGTCTTCACTCTGCTTGGGAAATGTAAGATCTTCAATTGTTGAGGGGTCTTAGGACCACCGCTGGGGATTGGAACTCCTTGGTGACCTGCGGGGAATGAGAATTTCTGATGATCTCTAACGGGGAGGCATGACTTGATAGACTTATGCTGGAGAAGCATGACTGAGAATCCCGAGTCTTGTGGGAAGTATCTCTGTGGGGAGAAGGTTCATTAGTCTGGTTCCGCTGGGGATTGATGGTTGGAAATTTAGCTCCGCTGGGGATAATGAAACTCTGAGGGGAATTGAATTCTGTAAGGCTCTCTGACTGGGGAAATCAGTTTTGAGAAAGCTTCTGTTCTACTAAGGATCCTGAAGTTTTAACTCTGCTTGGGGAATTAAGTTCTGGATTTTGACTTTGTTGAGGAATTCGGAGTTTTAGAACTACTGGGGATTCCTTTTGAAAGGGCATCAAGATATCTACCTGTACCTTCGACCTATCAGTAACCATCTTTCCTGATTTGTAAGAAAATAATTATGTTCAAATGCATATGCCTATTTAACAAAACATTAGACGTTTCTCAAATAAAACATAAGTGTAGGAAAGCAAAAGGAAGACAAAGCAAATTTCTGTATTTGAAAAAGTATTTGTATTAGCTTTTATGAGTATCTTTGTACAAAGGAGACAGGCACCCTAGTAAGAGGATGTTGTCGTAAAAATTGAAAATTTTATACAAAAAGAAAGATGGCTATGTGCAACAATTCCATGGGATTCTATTCTGCTATAGCTTTCACAACTCTGAATATTTGTCCATTCAATGCTTCGTCTGTCGATGACTGGATTGATCAGAAGCTTGGAGCTGATTGATGAAGAGATTGTTCTTAAAGTAATCCGAGGAGACATAGTCATACGCTTTAATTCCCTAACTTTTGCCTGGACCGCCCTTTCAGGTTTTCAATCCACCGGGAAACCCCTTTTTGCCCAAGCCGCCCTTTCGGGTTTTCGACTTGCCGGGTTTACAGATTTTTTTGTTTTATCCCTAATTTTTGCTTGAACCGCCCTTTCGGGTTTTCGATTCACCGGGATGCCCATTTTTTCCCAAGCCGCCCTTTCGGGTTTTCGACTTGTTGGGTTTGTTTTATGCGTAGTATTTTTTGACTATGTTTGCATTCGCAGGGTGCGGCAAATCGTCGCCATCCATGGTGGTCAGAATCATTGCACCACCAGAAAATATGCTCTTGATCACAAATGGTCCTTCGTATGTAGGCTTCCATTTGCCCCTGGGATCACTTTGCGGTAAGATAATCCGCTTGATTACGAGATCTCCGACTTGATATACTTGACGTCTGACTTTCTTGTTGAAAGCCTTGATCATCCGTTTTTGATACGTCTGACCATGGCAAACAGCAGCGAGTCGCTTCTCGTCGATCAAATTGAGTTGATCAAGTCGGGTCTGAATCCAATCGTCTTCATTCAAACCTGCATCCTTCATAATCCTTAAGGAAGGAATCTGAACTTCCATGCGTAAGACAGCTTCCATGCCATATACCAAAGAAAATGGGGTTGCCCTTGTTGAAGTACGTGCCGTGGTACGGTATCCATGCAGAGAAAACGGTAACATCTCATGCCAGTCCTTATAGGTGACTTTCATTTTCTGAGTGATCTTCTTAATGTTTTTGTTCGCAGATTCAACAGCACCGTTCATCTTCGGCCGATAGGGAGATGAATTGTGATGATAAATCTTGAACTGTTCACATAGAGCGGTGATCATAGTATTGTTCAAATTTGTACCGTTGTCTGTGATGATCCTGTCGGGAACACCATACCGACATATGAGGTTTTGCTTGATGAAGCGGGCAACCACATTTTTAGTAACAAAGGCGAAGGAAGCTGCCTCGACCCATTTGGTGAAATAGTCAATAGCAACCAGGATGAAGCAGTGTCCATTGGATGCCGTGGGCTTGATCTCTCCAATCATGTCAATGCCCCACATTGCAAATGGCCAAGGAGTTGTCAGAATGTTGAGAGGAACCGGAGGAATATGAATCTTGTCAGCGTAGACTTGACATTTGTGGCAAGTACGGGAATGTTGATGGCAGTCAGCTTCCATGGTAGACCAGTAATAGCCTGCCCTTAGGATCTTCTTAGCCATTGTATGCCCGCTTAAGTGGGTGCCAAATGTACCACTGTGTATCTAAGTCATGATTAACTCTGCTTCAGCTTTGTCTACGCATCAGAGTAAAACACAATCATGGCTTCGCTTATAGAGGATGTCGTTGCTCAGGAAGAACTTGGCAGCAAATCTCCTTAGGAACTTTTTTTCGTTTACTGAAGCTCCTTCGGGATATTCTCTAGTCTGGAGATACCTTTTGATTTCGTGAAACCAGGGTTGTTCCACTACTTCTTCGGTATTAATCTCATGACAATGCGCAGGTTCATCCATTCGCTCGATGGTGATTTGGGGAGCCTCGTTATCCCAGTTGAGTTTAAACATGGAAGACATTGTTGCCAGAGCATCTGCTAGCTAATTCTCTTCCCGCGGGAAATGCTCGAAGGTGATTTGCTCGAAATGAGGCAACAACGTCAGGACATGTTCTTTGTATGGGATAAGATTAGGATGCTTGGTATCCCACTCTCCTTTGATTTGATTGATAACCAAAGCCGAGTCCCCAAATACGATAAAAGATTTGATCCCCAAGTCTATAGCAGCCTTGAGACCAAAGATGCAAGCTTCATATTCAGCCATGTTGTTGGTGCAGCTGAAGCAAAGTCGGGCCGTAAAAGGTATGTGGCAACCTTCCGGGGAAACGAGTACCGCACTGATACCGTTTCCAAGTGCATTTGAAGCACCATCAAAGTACAGGGTCCATCGGGATCCTTTTTCAGGTCCGTCATATGGTCCGTTACCTTCAATGTTGTCCAAATTCATGATGTCCTCGTCCGGGAAGTCGAATCTCATGGGTTGATAATCTTCGATAGCTTGATGAGCTAGATGATCAGCTAGTACACTCCCTTTTATAGCTTTTTGGGTGGTGTACTGGATGTCATACTCAGTTAGGATCATTTGCCATCTAGCTATTCTTCCAGATAAAGCGGGCTTCTCGAAGATATACTTGATATGATCCATTTTGGAAATCAGCAAGGTGGTATGAGTCAGCATATACTGCCTTAGTCGGCGAGCAGCCCATACCAAAGCGCAACAAGTTTTCTCGAGAAGTGAGTAACGAGTCTCACAGTCGGTAAACTTTTTGCTAAGGTAATAAATAGCATGCTCTTTTCGACCAGACTCGTCATGCTGGCCCAAAACACACCCCATTGAGTTATCCAAGACGGTCAAATACATGATCAACGGTCTTCCTTCGACGGGTGGCATCAGAATAGGAGGTTCTAGCAAATACTCCTTGATCTTATCAAAAGCAGCTTGGCAATCATCGTTCCATTCGACTACCTGATCTTTCTTTAATAGTTTGAAAATTGGCTCACAGGTAGACGTCAGATGAGAGATGAATCTGGCAATATAGTTTAAGCGCCCCAAGAACCCTCTAACCTCCTTTTCAGTACGGGGAGCATGCATTTCTTGTATTGCTTTTACTTTTGCTGGATCGACTTCAATGCCCTTGTTGCTGACAATAAATCCTAGAAGCTTACCAGACCTAACTCCAAAAGTTCACTTACTTGGATTCAGCCTGAGTTTGTACTCCTTCAACCTAGCAAACAGCTTTTCCAGATGTTCAAGGTGTTCCTCCTCTGTTTGTGATCGAGCTATCATGTCGTCTACGTAAACTTCGATCTCATGATGTATCATATCATGAAACAAAGCTACCATGGCGCGCTGATAAGTTGCCCCTGCGTTCTTCAGTCCGAACGACATCACCTTGTAATAGAAAGTACCCCATTGTGTAGCAAAGGTTGTTTTCTCCATGTCCTCGGGGGCCATTTTGATCTGGTTGTAGCCCGAGAATCCATCCATGAAGGAAAACACCTTGTGCTGAGCTGTGTTGTCAATCAAAATGTCGATATGTGGTAGCGGAAAATCATCTTTAGGGCTAGCCCTATTCAAATCCCGGTAGTCCACACACATCCTGACCTTGCCGTCTTTTTTAGGTACTGGCACAATGTTAGCAACCCATTATGGATAGGATGTAACAGCCAGAAAACCAGCGTTGAATTGTTTCATTACTTCTGCTTTAATATTCTCAGACATGTCGGGCCTCATTCGGCGGACTTTTTGCTTGATTGGTGGATAATCCTCTCTTGTAGGGAGACGATGAACCACGATGTCTGTGTCTAAACCCGACATGTCTTCATAAGACAAGGCAAATATTTCAACGTATTCATTTAACAGCTGTACCAAACGCTCCTTGACACTTGGTTCCAGATTGGCACCCACTTGCACTTCCTTCCGGTCTTCCTCTGTTCCTAAGTTGACAATTTCCAACAACTCTTCGTGAGGAAAGATGGCCCTTTCTTCTTGTTGTAGAAGCCTGGCTAGCTCTCCCGGTACTTCACAATCTTCGTCGTCTTCATACTCAGCCTGATTGACCAGATCTTCAGAGTTATTGAAGGACATAGCATAATAGTCACCCATAGAATCCAGAGTGGATGGGTACCTGCATTTGTGAGTGTGGGTGTGTGTAAGGGATAGCCATCCTTAAACAAACAAAAATGCAAAAGGAAAGAAAATGAACACAGTAGTTTATCAATGAAAAACGTCCAATGAATCATTAAACATGGCATATGAATATGAAGAGAATCAAAACCCTTACAAATGGACCTACATGCCCTGGGCAAGGCATGAGGTGAAAAAGTAGTGTGCAGATTGTTCAAAAGTAATTATTACAATACCAACATGAAATGTTTGACAGATAATTACTGATTAATAAAAGTAATGGGGACGAAGTCTTTCGCCTCCCAGTTGTGTAGTCCCCCTTCGATGGTTGGGAAGATCCAATCTTAAATGTTGGCCTCTTCGTCTTCACCTTCCAAAGCATTGATTCCAAAAGGAGAAATCTTGATGGGTGTTCTTTCGACCTTTGAGCGGCGCATAGCTTTCTGCCCCGCAGCAGTGAATCCTAATCCAAACTTGTCTGTTTTGTGAGGAATGTCAGGCAACTGACCCCATGTTGAGCTCTTCCCTTCCTTCATTGCAGCTTTTGCGTCCTTTAGTGATGCCATCCTGGCCACCTGCTTGGGTACCTCTGCTACCGCTTTTGCTAATGCCACCTCAGGAGAGACTTCCTCAAAGTGCTGGAATGGGGTTTCAATGAATTCACCCTCCACCTCTACATACCGAAAGGAGTTCAAGTGGCTGATCATATATTCCTCTTCGCCATGCACGGTTATGATTTTTCCTTTGACAGGGTATTTCAGCATTTGATGTAGGGAGGAGGTGACTGCCCCAACATTGTGTATCCATGGACTCCCCAGTAAGCAAGAGTATGACAGACAGATGTCCATCACATAGAAAGTTGAGGGGAACAGTTCTGTGCCTACTTTAATGGGAATGTCTACCTCCCCATGTACCATTCTCTTTGACCCGTCAAATTCCCTTACAATGATATTACTTGGCCTCAACTCCAAGCCTTCACAGTCCAATCGGTCGAGAGCCTTCTTAGGCAACACGTTCAGAGAAGAACCAGTGTCGACCAAAACATGGGCCAGAGTAGTCCCTTGGCATTCTACTGACACATGTAATGCGTCGTTGTGCTTTCTTCCTTTTGGGGTCAGGTCATCATCAGAGAAACCTAGGCCGTTGTCTGCGGTAAGGCTGGCCACGCAATCTTGGAATTGGTCGACAGAGGTTTCCTGAGGCACATGGGCTGTCTTCAGAAATTTTATCAATGCTTTGGCGTGCGCCTCCGAACAAAGTAGTAATGCTAACATGGAGATCTTCGAGGGGGTTTGCCCCAGTTGCTCTACCACGTCATAATCACTCTTTTTAATTATCTTCAGAATCTCCTCCATCTCTTTCTTAGAGGTTTCAGGGATGACCAAAGGTTGAGCCCTCGTCCTGACGAGCTCATCTTGGATCCCTTTCCCCTTATCAGCAGAAGTAGGAGGGACAACAACAGGAATAACAGCTTCTTCAATCAACGGAGTCTTTGCAGAAAGCTTTATCGGTACAGGAGTAACTTTGGCAGCAGATGAGGGTCCAAAGATTGCCTTTGGGGGGGCAATCTCTGGAGAAAATATTCTCCCACTTCGGGTGATCTTGCTTGTACCGGCAATGTTTCCAATGCTGGCATCTTCTTCATCAGGGCTTTCCTCGGTTATCTCAACTTGTTTAACACCATGGTAGTAGATTTCTCCACCGTAATTCCATGGTATTGTTTTGTCAGAAGTGTAGGGGACAAGTCCTGGCATGGTTATTTTCAAGGGAACAATCTTTGCAGCAGATGTAATCTTAACAGGCTTTTTGACGGCCTTGGAAAGATTGGTGGAAATGGTGATAATTGAAACATCTTCGATAGGGGTTGGAATAGCAGGAATCTTTTCAAACAGAATTTGCTGACTGTCCATTAGGCTTTGGATGCCTTTCTTCAGCAGTGGACAGTCGATTGGTAGAGAGTAACAACAGTAGCAGTCTTCTTTGCATCCTGGGAAAATCCCAGCCTTTAACAGATTTAACTTGATCGTTAACAGTGGAGTCATCAGGTCATCAACATCAGAAACATACATATCTTCTTCAATGGCATGGACATTTCGACCATGCTTCGGCATCAGAGCGGATATTACATTTGGCTTCTCTGGAGCATCGAACTCAACCTCTTTTGCCTCTATCAAGTCTTGAATTTTATGCTTAAGTGCCCAACAATCGTTGGTGTCGTGCCCGACACTGTCAGAATGATAGGCGCACTTAGCATTGGGATGATAATGCGGGGAAGACGTGTTCACATTTTTTGGTGCCTCTTTGATAGTGGCGAGATTCAACTTCAATAGATGGGGAAGCACTTGCACTGGCGTCATATTGATGCGTGTGAACTGCCGTTGTGGCCGTTCCACCCGTTGCTGATTTGGTATGGACTGATTATAATGAGGCTGATCATTTGATGGATTTTGGATCATCACGGCCCCCACAGTCGGCCGGCGCTCAGTCTTTCCCGCTCTTCTCTGAGAGTACACAACAGCCGTTTCCTTCTTCGCTGGAAATGATTTCTTAACAGTTGTAGATGCAGAGGCATCCTTTTGAATCTTCCCATTCTTGATACCGGCTTCCACCCGTTCGCCAGTTAGAATTAATTCAGTAAACCCTGCGGAAGAGCTACCGATCAAATGGTTGAAGAACGGGCCAGATAGTGTCCCCAGGAACATATCAACTAGTTCTTTGTCAGAAAGAGGTGGCTGCACTCTTCCGGCTAAGTCGCGCCATTTCTGGGCGTATTCCTTGAATCCCTCACCTGAGGCCATCCCCATACTCTGTAGCTGAGTACGAGTTGGCGCCAAGTCAGAGTTATATTGATACTGGCGATAAAAAGCAGCGGCCAAATCCTCCCAACTATGTATCTCTGACCTCTCGAGCTTATAGAACCAGTCTAGCTGAGTACCAGACAGGCTATCCTGAAAGAAGTGTACCCAAAGATTTCTGTCGGATGTATGAGGTTGAATTCTTCGGACGTACGATCTTAGGTGCATCTTCGGGCAAGACAGCCTGTCATACCTTGCAAAAATTGGCACCTTAAACTTTGGAGGGATCACAATTCCAGCAATTAATCCTAAATCTTCGAAATCTAACCCGGGAACCCTTTGCAGCTCCATAGCTGCCAGCCTATCCTCCAAGTTTTTGTACTTTTCGTCTGCGGGCGGGTACTGTTGCTCTGAGTAGTCTTCATCTTCTTCAGTCTCTTCCTCTTCAGCTTTTGATTCAGAAGGTACCGCAACCCCTTTTCTTTTACTGATTTCCTCTTCAGATGCGGAGGGAAATTCAAGAACTCTTCTGGCTTCACCCTCAAACCTTCTTCCCAAGGTAGCCACCCCCACTCTTTTCTTCTTCTTTTTCACTTTCTCTTTGTTCCCAAGCAGTGCTTTTAGATCCTCCTGACCCTTTGCCAAGGTCATTAGGAGATGTTGAAACTGTGAGTTTTGAGACTGCAGATCTTTGACCGTCTGTTCGAGATCCATCTTACTGAAATAAACAGCAGAAAGATAAGGAAACCTGGTGTGGAGACCTGCTTATGCACATGATGAATGATATGTTTGTTTATGCAATGTATTCAAGGATTTAGAAATTCAAAATTGTTGCAGACAAAAAGAACACACGTCATATTAATAAGAAGAAATTTTGTCAGTACATAAATGCCCCATGGGCCAAATGTTACAAAAACTTCTTAAGGTAAAAAGACGTTACGCATTCTATTTGGTGCGATGTAAGTGTTGAGGGTCTCCTCCTCGTGAAGTCGGCGGGTAAGCTCCAAAACCTTCTTCTCACTGGCGTAGAAGCTGGCTTCAAAAGTATTCCGCTCTTCCTTGAGTTGGATCCAACTCTTCTGCATCTCCTCCCATGATGTTGGCATGTCAGGATATAGGATGGTGCAGGGAACCTCTCCTTCCTTAACGGGCTCTTTAATCAAAGGGAGAATGTGGGGGTAAGGCATCATTAGACTCTGGGCTCGGGTTCGTACCCACTTGAGATAAGGCTCGAGAGGGATGGAGTTCTTGTGCCCCAGTGTCTTGCTATCTACCTTGTTAGGCATCCTCCAAGCTCTGATGAATCTTTGGCGAAGTCCTTGCGCATTGTTGTCGAAGTAAAAAACTAGGTCAGGAATCAGCATGTCATGAGGGCCATCCCTCCGTGCATATCCAAATTGTCTCAAAGCTAGACAAGGGTTGTAGGTAATGTCTCCTCTAATGCCAAGTAATGGAACATTAGGGAACTCTCCACAATGATCGACGATGATGACATTTTCTCTGGACCGAGAACACCAATGTACATCAAAGTGTGTGAGGGTCAACAATCGTTGTGACCACCTTAAGCCTTGGTCATTCTTCAAAACAGATTGTGGAAGGTGCGAAATAAACCACCTTGCAAGGAGAGGGGTACAACACATGAGAACACCTCTCTTTCTCATTGTTCGTGTGTAAAATGAGTGGAGGATGTCCCCAAGTAATGTAGGTATAGGATTCCTGGATAAGAAGATCTTGACGGCGTTGAGATCTATAAGCTGGTCAGGATTTGGGAACAAGACCAACCCAAAAACGAGGAGTGCCACAATTTCTTCAAAGGCTTGTAGATCCAATGAATTCCAACACTCTTGTGCCTTCTCAAATAAGAATTTTGCCAAGAAGCCTTTGACACCGCTTCTAGTTTCCCAATGCCCCTTGATGTCAGATGGTTGCAAGTGTAGTGCTTGAGCAACATCTTCAGGCTTTGTTTCTTTTTCCGTACTGTTGTAGGGTAGTTGATTAAGAATAGGAATTCTTAGGAGTTGAGAAAATTCCTCCAGAGTGGGCACCAATTGGTAGTCGGGGAATGTGAAACAGTGGTGAAAGGGGTCAAAGAACTGGAACAACACTTTCACCATGTCTTCTTCAATGTTGGTGTTGACTAGGCTGAGCAGTCTACCATGTCTTTCACTGAAGAGAGAGCTTTCTGGAATTCTGGATGTGAGCTCCTTGAGTTGGGGAGGGATTCTCACAAGGTTGACTTGGATAGTTTTCCTGCGAAGAATTTCCATGACCTACAAAACAAGAACAAAGATGAAGATCCAAACCCTTGAAATGGTTAGTGTATGCATATGATGCTTTATGATGTTCATGATGTATGCACAAACATATGTACAAGCAAATCACACAAAACCCTAGTTTCAGGCTTGCATGAGGTTTCATAGGTGAGTACCCTCTTGAGTGTAGTTGGCTTAAAAACCTGTCCTATAAATAGTAACCGGGTTCTAAGGAGCTCAATATCATTGGATTGTTTTCCATGTTCATTGTTTTGGTTTAGCCACTTAACTAGCGACCAAAATATTCCAAGAAAACAACCCTCAATGAGTGTAGTATCAAGTATCTACCAACTTCGGACTGCACCAAAGCCGATCATCTCACTACCCCTAATAAAAGGCCAAGATGGTCAAGTAAGGTTCTAGGTCATTAGTGCATAGTAACATCACTCAGCGGCCTCGTACTCTCCTTGATTGAACTCAAGGGTTACCGGTACTCACAAATATGTCGCACTAATATAGCTATTGCTTCAACCGTGTTGGTATACCCCGCACAGTTTCCACAACGTATTGCTATCTATGAATGTTTCCCCAAATCCAGGTGTAGGATTTCAAGCCCAAACAAGAGAACCAAGATGTAAAGCAATCAAAGCAAACAATTAGTCATGCAAAAGGGTGATCTAAGCCCTAAGGTTACTCCACTTTTAAAAATGTCCCCAGCAGAGTCGCCAGTTCTGTGATACGGTGGGAGAACTGACTTGGTTTTGCGTTTGTATTCACAAATGTTTCGGTTGAGCAAGAGTCGTCACCGACTTTTTATTTTATCCTAAGGAAATGTTAAAAAGCACAACAAAAACCTTTGAGATGTTTTCATGGGTTCGGGGAGTAGATTATAGAAAGGGAAGGTATTAGCATCCTTTCTATCCATGGTTATCCATGAGCTCTTAGTTACTTGCTTAGATCACTTGCCTTGCATTTTCAATTGTTTGAAATGGTGCTTTGTATGTGAGTTGGAAAATAGTTTTGAAAAGAGGCCATTTGTTGTGGCAACCTTTGTAATGATCCATGTTTGAATGTATACAAAGGTGTATTTGTCTTTTGAAAAGTTTTCAATGTTTTTGAAAGTTGTTTTTGAAAGTGTGTTGTGATGTGTGTTTTGAAAAATGGCAAGGATCGTTTTGCAAGATTGGTCAAGTAACCAAGAGCTATCTACCTTAAATTTCTCAAAGATCTTTCCTATGTTTTAACCCTTTTAACAGTATTGTTCCACCATTGTATTTGGTGGACAATCTTGTGTTAGGATGTTAACGAGACGGGCGCGGGTCATCGTTTAGACCATGAATGCAATGGTGCCAAGTGTCTTTGGCAATTTTTCCTTCAAGGGAATTGATCATTTTCTAGGCAACTTGAGAAAGCCTCATCTTGGGACTATGATCATTTTGATTTGTTTTGTTTTGCCAAAGACACTCAACATGCAAGCATGACCCATTATTGAAGGCAACAAGTGGAGTAACCCTAAGGGTGCAAGTGTGATTGGTGTTGTTCATTTTCATGCTTTTTATCTTTGAATTAGGTCAAACTATTTTTCTTTGTTTGATTTTTTGCATGCAAACCCTAGGTCTATCATGGCATAATTAGAAAGCTTTTAAATACGGAAAATAAAATCCTAAATTATTACAACATAATTATGGGATGGAGGGTACAAATGTTCAAATGGGGGATATTTAGCAAGAAATTTAAATCTAAACTATTACATCCAAATTGAATATACAAGTTATTTAATTGTACAATAATTAAATAAATAAATATGCAAAATGTATTTATGCACAAAATGGTTTTTTTCTTTGTATGAGAAAGTATTTTTCAATGTGAAATACAAACAAAAATAAAAGGGGTCAAATTTGAATATTTTTGTCTTTTAGGGGAAAACCCTAGCTTTTAAATAAATAGTAATATTTATTAATTATGTACAATATATATTAAAAAATAAAAATTATATTGTAAAAAAAAGTATTTTTAGTGTCATATATTAATAAGAATAAAAATGTATTATTTTTATATTTTTTTTATCCTAAGTATTCTAATAAATATAATATACAAGTATTTATATATATATATATATATTTACTAAACCTATTAAATATAAAAAGATAAAATTAATTATTTATGTATATGAAAAAAATGTATATTTAAGAAAATATTTTCAAGGTGTAAATAAAAATAATGACTGAAAATAAATATAATTTTTACATTATTTTTTAGGGTTTTAGTAAAAAAGTATTTATATTATTTACATATATATATTAATAAAATGAAATAAATGCCAAATAAATATGAAAAAAATGTGGAAAAATATTTTGGGTATTTTTTATGTTTGGGCAAAAAAATATAAAATCAGAATAAAAAACAAAAAGTCAAAAATAACAAGTATTTGATTAAATGGGCCAGGGGGGTGTATGTGGAAAATAGTGGTGCAAACAGAAAAACAAGTCAGGCCCAGCCCAAGGGGCTTGTCTTCAACCTCCAGCCATTCAAACAGAAGGAAAACGCGCGTTTCTTCTTGTCAAACACAGATCCTGATTCTTTGACTTTTAACAAAAACTCACAACATCAATAATGTAGAGCAAATTGTCACGATTCTAAATATATAAAAAAGTTATTCGAACTCTCAGAAATGAGAGAGAATTTCTCCTCCCCCAATTCCTGACCTAACTTTTTTTCAATGTTCAGGTTCAAAATTCTCTCAGTACACACAACATAAATGAAAAGTAATTATATGGGTAACTTCAGGGCCATGAGTAGGACATACTTTCTTCACAAACCTAAGCCTAGATATGCTTGGATAGAGAGATAGAAGTTCAAACTTTTACCTGTTAAGGTTGAGTCGTGTACAGCAATGGAGGTACTTTCAATGGAATTTGAGGACTTGTACAACTTGCTTGAAGTTCAGGGATGCTTCTCCAACCTCTAGCTTGCTTTGAAACTAACTGAATCGAATTATGGAAGTAAACTTGCAACAATGAAAAGTGAAAAATGACAAACTTGGTTAGGGGTGTTACAGTCTGTATCTAAGGCTTGGGATAGCTTTAATGGATGGTAGGGAACGTGTTTGAACAAGCTTTGGCCAAAACGCACGAGGGAAATGGACTGTGGAAGTCAATCTGCAACAGGGACGCTGTTTTGCAGAAAAATGTGCTTTGATGGATGAGGAGGTATTGAGGGTCAAGGGCTCGTGTTCTAGGTCAGTTAGGGAGTATCAAATGTGTTCACAAAGTTTGCTTGAGTTGGTTCTTGCAGGAATGTGGGTTGTTGTTCAAAATGCAAGTTTTCTTCTTATCTAAGCAAAGTTTGTCAAGTTGGATTCTAGGCTCCTACAGGCCCCTCAAGCATACTGCACTTTCTCTCCTAGATCAGTGGAATTTGTTCATGAACTTGTGCCTAAAAGATCTGGCCTGTACCTCTTTGATTTGTGTTTTGACATAAAGTGTATCTTTACAAGAATGGCAAAATTGCTTTTTCCAAATATGGCTTAATCTTGCATGTAATGGTTAAATACACAAAATAAGACTTGAACACAAAGGATTGGCATTAAATTATTGAGTGTGAATGAGATTAAAGGCCTGTAATCTAGCTTGGAACATGCTGACTTGAAAATGGCAATGTTATGAACATGTAATTGGCTTATGAACAAAGTGACTTTTGCCCATCTTTACAAATTCGATTCTCCCTAACCACAAGGGTGTTTGAGAAGTTCTTGGACAATTTGGAATGCTTGGAATGTGTAATACAATCCGTCTTTGTAATGCAAGTTGAGATTCCAAGTGGAAGCATGTGAAAAGTGGCCTTGAAGTTGGGCAAAAATCCTGCCTAAAATAGGTCAAAAAGTTTCTAAGTTAAGAATGTTTTGCACCCCTATTCCAAAAATCATAACTTGAGCTACAAGCTTCTTTTGAGGAAACTTTGTGAATCAAAGTTGTAGATTTTGCAATGGAATACAACTTTCATGTTTTGAGTTTTGCTTGAATCAAATTGCATCTTGATGAAAAAATGGGACAAAGTTAGGAAAAAATTAGGAAATTTCATAACTTAGAAAATTTCTAAGTTATGAAATTTCTTCATTTCAAACCCTAATTTGTAATTTTTGGTTTCTTGATGAATAAGTTTCATAATTTGACATGTCTTTATGAAAAAGGAACCTTGAAACTTGATTTTGACCAAAAAGTCAAAGCTTGACTTTTCAGTATACAGTCAAATTTTGATCAGTTGACTGAAAAATTCATCTGTCAATCCTGTGCATTTGGGATCTTTTTTGAACTTGTTGAATGTGTCAAGACCATGCCATTGGGTCCTTGAGTCCATATGTGAGCTTGGTTTGCCATTGGCTAGGTCAAACAGTCAAAAATTGCCTTTGTGCAGTCAAAACCCTAAAAATGACCATTTTGCCCTTTTGGTGATCTGATCAAATTTATTGTGGAATTGTGATCCAAACTTGATCAAATGGTCCATATGAGTTCAATATGTTGATGTGGGTCAAAAATCATGAGGTTTGACTGTCTATTGGCCACAATTGACTTTTTCCCCAATACTACTGATTTCTAGGTCAACTGTCCAATTGACTGGGCAAAGATTGGACTTAAGGCTTGAAACTTGGTATGGATAAACTTGTGAGTCCAATATGAAGCATGAAAGTCACTTTGGACCTTTTAGGTCAAAACATCTTTGTGCAAACTCAAACCCTAATTTGGGTCAACAGTGCAATGAGGAGTCTTGAGCAGAGCAAACCCTAACTTGATCTTGAGCTCCAAGGGTCTTGTGATGAGAAAAATGTTGATGAAATGAGAGGGAAAATCTTGGGGTACAACAGTATGTACCAACAATCATGTTCCGAAGCTGACTTTATCCCGATACCTGCTGGGCAGAGGAACCGTCGGGTTTGATACTTCTTGTTTTTTTCTGTTTCTGGAATTACGAGTAATTGTCTTTTGTTTCTTATGTAAATCTTTATGAGCATCAATCATTTTCAAATGCATATATAAAAAATAAATCATTGGACGTTCTTTCAAAACAAAACAGAAAAAGAAAAACAGATTGAAGTTCCTTGTGAAAATGACTTGTATTGATTTTGAAATTGGCCTGTAATAGGCGTTTTGTACAAGGAGGCTGACGCTCTAGTAAGAGAATGCCGCCGAAAGACAGAAATTATACAATTTGTGTAAAGGAAATAAAACCAGCTATGTGAAAAGACCCCATTGGGTTCTAACTCTACTATTTCCTTTATATCTTCAAGCGTATGATCACTTTGCTACTTGGCCGAAGGTTGATCAGATTGATTGGCGCCGTATGAGCTTGATAGTCGATACCGAAGTCTGGTCTTAAGATGATCCAATGAGACATAGTGATACGCTTCAATCCCTAACTTTTTCCTGGATTGCCCTTCCGGGTTTTCAATCCACCGGGATACCCTTTTTTGCCCAAGCCTCCCTTTCGGGTTTTTGACTTGCCGGGTGTACAAATTTTAATTTTCATCCCTTACTTTTGCCCGAAACCTTTTGGTTCGCCAGGAAGCCCTTATTTTTGCCTAGGCCAGTCGACCTAGCGGGTCTTTGATTATGCGTAGTATCTTTTCACTATGTCTGCATTGACAGGGCGAGGAAGGTTGTCACCATCCATGTTGGTTAGAATCATAGCTCCTCCCGAGAAAATGTTCTTAACCACAAATGGCCCTTCGTACGTGGGAGTCCATTTTCCCCTGGGATCACCTTGCGGCAGTATGATGCGTTTGATCACCAGACCCCCGATTTGATATTCTTGACGCCTGACTTTCTTGTTAACAGCCTTGATCATTCGCTTTTGATACGTCTGACCATGGCAGATAGCAGTAAGCCTCTTTTCATCGATTAGATTTAGCTTATCAAGTCGGGTTTGGATCCAGTCGTCTTTGTTCAAACCTGCATCCTTCATAATCCTGAGAGAGGGTATCTAGACTTCTATGGGTAGGACTGCCTCCATGCCATATACCAGAGAGTAGGGTGTTTCCCCTGTCGATGTCCGTGCTGAGGTACGGTACCCATGAAGAGCGAATGGTAACATCTCGTGCCAGTCTTTATATGTCACCGTCATCTTCTGTACAATCTTCTTGATGTTCTTGTTAGCAGCTTCAACAACCCCATTCATCTTTGGCCGGTAGGGAGAAGAGTTATGATGCTGTATCTTGAACTGTTTACAGAGCTCGGTGATCATTGTGTTGTTGAGATTCGTACCATTATCAGTAATAATTCTCTCCGGCACACCGTATCGACATATCAGATTGTGTCGGATAAACCGCGCCACGACGTTCTTGGTCATAGTAGCAAAAGAGGCTGCCTCAACCCACTTTGTAAAGTAATCAATGGCTACTAAGATGAAACGATGCCCATTAGATGCAGTAAGTCTGATCTCGCCGATCATGTCGATGCCTCACATCACAAAGGACCAAGGAGTTGTCAGGACGTTCAAAGGAACTGGAGGCACATGCACCTTATCAGCGTAGACTTGTCACTTATGACAAGTTCGAGAGTGCTGATAACAATTGGCTTCCATAGTGGACCAGTAATATCCTGCCCATAGGATCTTCTTAGCCATGGTATGTCCACTAGAATGGGTTTCGAAGGTGCCTTCATGTAGATCTGTCATGATCCTCTCTACTTCTATCTTGTCTACACACCGTAGTAGTGTGGAGTCATGGTTGCGTTTATAGAGGATCCCATTACTAAGGAAGAACTTTATAGCGGACCTTCTCAGAAACTTCTTATCATTGACAGATGCCCCTTTGGGATACTCCTGGACCTCGAGATACCTTTTGACTTCGTGAAACCAGGGTTTGTCTGCCACTTCTTCAGTATGGATTTCACAGCAGTGTGCCAGTTCATCTAACCTCTCAATGGTAATCTGGGGAGCTTCATTGTCCCACCTAACTTTGAATATAGAAGACATGGTAGCTAGCGCGTCCGCCAACTGGTTCTCTTCTCGTGGGAAATGTTCAAAGGTTACCTCCTCAAAGTATGAGAGCAATGTTAGTACATACTCTCTGTAAGGAATGAGATTCGGGTGCTCAGTATCCCACTCGCCTTTGATCTGACTTATCACCAAAGCGGAATCCCCAAATACACTTAAGAACTTGATCCTCAGGTCAATAGCAGCTCGAAGACCCACAATACATGCTTCATACCCCGCCGTGTTATTGGTGCAGTTGAAACATAATTGGGCAGTGAACGGAGTATGACAACCCTCAGGATATAAGATTACAGCGCCAATGCCATTACACAATGAGTTTGAGGCTCCATAAAAATACATAGACCATCAGGATCCTTCCTCAGATCCTTCATCCGATCCAGGCTCTTCGTAGTCAGTCACTAACATGATATTCTCGTCCGGGAACTTGAACTTCATGGACTGGTAGTCATCCACGGCCTGATGAGCCAAATGATCAGCCAATACACTCCCCTTTATTGGTTTTTGGGTTGTATATTATATGTCGTATTCGGTTAAGATCATTTGCCACCTTGCTATCCTTCCGGAGAGAGCGGGCTTCTCAAAAATATACTTGATTGGATCCATCTTTGATATCAACAAAGTAGTGTGAGTCAGCATATACTATCTCAGTCGGCGAGCAGCCCATGCCAAAGCGCAGCAAGTTTTCTCCAGCAATGAGTATCGGGTCTCACAGTCGGTAAACTTTTTGCTAAGGTAATAAATGGCGTACTCTTTTCGACCAGACTCGTCATGCTGCCCCAGTACACACCCTATTGCATTGTCTAGCACTGTCAAGTATAATATCAAAGGTCTTCCTTCAACTGGAGGCATCATAATTGGTGGTTCTTGAAGGTATTCCTTGATTCTTTCGAAAATGGTATGGCATTCATCATTCCACTTTACCACTTTATCTTTCTTCAGCAGCTTGAAAACTGGCTCACAAGTAGCAGTCAGATGTGAAATGAACCTGGCGATATAATTCAGGCGTCCCAAGAAACCTCTAACTTCCTTCTCTGTACAGGGAGCCGACATTTATTGTATGGCTTTTACCTTCGTAGGGTCTACCTAAATACCCTTGTCACTGACGACAAAACCCAGAAGCTTACCAGATCTTACCCCAAAGGTACACTTGTTCGGATTCAACCTCAGCTTGTATGTCTTCAATTTGTCGAACAACTTTTGGAGATGATCAAGGTGCTCTTCCTCAGTCTGAGACCTGGCTATCATGTCATCAACATACACTTAGATCTCATGATGAATCATATCATGGAACAAAGCGACCATAGCACGCTGATAAGTTGCCCTAACATTCTTCAACCCAAAAGGCATCACCTTGTAGCAGAAAGTGCCCCATTGCGTGACGAAGGTTGTCTTCTCCATGTCTTTAGGAGCCATCTTGATCTGGTTGTAGCCAGAGAAACCATCCATGAAGGAGAAGATTTTGTGTTACGCAGTGTTGTCGACCAGAACATCAATGTGAGGAAGTGGGAAGTCATCCTTGGGGCTTGCCCTATTCAGATCTCTGTAATCTACGCACATCCGTACCTTACCGTCCTTCTTAAGTACCGGGACGACATTGGCAACCCACTGTGGATAGGTAGTGAAAACTAAGAATCCTACCTCGAACTGTTTCATGACCTCTGCCTTGATTTTCTATGACATTTCAGGATGCATACGGCGAACCTTCTGCTTAATCGGAGGACATTCTTCTTTAGTCGGCAGGCGGTGTACCAAAATATCAGTGTCTAAACCAGGCATGTCTTCGTAGGACCAGGCGAAGATCTCAACATAGACGTGCAACATCTGTATCAACCTCTGTTTGACGCTAAGCTCTAGAGTTGCACCTATTTTAACTTCTTTTCTGTCTTCCTCAGCACCCAAATTCACTGTCTCAACCAGCTCTTCATGGGGTTGTATGGATCTTTCTTCCTGCTGTAGTAGTCTAGCAAGTTCTCCAGGCACCTCACAATCATCCTCACCTTCGTCCTTGACTTGGTTGATCAGATTTTTGAAGTCATAATTGGCAATAGGAGAGCTGTTATCAATGGGATCCAGAGTGGATATGGATCTGCATTGTGATACGTGAGTGTGTGTAAGAGAGTAGTTGTTTTGATAAAGTGAAAAACATAAAAGAAAAAACAAGGAGCGCAAAATTTGTATACAAGAAACGTCCAATGCTTTATTAATGATTATGAAATGACAAATAACAGCCCTCACAAGCAAAGCCAAGGTGCCTCGGGCAAGGCACCAGGCCGTAAAGTTTCAAATTGTTTGTTACAAATCTAAAATAGGTAAGACAATTACTACAGAATAAAAGAAACTGGTATAAAGTCCCTAGCCGTCCAGTTACTCGATCCACTGTTGGTAGTTAGGTAGATCCAGCTGTCAATGTCTAAGTTCTCATCATCAACATCTTCTGTGGCAGAGACACCCTCAATAACATTGATTCCCAAGCCATGCTTGGGCATAGGTGCAGTTATGATGTTGGGCTTCTCCGGATGTCAAACTCAATCTCTTTGGCTTCGATCAGGTCCTGCACCTTATTTTTCAGGGCCTAACAGTCGTTTGTATCATGACCCGGACTTTCCGAGTGATAAGCGCAGCGGGCACTCAGGTTGTAGCGGGGAGATATGGAGTTGGGGTTCTTTGGGGCTTCCCTCAGAGTTATCATATTGGTCTTCAACAATTGTGGTAAAATTTGAGACAGAGTCATATTGATCCGGGTGAACTGCCTCTGTGGTATTTCTACTCTTTGTTAATTGTTGTGTTATGGAGAAACTGCAGGCCTAGTTATCATTACGGCACTTACTGTCTGACGTTGTTCAACCCTGTTCTGACCCCTCGGGCTGTAGATGACACTGGCTTCCTTCTTACCAGCAAAAGGCTTCTTTATTGAACTTGAAGAGGAATCCTTCTGTATTTTACTGCTTCAAATCCCAACTTCCACTCTTTTCCCAGTTATGATCAGCTCAGTGAAACCAGCCGATGAGCTGCCGATCAAATGATTGAAAAATGGACCAGATAGCGTCCCTAGAAACATATCAACCAACTCCCTATCAGACAACGGGGGTTGAACTCTCCCAGCTAAGTCTCTCCATTTTTATGCATAATCTTTAAAGCCTTCACTTGCACCCATGGACACACTCTAGAGTTGAGTACAAGTGGGAGCAAGGTCGGCATTGTACTGATACTTCTTGTAGAAAGCAACAACTAGATCTTCCAAGTTTCAGATATTTTCTCCCTCTAGCTGGTAGAACCATTCAAGTTGAGTCCCTGACAGACTATCTTGAAAGAAGTGAACCCATAGATTCCTATCAGCTGTGTGGGGATGGATCTTCCTGACATAAGAACGGAGATGGATTTTTGGGCAGGACACCCCATCATACTTAGCAAAAACTGGAGCTTTGAACTTCTGCGGGATGACTACTCCCGACACCAATCCCAGTTCTTCGAAATCTAGTCCAGGTATCCTCTGAACTTCCATGGCACTCAAACGGTCTTCTAGTTGTTTGTATCTATCCTCAGCAGGAGGATATTGTTCATCATTATAATCAATATCATTGTCAGAGACTGCAGGACTAGGGTCCTTCTCTTCTTCCTGATTCTCCCCTTCCTTGGATGAAGAGGTCAGATCAGTTTGTCGCTTCAACCGCTCTCCAAACCTTCTGCCCATATTCAGAATACCGACAACCTTCTTATTTTTCTTCTTATCTTTCAGAATGAGGGCTTTCAGATCCTCCTTCCCTTTTGCCAGACTTATGAACATTTGTTGGAACTGGGCGTTCTGTGCCTGAAGGTCCTTGATGCTTTGTTCGGAAGAAATTTCATGCTGAAATAAACAATGAAGAAGATGAGAAACCTGTAATGATACCTGTAATGATATGCATGATAATGGGATGCGCATGCAATGATTTCAAAGACTTCGGGAAATTTAAATTTGCAAACCAAAATAAACAAAAACTTTATTAGCTGAATTTGAAGTTCAAATGCCTTTTAGGAGTTACGATTAAAAATAAATCTGAAACTATAAAAGACGTTAAAATTCCCATGGATGCTTCCTCTTTGTGCCGAGATAGTCATCGAGTCCTCTTTCTTCATGCAACTGCTTTGTGAGCTCTAAAACCTTCCTCTCTTGAGCATGGAACTGATCCCTGTAATTATCCCGCTCCTTCATCAACTGAATCCAAGACCTCTGTAATTCTCCAAGATCAGTGGGCATATAAGGATAGAGAACTGTGTAAGGAATACCATCCTCCATAGTGGGTTCCACAATCACTGGAAAAACAGCCACATAGGGCATCATAAGCTGCTGGGAACGAGCTCGTACCCATTGTAGGTAAGGTTCCATAGGAATGGAAGTCTTTGGTCCCAAAGCCTTGGCGCCAGCTCTGTTTACCATGCCTCAGGCTCGTATGAATCTCCGACGATACTCCTTGACATCATCCTCATAGTTGAATATAATACCCTCAATAAGTAACTCATGGGGACCATCCCTTCGAGCGTAACCAAATTGTCGCAGGGATAAACATGGGTTGTAGGTTATACCCCCTCTGATGCCAAGTAGCGGGACATTAGGGTACTCTCTGTAGCGATCAATAATAGCAGTATTTTCCATAGCTTGAGAACACCAGAGAATATCTGTATGAGCGAGCGACATTATCCTTTGCGACCAACCCAAACCTTCTTCATTCTTCAGTATGGACTTAGGGAGGTGAGAAATAAACCACCTCGACAACAATGGCATACAAAACATAAGAATCCCTCTTCTCTTCATGGTACGAGTATGGAGAGCGTGCAAAATATCTCTGAGCAAAGTAGGCACCGGGTTGCGAGAGAGAAAGATCTTGATAGCATTCACATCTACGAATGAGCTCGAATTAGGGAATAAGACTAACCCATAGACTAGAAGATCCAAGATCTCCTCGAAAGCCTGACAATCCATATCATCCCAAAACAACCGGGCTTTGTCTATCAGAAACTTAGCTAGAAAACCCTTGACTCCGCTTCTTATTTCCTAATTGGATACCACATCGGCCCGTTTCAGGTGCAAAGCTGAGGCAATGACTTATGGCTTAGGAGCTTCTTCTAAACCTGTGAAAAGTAACTGCTCAAGAATGGGTATATCCAACAGCTGAGAGAATTCTTCCAAGGTAGGTACCAACTGATAATATGGAAAGGTGAAGCACTGGTGCTTGGGATCAAAGAACTGAAAAAGTACACTCATCATCTTTTCATCAAAGCTTGAAGTAACCAGGTCGAGAAGTCGACCATGTCTCTTGGTGAATGCAGAAGTTTCAGAAACCCTTGATAATAGCTCTTTGAGTTGGGAAGGTATCTTCACAAAGCTGATTCAGATAGTATTTCTACGAACAAAAGCCATGATCTGCAAAATAGGGCAAAGATAAATTCCCTTGGTATTTGAAATGGTTAGTGCAATAAGAATGAATGCTATGTTATGATGCATGATGTCATGATAAAACACAGGTATAGCAAGCACAGTCAAATCACACAAAGTCCTTAGGTTTAAGGCTTGCATGAGGTCAAAGGTAGTACCCTCTTGAAGTTGGATTGGTTTAACCTGTCCTATAAATAGTAATCGGGTTCTAAAAGGGATCTCAATATCTCTGATCTTTCTCCCAACTTCGTTCAATAGGCGATTGACTCACAACCAAACAAAGCTCAAGAGTCATACCTCAATGAGTGTAGCATCAAGTATCTGTCGACCTTGGGCATACACCAAAGCCGACCATCTCTCTACGTCCTACTAGCCAAGTTGTGCAATTAAAGGTTCTAAGGTCAGTTGATGCTTCACGACACCACGCGGAGGTCCCGTACTCTCCCTGATTGACTCAAAGGTTACCGGTACCAACCAAAGTTCCACATAAACGTAGCTACTGCTTCAACCGTGTCGGTATACCCCAGTATAGTTCCCTCACAGTTTATTGCTACTTACCTAAAAGGTGTTTCCACGATCCAGGTGTAGGATAAAATAACCCAAACAGTTCCCATAAATATAACGCAAGCAAGACAATCAAGAGAAAGCAATTAAATATGAACTAGATCCTAAGGTTTACCCCACTTTATAATTTTACCCAGCAGAGTATCCAGTTCGGTGATACAGTGAAAGAACCGACTGTTTTTACTGGTTTGCGTTTTGCGTTTTGTGTTTGCAAAATGTCGCGGTAAGCAAGAGTCGCCACCGACTTTTATTTCATCCAATAATGGAAAAGGAAAAAGAACAGAAAAAACGTTTTTTCGAGATATTCTGAGTACGGGGGGTAGATTATAGAAAGGGAAGGTGTTAGCACCCTTTCTATCCGTGGTTTTCCACAGGTTCTTAGGTACTTGCTCATCTTTTTAAAATTGCCTGTGTGTGCTTGCTTTGAAAATGTTTTACTTCGTGATAACCTTTGTATCAGTCCTCAAGAGTGTGACGAAGTTGTTTTGAAAACTGTTTTGAAAGGTGTTTGTGTGAAAAGTTCTTATTGAGCAAGTACCTAAGATTCTACCTACTCGAAAAAAGATTGTTCGTTCTATTTCCTTTAGACATCGCTTATCCTACTATTAAGGAGTATGTAGCACTATCGTTGGAGTTTGTAAGGGACGTTCGAAAGGGACAAGTACAGTCACTAAAGCAATGGTTAGAAAACTTTAGTAGTAACCCTAGAGTCTTAAGATCTTTTTGAGGCAACGTTTCTGAGGCAACATTTCTGAGGCAACATTTCTAAGGCAACATTCGAATGAGACATTTTGATCTTTTAGACTGGAGGGTGACCACTAAAATTTCCTATGCTTAATGACTGTTTACCGAAGGCAACCAGAGTGAGGCAAATCCTAGGAGTGAACATGTGCATGTGAACTTTTTTCAGTTATTTAGTCTTTGCACATTAGGTGATCTACCGTTTAAAATTTCAAGCATTCTTTTCATACAATCCTATTAGCCATGCATCTAGACAGTTAAAGATTGCGGGAATTTAAAGTGCGAAAAATAAAACCTAGCTATTACAAGGCTTCAGGGAGGGAGATAAATTACATAACCAAAAATCAGGGATTAAACAGTAAATAAAAACCCTAGTTTTAACTATTACAAACCAATAAGCCGTTACATAATTATGGATAAATAATTAACAAGCGTGCAACAAATTAAATGCGAGGACGATTGAAATAACCTAAAACCCTAATTGAGAGAAAAAGTGTTTTTGTGAATTTTTATTTGAGAAAACATTTAAATTACAAATCAATTAAACCTAATTTCTAATTGTTTTTAAATTATGAAATAAATTAAATTAACCTAATTTTTGAATTAAATTAATTAATTAAAGAAATAAATATTTATGAGAAAAATGATTTTTGATGTATTTTTAAAGAAAATTAATTAAATTATGTACAACTAAAATCCTAATTTTAATTATTTTTAATTATAAAAAGAAGATTAAATTACCCTAAATTAATTAAACTAATTAATTAAAAATATTTATAAAAAAAGATTTTTGTGATTTTGATTTGTTAATTTAATAAATTTTTTTTTTGTATTAATTAAAAGAAAAAAGAAATAATTAGAGAAAAGAAAATAAAAAAAAATAGAAAAAATAACCAAATGGGCCTGTGATGAATTGCTGAAGGGGGTGTGAAGTTGAAGTTCTTGGCCCAATAATGCTGAGCCCGGTCAACCATGCTGGATCCTGTGCAGAATTGACTTGAGGTGCATCATAGTCCTTCGAGCTGGGATGCGTTGGATTTAATGCTATGTTGATCAAGTGGTTGGGTGCTGATGACACATGGTAGGCGTGTGAGAGAGCACTGCATGGAATCTGGTGAATGAAAATAAAATAAATGAAACACTGGGACCTGGGATCAAACCCGTGTCCTTATGCCTTGAACCAATGTTGCGCTGCCAGCTGAGCTATTGTTGTTAGTTGTTTTTATAGTAATAATAAAACATAATATTATGAAAATAAAAGAGCTGATCCCAAAGCGTGCGAAATTCAAATCAGCTAGCCATGGGCTGCCACACATCATCTTCTTCGCTGCAACCGTCGTATTAGGTGATTGACCTATACCTACAAACGTTTGCTGTAACTACAACCCTGTGAAATTCAAAAATATCGTACGAGCATGATAAATTAATTGTGATGGTATAAATCAACTCGTCTTGGCCTCACGAGCATCATGGTACCTCATTCATAGCCTAATTTTTCCTGCATCAAGAAACCCTAAAAAAAACATAGAAAACCCTAACAATGGCAGGTGTGTGTATATGCTTAAAAAATGCAATTAAACCATCCAATTAGCTTGCAAACATGATGATAATCACGAATATGACAATTAAAGGTGCTAATGATGCGTAAATTGTAATAATCGAATTTGAAAAAACTTGCAAACCGTGTGAGGTGTAGAGACGAATTCTGGACGTTTCAGAATTTACAAATGGTTGGGATGGCTTCAGTGCACGCCCAGGATGTGATGGCTGGCCTTGAATTGTTCTGAAAGGTCCTCTAGACTTAAAACTGAACCTCACTTTTTGTCAAGACTTTTGAGTTTGTTCTATGGTTTTTCACGGCTGCAACCCCTTGTATTTTGACTTGTATTTGTTCAATATATATCATAGGATGAATTAGGGTTGTAAAAAGAGATCACATCTTTGAAAGTTTTGAAGATTTGATTTGATCTTCATGGCATATGTAAACTTGCTATAATGAGCCAAATTATCCCTTTCTTGTTCCAATTAGCCTTGATTTGAATTGATCATGATATCCTTGCATTATTTGATTGAGATCCTGTCCAAAAATCAGATCACAACATATCTTTTCCATTATTCATCAATTATTTGATTTAATTGAAATTTTAATTAACAAAAAATCCAAATAAATTGAAAAATGAAGCAAATAACATGAGGTTGGATATTTGGGTCGTGGACCATTCTTTAAGTGAGGTGCAATCATGAAATGCTAGGCCCATTTGGTAAAAAATTCACTTTTGAGCACATTTGACTTTTGGCAATTTTGCAAAAAAGGTCAACTTTGACAAGGCATATCTCTTCCAACTTTAACCGTTCTTGGACTTTTTAGAAATCTTAGGATGTCTCCTAAGCAACCCTTATGGTCTAATTTCAATTGGATCTTCCATGTTCATGTATGAAGCTTTGGCCCAAAAGGTGTTTTTGTTGACTTTTCAAAAGGACCTATAATGTAAAAATTCATATATTTTTTATGAGTGCATATTTTGAACTTGAGGGATGAAGATGAATTGTAGGGAATTTCATCCTCTTAAAAATGATCCTTGGATGGAAATTTTCTAATAAAGTATGAAGAAGTTATGCTTGGTCAAAGTTGGGTTGACTTTTCCTGCAAAACCCTAATTTAACAACTTTTGGGTTTTTGATGAATTTGGAGCATTTCTTGAGGAATCATGATCAACCCTTGATCAAATGATGTAAGTCACTTTAAAATGTTGATGTTGACCAAAAATCGTGAGGTTTGACTGTATGTGGGCCACAATTGACTTTTGACCTAATATAGTCGATTCTCAAGCATTTGAGCAGTTGACTGAGAAAAATTCTGTGAAAGGCATGAAGCTTGACATGGATGATCTTGGGAACATATTAGGACCTTGGGAAGCATTTGATTCCTTTGTGGTTCACACATCTGGATGAAAAGGGAAACCCTAATTTGAGGTATACTGCCTTAGGAGAGAGTTTGTCTGGTCAACTCTTGGACTTTCTTGAGCAACTTGGGGATCTCAATTGACATTTGTTTTGATTAAAATGGGAGGGAAAATTTTGGGGTACAACAGTAGGGAAAGGTAAACATCGAGAAAACCTGAGGAGGTATAATTCACGGTCTTGCGACCGAGAGATCGGGTAAGGGAGTCTGTTACGCGAGGGGAAGGTATTAGCACCCCACACGCCCGTAGTACTCTACGGTATCCACTCTTGTTGTCTATCTTATGGGTGTGTTTAATCTATGCTTAATATTTACTATACTACTGGAGGGGGAATGCATGCAAAATAAAAGAGAAAATAATGTAGGAAAAATAAAATTGTGCTTGCTTGGGCCCTACCCCAATGCCTACATATCCTTTTTGAGGAATCAGAGCTACCGTAGTTCGGCTCACATGTTTTGTTTGTTTTGTGTTTTTTATGGATGAAGTTAATTCCACCTTCTGCCGCAGCTCGACCTTTGGAGACTTATGCGTTGGCACATAAGTAAATTAATCATGTCCTTACCTGAAAAGGGTTTTAGAGAAAATGTGCTAGAGCGCACAAAATGGTTTGAATTGGTTTGTGTTTTATTACCTTGAAAAAGGGTTTAAGTGAGATTAGCATGTTTTTGATTTGCTAAGTAAAATATTTTTTTTTTAGATGCAAGGATGCAAAAAGGGAAAGAAAAGAGTCTAAGGGAGACTAGCCTATCTCTAACCTAATGTTATCATATAATGGTGGTCCTAAGGTTTGGATTAACAAAAGGGAAACGTCTACCTAATGTTAGCATGCATGGTTTACAACCTAAAGTCTAACTTACGTTCGAAGGGAACAAGCATATCCTAAGGGGACATGGTATGTACATGGATAAAGCAAAAAATCTAATAAGCATAAGAGAGCACACCTGGGGAGAGGTTCTATCTATGTTAGCATGCCAAAGAAAGTCTAACAAAACTATCCTATAGGGAACATGCAATGAGAGCGAAGTCGTGATCTCAATTTCTAAATTGAGTGACTCATCGATCAACAAGAAATAAAGGAAAGCGATAAAATCCTATAGGGAGCATACACTGAGAGCGAAGTCGTGATCTCAATTGCTAAATTGAGTGACTCATCGATCAACAAGAAAGTAAACAAACACAAGCACAACACATATAACAAATGAAGTGCGGAATGCCTGCTACAGGTCTTTAAACAACAACTTCGAGTGCACGCGCTTTATTTCCTACTTCTCATGGTATCTAGAAAAGCGGTAAAGTGCGGAAATGAGGAATAAAATGAGATTGCGATGATATCGAATGGAGAAGGTTCGTTGCCTTTTCAAAACCACGTAAGCAATAAGAAAACTCTACCAAAAGCTCCCTTGAATTCACTTAATGACAATTATGCTCTTGGCTAGCTTTAGAGCTTCGTGAAATCTCCACCTAAATCTCTTTTTATTTACCAATATCACAAGAATTAAATCACCAAAATCAATCGTAAGCGCAATTGGAATAAGCATTGAAAATAACGCTTCAGGAGGTGCAAAGCTAGATCCAGGATATGCAAATAGATATCAATCTGTAGCAAAGCGATCAAAAGCTAAGAAACCCAGAATACTTCATGCAAGCAATAGGAGAACGATCCGATACGTCTTTGATGACAGAGGGTAATAAGAGAAGATTGAAAGGAGGAATGTGGAGTCAGAGGAGAAAGATTCAGAAAAAAAATGGTGAGTTTTTCCTCCTGTTGAATAATGAACGTCAAATCCTCTTCTGAATCTGTTAATTTTCTGTTATTCTATCCTTCTATAACTGTATTCTGTTGAGAACTTGTCAAAGCTTGAAAAATATGTTTTAGTTTTCTAGGAAGTTAATTAATATTATGTTAACAGTTGGTTAGCAGTTAGTTAGGGATTTCTGTTAAAGGTTGTTTAGAAATTCTGTTATGCATTTGAGTTCCAATGACAAAATCCAAATACTTCAAGTAGCTTTCTCTCTCATCTCTAATTTTGTATTCACTTCTGGATGAGTCATGGACATTGATCCATCAAGGTCTTGAATAACCAAACTTCCTTTGATATTTATGAATGGATCAACAAGCTTTAAAAAAACCTCAAATGATTGAATGAACTTTGAACTTGATTGTGACTTGATTTCCAAGTAAATGCCTCTTTCATTTTAATACCAATTTGAACTTTAACCGAGTTTGAATCGTCCTAAATTCCATGAAAACCCCTAATTCAACTCTTCCATCCACGTTAACTTGTATCTCAAGCAACACACTAGTGTCTTAATCACCACTTCATCTTTTGTAGCATGAATCAAAACCTGGGAAACTCTATCTTCAAATGTTTGATTTGAAAGAATTCTTTTTTTACTTGATGATTTTAACATAAAGCAATACTGTGATACAGTGGGAGAACTGACTTGGGTGTTTGCGTTTGTGTTCGTAAATGTTACGGTTTAGCAAGAGTCGTCACCGACTTTTCTTTTATCTAAAAGGAAAGGTGAAAAAGCACAGGAAAGACCTTTAGAGATATTTTCTTTAGTTCGGGGGGTAGATTATGAAAAGGGAAGGTATTAGCACCCTTTTCATCCATGGTTTTCCATGGGCTCTTAGTTACTCGCTAGATCACTTGCTTTTGTTTGAATATGCTTTGTGGTGTGGGATTTTGAAAGTGTTTTGAAAAAATCTCTTTGTAATGGTTCTTGTTTCTATAAGAACGTGTACAAAGTTTTATTTCGAAAGATAGTTCAAAGACGTGTTTGAGGATTGTGTTGTGGAAAGTGGTTTTCAGAAAGATATTTTACAATGGTTCTCGTCTCTATAAGAATGTATACAAATTTTTTTATCTTTTGGAAAATGTTTTGAAATAAGAGTGTGTATAAAAGTTTTTTTTGTAGTTGCGAGCAAGCGAGTAACTAAGAGCGAAACTACCTACTCAAAAGGGTTTAAATGTGCTTTTCCTTCTCCTTTAGATGTGGCTATCTTACCATTGTTTTGGTAAGAAGTCCCATCGTTGGATGTGAAGGGACGAGCGTGGGACGTTTGAATAGTCATAGAAGGCAACTTATGAGACGTTTTAGCAATGTCGTTTAGGGACTAGATCATTTTACCG
Organism: Vicia faba; assembly: GCA_948472305.1. Lineage (NCBI taxonomy): Eukaryota > Viridiplantae > Streptophyta > Magnoliopsida > Fabales > Fabaceae > Vicia > Vicia faba. The sequence goes on along the minus strand of OX451740.1, from coordinate 248,396,480 downwards.
AAGGCAACATCGAGGGTCATCGAGGGACTACGATCTTTTTTATCGAAGGGTCTTTGCTTAAAATGCTTCATATTCGAGGGACATGACTATTTTTGAAAGGCGACAAAGTGAGATTGCTCTAGAGGTGTTAGTGTGCAAGTGTGTTAGTTTGCATGCATTTTACTTTGTATTTGAAGGTCGTCTATTGGTCGATTTTATCTTGCCATGCATCCTATTTACTAGCAATATATGAAAGGCAAGTAAAATGCGGAAAGTAAAATCTAAGCTATTACATCACTTTAGGGGGATGGGGTACAAATTAATGATGGGGATGAAGTAGAAACTAAAATATTACAACCATATCGAACAACAACAAAGATAATGTAAAAACAGTGCAAAATACAGGACGAAATGCATTTTGAACCACTATGTGTCGACCCATGCCGCTATGCATCGACACATAGCCTTTTCCCTGTTCCTGCAAACCAAAATAACTCAGTATGAGTCGACACATAATGGGATGTATCGACTCATGCACCCTTCTTGTGTCGACATGAAACGCGTATGTATCGACTCATAAGCTCTTCCAGCTTCTGTTTTGTGACCTGAACTCAGTATGGGTCGATGCATGAGGGTTATGGGTCGACTATGCCCTACTTTTTCACTAGGATGGGTCGATACATGGTGGTATGTGTCGATACATGCTGCATTTTCCTGCCTTAAACATTTTTTTACTGAACTTACATGTTAGCTTATGGCATACGATGGATAAACATGAACAACAAATGATTGAATAAGCCTAAACAAGATGCAGATGACTAGCTCAAAAATATATTAAAGTACTACATCTTGTCTTTAAAATAAATAAATCGTCAATGATGTATGAAGAGATATCAAGTCAAGAAGACGTACCTCTGGACTGCACTGTCTGTTTTAAATCTGAATGTTTTTTTTAAAATGTGATGAGGACCTCAAGGAATCTCCAGAAAGCTACTCTGGACTGTTGAAACTAATCTGGAATGTACTGTAATGTTTTTGGTGTTTTGAGGATAGGGATGAACAATACTACAAGGACTATTTTTTTTGTGTGGTTATGTTTGGACAGTCTTTGAGGAAGAGTTTGTGTGGTGGAGCAATGGGTTGGGTTTCTGTTTTGAACAAGAGTAGTTTTGGTTTTGAAAATGAGTCAAAGTTGCACAGAATATTGTTTTTCTGCTCAACAAAACTCTCTATCTTCTCTCTAGAAAACCTTTTTTTAACCTCCCTTTAAAATTCAACCTCTTTGTCTTATGAGACAGTCCTCTTTTGTAGACCCCTTGACTGTGGTTTAGGGGAAAAAAAGTTGTTTGAATTGTTTTTGCCTACTGCTTTGATACTTTCTTCACATAATTTTCCTTTGCCATTTTGGTGCAATTTTGGGGCTGTTGTGATGCTGGTTTGGGCAGACTGCATAGAGCAGTTTTGGACTGTATTGGGCAGTATGTATGCTTGGGATGCAACATAGCACAAGCTTTCTTGCAGGGCAGCATGGGGTGTTGTGGCAATGTGATATATCATATTTTCTTTAACTTTGGACATTATAGTTTGTAGCATGTCACAAATTTGGTCTTGTGCACATTATGTCAAAGGCAAAAATATGGTGACAAGGTTTTTTAATCAAGACATAGTTTTAGAATTTGTAATTTTGCAAGATGTCACTTTGTAATAACTTGAATTACTTGCATCATTCTGAATTTTTTGGAATTGTAGTAAAAAATGTCATGAAGTAAATGAAATTAACCAAGTATAAAAAATACTTAGAAAAATTTCAAAGTCTTGCCAAGTTGGATTTTCGATTCTTTTAATTTTTGATGATCAAACTTCATTTTTTGGATGCTTTGACATAATGTGATTTTTAGGACTCAAATTTGATCAAAAAGTCAAAGTTTGACTTTTTTAGCGTCCGATTGACTTTATCAGCAGAAACTCCAATTTTGCTCATTTTGCCCCCTTTTGATAATTTGAATGATTCTTCTTAGAAAATATGGTCTGAGGCGTGAAACTTGATTGAAGTAATTCTAAGAATCCTTGAGACAGGAGAGGGCAAATTTTGGGGTACAACAACTGCCCCTGTTCAATCTTCTTAAACATGAATAGTTAGACTGGCATGTTTTTCCAGTCGTGACTCGAAGGTGAAAGATGATTGGACACTAGAGTGCCCAGAAATTTGCACTCGGTGATGTGATGGTTAGGGGAATGGGCTTAGAGATGCCATTTGGAGAGATGATAGAAAGTTGTTGGAGATAGGCTTAAAGATGCCATCCAAAAGTGATTGCTGGCATTGTAATTTGTAAGCTGAAACTGAATGAGTATCAGAATGGCGTCTGTGTCTGGAGCGTATTTTTACTGTATCTGAAGACTGAAACTGAATGAGTATCAGAATGGTGTCCGTGTCAGGAGTGTATCTGAACTGTGTCTGAAGTCTGAATCTGAATGAGTATTAGAATGACGTCCGTGTCAGGAGCGTATCTGAACTGTATCTGAAGACTGAAACTGAATGAGTATCCGAATGGCATCCGTGTTTAGAGAGTATCTGAACTGTATCTGAAAGCTGTCTTTGAATGAGTATCAGGATGGCATCCGTATCTGGTGCGTATCTGAACTGTATCAAAAGGTTGAAACTGAATGAGTATCAGGATGGCATTCGTATCTAGTGCATATCTGAACTGTATCATGATTGCATATCGTCAATGGTAACTGTTTAATCTTATCCTGAAAAGGGTAAAATGTTAGTTAAAATACAAAGCCATGTTGCATGAAATGCATGGTGCAATGTATTGCTTTATCAATGTTTATGATATATGGATGCAATGTATGCGCATGTGAGCTTGATTTACTGTATTGCTTCCTGATTGAGGAAAATAAATCCCTGAAAGCTACTGGGGATTTATGGATTCTTCATGTCTTGAAGTTTGAAGTACTGGCAAAAATTCGCCTGTGAGGGCAATGCCACATATTGCTTTGAGGAGTCCTGAGAAAATTGACGATCTCTACTGGGGATTTGAAGTTTTAGTTCCGCTGGGGATCTAGATGACGTATTGTGGGGATTGCTTATGAAATAGCCTAAAGACATTTTTTTCGGCTCTTTCAACTTATTAGTAATTGTCTTTCCCATTCTGTTTATTTGTAAACAGTAATTATGTTCAAATGCAAATGTTCATTAATGAATCATTGGACGTTTTTGCAAATAAAATATGAGTGTAAACAAAAAGACAAATAGTTTTCTGTACTTTCAAAGAGATGTCTTTGTATTTGACTTTGAATAAGTATTTTGTACAAAGGAGACGAACATTCTAGTAAGAGAATGGCGCCATAAAGAGCAAGAAAACTTTATACAAAGAAAGATAGCTATGTGTAATAATCCGATGGGGTTTCCATTCTGCTATAGCCTTCGTATCTCCGAATATCTTGTCTATTTGTTGCTTCGTCCGAAGATGATTGAATTGATCAGAAACTTTGAGTTTGTCGGGGGAAGTCAAGAGGTTATCCTCAAAGTAATCCGACGAGACATAGTCGTATGATTTAATTCCCTAACTTTTTCCTGGACCGCCCTTTCGGATTTTCAGTCCACCGGGAAACCCTTTTTTTCCCAAGTCGCCCTTTCGGGTTTTCAACTTGTCGGGTGTACACATTTTTTTTTATCCCTAATTTTTGCCCGAACTTTTTGGTTCGCCGGGATGCCCTTGTTTTTCCTAGGTGTGTCAACCTAGCGGCTCTCTTAGGCATAGTATCTTTTGACTATGTCTGCGTTCGCAGGGTGTGGCAGGTTGTCACCGTCCATGATGGTTAAGATCATTGCCCCACCGGAGAATATGTTCTTGATTACAAATGGTCCTTCATAGGTAGGAGTCCATTTTCCCCTGGGATCACTTTGTGGCAAGATGATGTGCTTGATCACTAGATCTCCAACTTGATATACTTGGCGTCTGACTTTCTTGTTGAAAGCCTTGATCATCCGTTTTTGATACATATGACCATGGAAAATAGCAGTAAGTCTCTTTTCATCAATTAAGTTTAGTTGATCAAGTCGAGTTTGGATCCAATCATCCTCATTCAAACCTGCATCCTTCATAATCCTCAAAGACGGGATCTGAACCTCAATAGGCAAGATGGCCTCCATGCCATAAACCAAAGAATATGGTGTTGCCCCAGTTGATGTGCGAGCCGTGGTACGATAACCGTGGAGAGCAAATGGTAGCATCTCATGCCAGTCCTTGTAGGTGACTGTCATTTTTTATATGATCTTTTTAATGTTTTTATTTGCGGCTTCAACAACACCATTCATCTTTGGCCAATAGGGGGATGAATTGTGATACTGAATCTTGAATTGCTTGCACAAGGCGGTGATCATATTATTGTTAAGGTTTGTACCATTGTCAGTGATGATCCTTTCTGAGATACCGTACCGGCAAATGAGATTCTGCTTGATGAAACGGGCAACAACATTCTTAGTAACGAATGCGAAGGAAGCTGCTTCGACCCATTTTGTAAAATAGTCAATGGCCACCAGGATGAAATGGTGTCCATTGGAGGCTGTAGGTTTGATCTCTCCAATCATGTCGATTCCCCACATAGCAAAGGGCCAAGGAGCCGTCAAGACATTCAGAGGAACCGGAGGCACGTGCACCTTGTCAACATAAATTTGACACTTATGACAGGTCTGGGAGTGTTGATAGCAATCTGCTTCCATAGTAGACCAATAATAGCCTGCCCGTAGGATTTTCTTCGCCATCGTATGCCCGTTGGAGTGAGTGCCAAAAGTACCTTCGTGTAATTCGGCCATGATCTTTTCAGCCTCAATCTTATCCACACACTGGAGCAGAATGGAGTCATGATTGCGTTTGTACAGGATGCCATTACTCAGGAAGAACTTAGCAGAGAATCTCCTTAAGAACTTTTTATCATTGATTGAAGCTCCTTCTGGATACTCTTGAGCCTCGAGATACCTCTTGACTTCATGAAACCAAGGCCGGTCCACTACCTCTTCAGTATTAATCTCGTGACAGTGTGCTAGTTCATCCATTCGTTTAATGGTGATCTGGGGAGCCTCATTATTCCAATTAAGTTTAAACATAGATGACATTGTGGCTAGAGCATCTGCTAACTGATTTTCTTCTCGCGGGAAATGCACGAAGGTAATCTTCTCAAAATGTGGTAGCAATGTCAAAACATGTTCTTTGTAAGGGATAAGGTTTGGGTGCTTAGTGTCCCATTCTCCTTTGATTTGACTGACGACCAAAGCTGAATCCCCAAACACATCTAAAGACTTGATTCCCAAGTCTATGGCAGCCTTGAGACCAAAGATGCACGCTTCGTATTCCGCCATGTTGTTCGTACAGTTGAAGCAAAGTCTAGAAGTAAAGGGAGTGTGACACCCTTCCGGAGATATGAATACTGCGCCGATACCATTACCAAGTGCATTGGATGCCGCATCAAAGAACAGGGTCCATCGGGATCCTTGTTCAGGTCCGTCATATGGTCTGATTTATTCACAGTTGTCTAATGTCATGATGTCTTCATCCGAGAATTCAAACTTCATGGACTGATAATCTTCTACAACTTGATGAGCAAGATGATCAGCTAGCACACTGCCCTTTATAGCTTTCTGGGTAGTGTACTGTATGTCATATTCTGTTAGGATCATTTGCCATATAGCTATCCTCCCAGACAGAGCAGGCTTTTCGAAGATGTACTTTATCGGATCCATCTTAGATATCAACAAAGTAGTATGAGTCAACATATACTGTCTTAGCCGGCGAGCAGCCCATGCCAGAGCACAACAAGTTTTCTCGAGCAGTGAATATCTGGTTTCACAATTGGTAAACTTTTTGCTCAGGTAGTAAATAGCATGCTCTTTTCGGCCAGACTCGTCATGCTGCCCCAATACACACCCCATTGAGTTCTCTAAGACGGTCAGATACATGATCAATGGTCTTCCCTCGACTGGTGGCATCAAAACAAGAGGCTCTTGTAAGTACTCTTTGATCTTGTCAAAAGCAATCTGACATTCATCATTCCATCTGACTACTTGATCTTTCTTCAACAATTTGAAGATTGGTTCACAATTAGCTGTTAGGTGAGAAATGAATCCGACAATATAGTTCAGGCGTCCCAAGAATCCTCTGACTTCCTTCTCAGTACGAGGAGCAAGAATTTCTTGTATCGCTTTAACCTTGGCAGGATCAACCTCGATGCCTTTGTTGCTGACAATAAAACCTAGGAGTTTACCGGACCAGACTCCGAATGTGCATTTGTTTGGATTCAACCTTAGCTTGTACTCCCTCAACCTCTCAAACAACTTTTGCAAGTGATCAAGGTGCTCCTCTTCAGTTTGTGATCGGGCTATCATGTCATCTACGTAGACCTCTATCTCATGATGTATCATATCATGAAATAAAGCCACCATCGTGCGTTGATAGGTTGCCCCAGCATTGTTCAGTCCGAATGGCATCACTTTGTAACAGAATATGCCCCACTGTGTGACAAATGTAGTTTTCTCCATGTCCTCAGGTGCCATTTTGATTTGGTTATAACCTGAGAATCCATCCTGTTGTACCCCAAAATTTGCCCTCCCATATTCTTCAAGAATTGCCAAGTCAAAGCTTCAAAATTCCCCAAGGGTTGCACAGTTCAAGGGCCTCCAAACAGTCAAGATTAGGGTTTTGGTTCTGATCAAGAAAATGAAGCTTCCAAGGATCCAATCAAGTCTCACATGCCTATAAATATGGTCAAGCATCCTCATACCAAGTTTCAAGACTTTCAGCACAAAATTGCACAGTCAAAAACCCTAATTGCACTACAGTCAACTGTAGGGGCAAAATGGTCATTTGACAGTCAAAAGTCCAAATTTTTGGTCAACATCTCATTTTGAAGCCACAAACACCATTTGATCAATGCTTGATCATGATTCTCAAAGTTTGGCTCAAAAATCATCAAGATGCAAAAGTTTCTTTATTTGGAAAGTTGAAAAAGTCAACTGTAAATTGACCAGGGCATAACTTTCACATGGATTGTCAAAAAAATTCCATCCAAAGCTCATTTTGAAGAGAAAGACATTTCCTTCAACTCCTCTTCACACTCCAAGTCAAAGAAATGCTCTCACAAAAAGTTATCAATTTCAACATTATAGGTCATTTTCAAAAGTCAACAAAAAGGGACTTTAAGTCAAAGGCCATAACTTGAGATTGGTAAATCAAAATGACATGGGACCAAAGGAATTGGTTAGAGGACTCAAATACCTTTCCAAAATGTCAAAGAACATGAGCAAAGCTTAAAAATTGAGCAAGTTATTCCTTGTGGAAGTTGGGAAATTTTTGGATATTTTGAAAAGTCAACATTGATTCAAATGACCTAAAATTACTAATGGGCCTATTTTTCTTCCACAATTCATCATCCAAGGCATGTGCACGACCACTTGGCCCAAAGGGAAGTTTTTCTTCATTTTTTATTTATTTATTTGAATTTTTATTAATAATAATTCATTTAAATCAATTAAATACATGAAAAATACTTAACCTAAGTTTTTCAATCTTTTTGTGCATGAAATATACTCAATAATTCGTGCATGATCAGATATGGAAGGAATTGAATTGATTGGATATGATTAGGGTCAAAATAGCATGAAAAAATATTGAAAAAAGATCTTTGAAAATCAAATCTTCCAAACCATGAATGCAAAGGTTTTGGATCAAGTTTTCAACCCTAAATCATTCATACATAAGTATCAAACGCAACCCTAATGCCATTGACCAAGAAGCTGCGCCAGAAGTCCTTACACAAACTCGAAAATTTTGCTTGAAAACTCAAATCTGAAAACCTATTTGCAGGTCGATTCAAGCCGAGAAACTCATCCTATTGCCTTCCAAGGACATCAAGCAACCTTCCTGGATCAAAAGCATCAATTCTAACACCTTGAAACATTGTACAGAAGTCAAGCTTTCTTCACTTTTTTTCATAATCGTGTCTCCATATTTAGGCATTTACATAGCATTTTGTTTGTGTATTCATACTGATTGATGTGTTCTGAAGCTAACCATACAAATTAATTGTATTTTTATCACCTATATGCAATTCTACCATGGATGCAGATTAGGGTTTTGCAAGCTTGAAATTGGGGGTTTCCAAACGCGGTAAAATTAGACCACCATAGTACCATGACTGAACCAAGCATGATTGGACGATCAACAAACATATGTCGCGCCTAATTTATGAAGCCCCATGGGCTATTCGCTATTTTCTAAAATAGTGTCTATAGCAACGTTTGAAAACCGTTGCCAATGTTTTTATATTTCCAGGAAAATAAAACAACGAGGAAGAAGATGCTGAGGTGTGAAGCAATGAGTGGCTGATTCAAATTTCGCGCGAAAAGCGCCCACTAATGCTTGTTTATTTTATATTTGGTGTTGATTATCATACATACAAAACGCGTAACATGGCTCAGTGGCAGGCACAAGCATTGGCAAACTACAGGACCTGGGTTCGAGCCCCAGGTCCTCACCCCCTTTCATATTATTTTCTATTTAATGTTCCTATGCAGGTTTAATACTGAAGGTCCACTATCTTCACCACATCTGGTCATCCACGTGCCCATGGAGATTCAATCAATGGCCACAAGCTGAAGAATATGATGCACTCAGTCAACAAAGATCCATGCCAGCGCAAAAGTCTTACAGGCCAAGGTTGATGGGCCCAGATTGCTAAAACAAACCCTCACAATTAGGGGCAGACCCCCTAGGTTTGCCATTATTTTTTATTCTTTCTTTTGCATTATTATTATTTTCTTTTAATTATTGTCTTTTAATTCAATTATTTTCATGAAAATACAAAAAACAACATAAAAAATCAGAAAAGAGAAAAAATAATAAATATTTTTATTTTAGTATTTTTGTAAATAAATTCATTAATTAACTAGTTTTAAATTAGGTTTTAATCTTAACTTTTAATAAAAATCTAAAAAATATAGAATTAGGGTTTAATTAATTTTTTATCCCTTTTTATTTTCTTTCATAATAATTAAATATAAAATATTATTTATTTTTATTAAAAATTGCATGTAAAATAATTAGGGTTAATTTTAGGTTAAACTTTAACATGTTTTCATAATAAAATAAAAATTGTAGAATTAGGTTTAATTGCATTTAATTCTTTTTCCCATTAAAATCATAAAATACTAAAAATACCAAAAACAATTTCTTTTCTTTTTTTAATTAATTAATTCCATCATTTAATTTAATTTTGCAAAAAGGGTCCAACGCCCTCATTTTTTAATTCTTATTTAATTCGCGTGTTTATTTCTTTCTCGTGTAATATTTATGTATCTCTCCCAAGGCCTTGTAACTTAATTTCTCGCACTTTATTTTATTTCTTTATTTACTTTCCGTCAAATCGGGTCCTAGATTTTAATTTTGGCGATGTGGACCCGCGCCTTTGTAATAGTTTAGAACTTTCAATTTCCGCATCTTTTTTTAACTGTTAAAAATGGCATGCAAGAATGAATGATAAAATAAAAACAAACGCATAGATCACTTTGACATGAACAAGATAAATGCAAATGAACATGACACACGAATCACACACCACCCCTAGGGTACGCTTCACTGTTGCCTTGCCTCGAAAGGTGATCGTCGAGTAGAGGATGTCTTAGTAAGTCCTCATGATCCGGGAACCTGGCATGAGGGTAGCTTCTAAGGTGTCTTCCCATTGCTCTGGTGATCACCATGTCCCGAACCTCGAATTGACCCGAATACCTCCAACGGTGGTGCTACCTACCTCTCAATGGTGGGATGGCACTGCTTTAAAGGACATTTACACAGACGAATTCCTTAGGGTAGGTAGGTTCTCGTAGATACTTGCTCTAATTTCAAAACAAATTCAAAAATACTTTTCACACCGACACCTTTTCAAAAAGCTTTCGAAAGCAATTTTTCAAACACTCTTGAGGACCGATACAAGAGTCGAACTGGAATTTTCAAAGAAACTTTTTTAAAACCCACAATTGAAAAGCAAACAAACCATTTTTGAAAACACAAGTGAGCAAGTATCTAAGAGCCCATGGATAACCATGGATAGAAAGGGTGCTAACACCTTCCCTTTCTATAACCTATCTCCCGAACCGAGAGCAATCTCTTTAAGGAATTTTTCTGTGCTTTTGTCCTTTCCATTTGGAGAAAATAAAAGACGGTGGCGACTCTTGCTTCCGCGACATTTCGCGAACCAGCGTTAAACAGTCAGTTCCAGATCCACCGATCACACATCCATGAAAGAAAATACTTTGTGCTGGGCCGTATTGTCAACCAGGATATCGATCTGGGGAAGTGGAAAATCATCTTTAGGGCTGGCCCTATTTAAATCTCTATAATCTACACACATTCATACTTTGTCGTCCTTTTTAGGCACGGGAACAATGTTGGCGACCCATTGAGGATAGGAAGTGACAACCAAGAACCCATCATTGAATTGTTTCATAACTTCCATTTTGATCTTCTCCGACATGTCAGGTCTCATGCGACAGTCTTTTTGTTTCACTAGTGGACAGTCTTCTCTTGTCGGCAGACGATGTACCACGATGTCTGTATCAAGTCCTGGCATGTCTTCATATGACCTGGCAAAGATCTCAACATAATCATGCAATAGCTGAATTAGACGCTCCTTGACACTCGACTCTAGATTGGCACCCACTTTGATTTCCTTTCTATCTTCCTCGATACCCAAGTAGATTGTATCCAACGGTTCCTCATGAGGCTGAATAGCTCGTTCCTCTTGTTGTAGTAGTCTAGCCAATTCCCTTGGTACTTCACAATCTTCCTCACCTTCGTCTCCGGCTTGGTAGATTAGATCTTCGGAGTCACTAAAGGCCATAGCAGTATCGTTACCCATAGGATCCGGAATGGAGGGGTACCTGCATTTGTGAGTGTGGGTATGTGTAAGGGTATAGCCATCTTTAAACAATAAAATGTAAAATAAAGACAATGAGCACAAAAAGTTCGTATGTGAAAAACGTCCATGATTCATTGAATGTCATATGAAGATGAAATAAAAACCCTCACAAATGGACCATTGTGCCTCGGGTAAGACACAAGGTTGAAAATGTAAGAATTGTTTGTGAATATTACAAGTCCAACAGAAATGTAAAAGATAAATTACTGAGAGATGAAAGTTATTGGGACAAAGTCTCTGGCTTCCTAATTGTGAAGTCCTCCGTTAACAGTAGGAAATATCCAATCCTCCAAGCTGCCATTTTCTTCATTGTCTTCCACTGCGTTGACCTCTTGGTTGCTAATCTTCAGAGGTGGCCCTCCAGCACGGGCACGACACATAACCTTCTGAGCACTTGAAGTAAACCCTAAGCCAAACTTGTCAAATTTATACGAAATGTCTGGAAGCTGCC